>CM039307.1:27367997-27863507 GCA_022316695.1 Camellia oleifera | reverse complement strand
TCTCTCTCTCTCTCTCTCTCTCTCTCTCGCTCTCTCTCTCTCTCTCTCTCTCTCCCCGGTAGTTTCTCTTTAAAAAGTTACGTATTATATAAACCAACTAGCTTTCATTTGGTTTCTGCTTATTTAAACCCAAGATTAGAAACACTTCTTTTTTTTTTTTTTTTTTTTGATCGGAAGATTAGAAACACATCTATATGCCTTAAATTTCGCAAATTTGAATACGTGTTTCTAGCTTTTATTGGTAATTTTTAATGATCTAAATCATTCATTCTGTGGAGCCTTTGTGGTCTATAAAAAAAATTAAGTTCATCTCATAATCACAACCTCATCTTATCATGTTTGTTTTAAAAAATAAATGATCTATTTTCAAAAATATATTAGTCGTCTCTTTTTAAAAAAAAAAAAATAAACGTGATAAAATAAAAAGGTTTAAATTATCAAATCGATATTTTTTTAATGGATGACACACATGATATTCTATAAAATAAATGATTTGAATTATTGAAACGGAATCTATAATCATATTGAATTAGGTGAATATATATTCAATAATTCACATAATTCAATAATGATATTTAAAAATATGGCACGCACATCATATGCACATTAACAAAGTCCTTTGTTATTTATCTTTTGTTTGTGTATAAGTGTGAATATATATGTCCAGGCTCGGAACGGATTAGGCTGAATTTAATAAAATTACATAATTATAAAAATATAAATTAATATAGAACAATTAGACTATTAAATAATTATAAGAGATTAGTCTAAATTTATACGTGTTATTACTTTTGATAAGTCTATAATCCTATTTACTGTAATTTATTTGAATTGTTTTTAATTGTTTTAACCTTGAGAATATGTGTTATAATGTTTGGCAAAATTTTACTTATAATTTATGAGATAAGGAAACAAGGCCATGTTAGATCGAATTTTAGAAATTTGTTTCATTTTTTTTTTAAATTAAATATTAATTTGATAAAATAAATAAAAACATAAAAAACTCTTTATTTTCCATATAATTGTATCCCTTGGGAGGTCAAAAAATATTTTTAAAATTTTTAAAAGAACTTTTTTAATATTTATTCTTATTAAACTAGTTTCATTTTTTTTTTTTTTTTTTAAAAAAAAATCAAACAAAGCCAAAGTACGGTTGCACGCCTATTTATATAAAATGTCATATATGCCCTTTGACGGTTAAATTTTCAAACATTCTTATCTCTCATTTTTTTAATTAATTATTTTTGTTTGTAGAAAAAATGGTGATGAATGGTGCGGGAGAATTGGCTTGCGGGATTGTAAAAGGAAGGAAATAGTATATTTTTTCGGTTGTTTGGAAAGTGCTAAATAAAGGCATTTTAGTGTACTTTTCCGGTTGTTTGAGAATGGTATACTAGTCTAGTGATTGTGTGATACTATGAAGCTTGCTATCTTCTATGTAATGTGAATAAGGCATTTAGTCATGTAATTATGTAATATTTATTTTGTGGTATGGTATTGGATTTCATTATTACGAAGAGGATTTTGATATCTTTTATAGTGATGATATTTATTTTTCTCTTATTAAATAATTTTATGTGATGTGGGTTTCTTTATACTAATGTTTATTTTTTTCTTCCATTATGAGATTTGATTTAGAAAAGAAATAACTGTATGTGATATGGGTGATGACTATGATCTACACAATTTAATTTTTAGGTAATTATATAAAAATTAAATAATTCTTAACAATTTAAAGACGTCAAATAATATTTTTTTAATTATTATGCATAGCACAAGTTAAATGTTAATTAAGAATAATTGCTAATATATAACCAACCTAGTAACAAAAGATCAAAAGTTCAAATATAATCGCAATAACTTTTTTGGTCAATAAGAACTTTTTTTAAATTGTTGATCCATCCCCCCCCCCCCCCCCCCCCCCCCCCCCCCCCCCCCGGGACCAAAAAAAAAGGGTATTCTAGTGAAAATGGATTGTTGGAGTGTAATTTTTACAAATAATAAATCACCAACAATTTAGTTATTCCAAGATGATTATGCCCCCTAAAATATTTCACTAAAATGGAAAAGGAAGAAGAAAATGTTACACTTCTTTTTTGATCAGGAAAATGTTACACTTGATCAAGTAACAATTTGATCAAATTAAAGTGATCTCGCATGAATTAAAACCCAAACAATATAGAACATATAATATAATATAAATAAATTAAGAAATTTCACTTATTTTCTAACCAACTAAATGAAGAATAATATATATATATATATAATGAAGAGTAATATAGACTCGCAAACCAAAGGCAACCAAAACGGATCAAGTAAAATTTTGTGTCTAATTATATGACAAAAATCTGGTAAAACTTCATTTATGTATATATATATTTTATGCAAATTATTAATATTATTATTTGTTCGTGTACCTAGAGGATGCATATATGACTAGGTATTTTGTTATATAAACAATGGGCCTCTATATCTAGAAGATTAAAAGCAACAAGGATGGGAAAGTTGGGTTCTGTAAGGCCTAGTCCAATGTCTGGCCTATTTGAAATGGGCCACCTCTTGAAAGTTTTAAGAGGTCCCACTTTCCAATTTTTAGTTTGGGTCATATTGTACTACACACATACATGAGACTCTAGTGAATCCATATTATCCAAATCTTATCAGATTGTCACTAGAAGATTATCCTAAATGCAGCCCAAAGACTGCCATAAGATTTAAGGGTTTCCTAAATAGGGCCATAAAATAAACCAAGGTTTGTGATACCGACTTGTGTTTTGGACTATCAAAAGTTCGTTTGACTTAAATTTGAACATATTTTGTAGCATGTATATTTTTTAAAGCTTAATTTAAATCAATTTAAAAAATAGATAAACAAAACTCGAGCATATTTTTTAAGTTTGTTAAAATTTCAAACTAAATTTGAATAACGTATTTGACTCATTTATAATCATATCATAGTTCTAATGGGTAAAGTGTTTCGTTATTAACTATAATACTCGAGTTCAAAGGAGATGTCTTGTGCCGTAATTAATTGTTCAAAAGCAAGTAAAATTTGAGAGTACAACTAGCTTAAGAGAAAATGTGTCAACGAATTTGTTCTTTTTATCTTTTAACCCATATGAGATCTCACTCTATTCCCAAAGGCCACTTTTATAAATGTTGGGCCATATGAATAGATGGAGATTGGCCTTCAGACCTTATCATTTTGTCTAGCGTTAATTAGTGATGTTTCAAAAACAGTTTCGAATATCTCTCCTCAATGGGACAATCCCTAGCCACACCAACCCAGCTCATCTCCATTCACAGTCCCTCTTAAGAACAGAATTATGAGAAGATTATGAAGAGTCGTGGCCTTATTATTTCTGTGAAAATTATTGTTTGTCATAAAATTTTAAATATATATATATCATTTTATACATAAAATACCTCCCTAATATAAAAAATATATATGTCATTCTTCTTTAATCTTGACTTCTCTTTTTATTTTACACCAAAAAAATTTCTTCATCTAATTAGAAATTGTTTCCATGATATTTAATTTTTTTTATGTATATATAATTTATATATATCATATTTTACATACATATTTGTTTTGTATATGTGGTGGAAAAAAGTATTTTTCCTTTGACAACTCCAATAATGAAATCCTAGTTCCGTCTCTGGTCCTCCCTTATACATCACTATCAACAACAAATTGTAAAAGAAAAGACCTTCATAACCTCTCCCACAAGAACCTTTCCCACAACCACTTCCATTCCTACAAAATCAATGCCTTGCATTGCCAGAACTTTCCCTCACACTACATTATTATTATTTACGCTATGTTTGATTGGAAGATTTGAAGAAGGATTTAGAAAGAGAAAGGAAAAAGTTTGGTAAAATATGAATAAAATATACCTACATTTCACCTAATTTTACACACCTTTTTCCTTTCCTTTTCCAAATCCCTCTCCAAATCTCTCAATTTGTGGGGCAATGGTTGAAAGATTTGAAGAGGGATTTGAAAAGAGAAAGGGAAAAGTTTGATAAAATATGAATAAAATATACCTACATTTCACCTAATTTCACACACCTTTTTCCTTTTCCTTTCCAAATCTCTCAATTTGTGGGGGCAAAAAAATAACGGAAAAAATAAGAAGTAGATAGTAATTTTTTTTTTTTCTCTCTCCTAGTTAGAGGTTAGAAAAATGACAATGTTATCAAATGGCCGTATTGACTGAAAATAACTTTTCATGACACTCGCACCATATTAAAATATGGATAGCGCTAATAGCCCTCACCTATTTTCTAAGAATTTCAGCTTGTTGATTTTTTTTAATAACAGTTATAATTTCAATTAAAATTACTATAATGGACATAAATTAAAATAGAACACCCACCTCATGAAATCAACATTTAAAATTGAACACCTAACCCTATCAAACCAAATTGAACGCCCGACACTCATGGTCTATCATTCTTATTCATTCTCATTTTGTTCTTAAACACCTACATTCTCCATAATCCATCTTCTTTCTGACAAATTTTATAGATTCAACCAAACATACTTGTGTTTTGGACATTTTTATGAAATTTCGTTGCTGTTTTTGGTCAATTTGATAATTCATGCACAATGATTGTCATGGTGGAGGCTCTGAATTCAATGAACCAAACCCAACCCAACTCAAAACCAAGCAGAGCTATGCATATCTATCTTTATGTATTATAAGAATGTTGGGTGGAATATGAGAGACGTTTAAACTCTTTAACACTAAACTCTCAGAAACTCTTCTTTCTTATATCGCATTTTCTGGAATTTCTTTTACTCATTTCTCTCATTTCTATTTTTTTTAAATAAACATAATAAAAAAAACTTTCAACAATCAAACATACAAATAGATAAAATTAATAAATTTGATCTCTATCACTTTACTTAAAATCTTTCTTTTGTTTCTCAATATCCAATTTTAAATTTTAAAAAATTTAAAGTCTATCTAAACAAATCTATTTTTAAAATATCTCCCACCATCAAAATTTAAATCAATAAGACTCACATGTCTATCACGTCTCTAACTCACATCGTAACTAAAATAATTTTTTTTTTTTTAAAAAAGAGTAATGCTACAAATAGAAACCGCACATAAATAAAATAGATAAGAATTTAGATATGGATTTTAAAAAGATATGACAATATTTAAATTTGAATTATGATTCAACTATATATATTTTATGTATATCTATATAAATCTTAAATCACTTAATGGGACGAATTAATCCATTTTGAAGTATTATTTAAAGAATAATCTGATTAGTCATCCCAACTCCTAGATTTCGTGGGCAGTGGTGGAGGAGCCGATGACTTGGGCTGAGTGAGATCTAAGTTGTTGGAGATAACATCTTACCACAAAAAAATAATAATAAAATTAAAAATTAAAAATATATATATATATATATATATTATTTTTTTCCCCTGTTTAGTTCTCTTTCTCTACTGTTGGTTTTGGTTTTGGTTTCGGTTTCGATTTTAGTAAAATTTATGTAATTGTTTACAGATTTATATGATGGAGAAAAATTAATGGTGATGATGGTTGCAGTTGAAGTATCTATGTCCATTCTGTGCCAAGGATTTAGATCAGATTTTATTTTTTTTCAATGAAAACCACAAAATTGAAGTAAAAGAATTGGGCATCAATTTTTTTTTATTTTTTATTTTTTATTGTCCTTCTATTTTATAGAAAATATGAAAATTTATTAAGAATTCAAGATTTTTACTATAACATTAGATTTTTGTGTAACTAGCTAAATTTGAAACTTTTAAATATTATTGTGTTCTTTATTTTTATCTTCTTTTTATCCCATTATACCATTATTATTATTTTTTAGTTTCATAAATGTAATTCAATTATTTGAAAATTTTATTTGCGAGCACTAAAAGTTTCATGTAAATATTGATGAAGAGAGTATATTGAAACATAATCTTCTATTGATAGACATTTAAGAATTCGCATGAACAAAACATTGGTTTGTGTAGCTTTCATATTCCCCTCTCAAAAGCTGTTATAAATAAATAATAAAAAAATAGCAAAACAAAATCCATTCCCACTAGTTAGACGTTCTCACTCCCACACTTCTACTCTCCCATGTTCATCCTCTCACAAGATTGTCAATTTTTAAATTATTTTTTTAAGTTTATCTGGTAAAATTTTCACTTTGAAATATTTTTTTTAAAGCTTATGTGATAACATTTCCAACATTATAATGTTCTATCTCTTCCTATTTGTTTCACTTCATTTGAGAAATCTTCTTCCATAATTCTATCATCTCAAACTTTCTATTTTTTCTATCAAAAATGTTTAGTAGTTCGAATTTGTGTAATCCGAGTCATTCGAACCATGAAAATTAAGCTACCAAGCATTATTGTTTTTCTATATTTTTATTTTGTTTTATTTATTTCCCACAACCTCCTCATCTTTTATGATGTTTGCCACAATAGAATTTGAAAACCCACTATATATGAGCAGATGAAGGAGATTTCAAAGCAATCACAAATACGAGAGAAATTATTTATGTATTTTGTGATTTGTTTTAACTTAATTTTTTCAGTTTTTTTCTTAATTGTTTATTATTATTGATTGCATACGTTATATGTGGATTATGCATGTTTTAGTGTGTTTTCCTGCTTGTTCATGATTTTAATTCCAAATAGGGGTTTAAGCCCATATCAACAAAAAAGTGGTAATTTTTGTGAATTAAATAAAGAGTCATGATAGAGATCCCCTCCAATCACCACTCCCACAACCTCCACACACACGTGGCGGGTGATGATTGGAGGAGCAGGAAAAAAAGAAAAAAGAAAAAGAAAATGTAACCAATGAGAGAGAGGGGGGATCAAAGGGTGTGGGAGGAAAAGGGGGCATGAAACATTTTTGTTGAATAAAATTTTGGGACTACAATTGAAAAACTCTGCTGAAAAGAGAAAGCTCATCCAAATCAAGGATTGTTCAAGTTATCTGAAACTTCAGGGAAGGGCACTGGGACAAGCGAGGCCGAAGAGGCAATAGAAAGAAGCCTAAATATTAAACTGTTTATTCATGAACAATTCTATACATACTAACAGTCTCACGAAAAGTACAAGAGATTAAATATAATTGGTTGTTAAAAAAAAAAATAATAATACTTACACACCCAATAATGCTGGGACATATGTGCTTTTAGTAATATTTTCAGTAATATTTATAGCATTGCTCTTTGTTCATTTTTTAGATCGTACTCTTTGTTCATTGATGCCATTTTTTTTATAGTTGTATATTTTTAGATCAAAAATGCCTCAGACCCCGGGGGGGTCACTGGGAGTCATGTTTTGGGCCCTCCCATTGGCTACAAAAAAAAACTATTTTTTTTTTTTTTTTTAAACTTTCAGCGAATCATGGCCCGCCACCTCACTGCGGGTCGACCCCCACTGGGGGTCTCTAGCATTTCCGATTTTTAGATTTACAAAGGAAATTTATTAATGAGAGACAAAATAATAAAAAATGAGTGTCATAATTATTATTTTTTTGTGAATAATTTATTGCTTTATCCCATATATAGCACGGGTCAAATGTTAGTGTATATATATATAGACACAAAGTACTAAGGACTCTTTTAAGAAGAGCTAAAAACAGTAAATTTTGACTTTTTATTCATTTTGAGTTATATCATCTCTCACATTTTTTATTCACAAAAAAAATAAAACAAACTAAAAAAATTAAAAAATTAATTTTTTATCAACTTATCAAAACACTCCTACAAACGCACACCAAAAGGTTATTGATTTTTGGAGATGGAATTTTTATTTTTCTATTTTTTGGTACATACAATGAAGGGCAACCACCCAGAAACTTTCCATCACTCTGTGAAAAAGTCTCTTTTCATTATCTAGTTGTCAATCTCTAGGATTTTCTTTTTCTATTCTTCACTCTTATTTGTTTATGGTTCTGTGCTGCTGCAGACGCCCAGTCAAACTCATCCCCACTATTCCACACATACGTCGGGTTAGGTATTGAAAGAAAAAAAAAAAAAAATTTAAAAATTAAAAAAAAACTCTAACCAATCAGCACTCACTGAAAATGTTGGGTCCTCAGTGGCGTCTCAAGCTTTTCTAGAGAAAAATTGGTATGAGATTGTGGGTTGCAGCTTAGGTGTATAATATTTTGGATGGAGGATAATTTTAATGTTATGTGCTAAGTCTTTAGAAATTTTACTAATATTTAAATTTTATAAGTGAAAGTTAAAAAAATGAGGAGGAGAGGGGTCTTTAAAAAAAAGGTGGGAGTTATTAACACCAACCACTCTAGAAAATTTAATCATATATAATTTTTTTTGGACTTCATTATAAAATATCATTACATATTAATAATAAGACGTGGGAGGCCTAGGCTAGAATGAGGTTTTCATATAAAGGGGTGGGGAAAGCGTGTTAAGTGATAATGTTGAAGTTCACAGTTAATTGACCAATTAATCATGAGTAGGTGAGAGTAATAAAAATAAATTATGATAAATTATAAGGCCTCCTTTAGGAAGCGATCCGTTTAGTTAAAAAGTTAAAAAATCATTAAAAAAATTAAAAAGTCAATAATTTATATCAAAAAGTTAAAGATTCTCTTTTCTCTTTACTTTTTGCATATCTTTTCGTAAAAAGTCAAAAAATCATCTCAAATATATTAGTTTTTTTTAGCTCATATTTTAACAAAATAGCCAAAAAATTACTAAATTAACCTGTTCTCAAACGAGACTTAAGTACATCTTCTTAGATTTGCTTAAAATTTGAATTATCTCTTGTGATTTAAAAAATTATAAATATTTTTTTGTCAAATTTTTTTATTTAATAAAATTAACTAAAAAAATAAAATTCCTAATTACTCTTATATATAATAATAAAATTACCTAAATTATTAAGTAAAATAAATTTATGATATCATTAAAAATTATTAATTTATTTATTAATTTATTAATAAAAAAAGTAATTTATTATAAAATTTGAAATATTAAGAGACAAAATATAATTTTTAAAATTATATAAAATAATTTGTATTTTAAATAGATATTAAAAAATATATTTATAATTTATCCAATAAATTATTTAGAGTTGAAAGACGTGCCACAAAATACATTAGATGTGTGTGTGAGAGAGAGAAAGAGAGAGGGGAAAATCTTGACAAAAGTCCACACGAGCATCTTGCTGCGCTCCTTCCACAGAGTGACGACTCACGAGCACCAGTTTCGTTATCTTTGACGCAGAGAGGTCATTTCTTTTTATGACATTTTCAAGAAAAATTACTGGCTAATTTTAGAATATTACGTGGTTATATTCTGCATTAATTATAATTTATCATATTTTATTATATTTTTTAATCACTTAATATAAATTTATAAATCGTATACTTTTTACTAATTAAAATATTATTAAAGAAAAATAACTTAGACCCCCAACTGGGGGTGTTGGGGGTCTTCCCTGATTGGCCAGAAAATTGTTGTTTTTTTTTGTTTTTGGATTTCGGCCAACCACACGTTGCCACATCACTGGGGGTCGTGCTGGGGGTCGTCCGTATCGGGGGTCTCTAGCATTTTTGATTATTAAAATACCACGTAACGACGAACCAATAGCCTCTCTATTTTCAATCATCTGAGAGACTACTTTCTTTCAACTTCCTACCACATACAAATAACTCACAAGTTTTCTAACAATTTTTGTTTTTTTGTTAATTTTTCTTCACATAATAGTGTGGGACATAAACTACACAAATTCATTTTAAAATATGTGTTTCATCTTTTTTTTTTTTATTTCTTTTTGTTTTTTTCTAATGCATACGTGGAATGAGTGGATCTACGGGTGCCCATGTATGGTATGCTCACGAATAACCCTTTTTTTTTTTTTTTTTCTCTCTCTCTTTTTTGCTATTGTAACTTTTTTTTTTAATTGGTTCATTTTTCGTACTTGTCCAACTACTTCCGCTTCCAGAAAATATTTGGTAGGCCTAGCTTATCACGTGATTGTGTGTACATAACAGAATAAGTGATTACTTTATATGAAACATAAGAAAAAAATAAAAAGTAACGGTTATATGACCAATAAAATTAAAAAGACATACCAAATAAGATATAAAGCATACCTATATAATATTTTCTCCTCCATCCCAGTTGATCAATTCACAACTAAAACAAACAACGATAGTCTTACTTGTAAGATATGTCCCACAATCTCAATGGCAAGACTTTGTGCGGATAATCCACGTTACACGTGACAAATGGTTATAGATCGGGCTCAAATTACAATTTCCACCCGAGTTTTACTTTAATTCTTTACTTTTTAAATTTTTTTTTTTTTCTTAATACCCCTAAAACTGTTGCGGAGCCCAATATGCTTTGTTTGGCCTTTTTAAATTTTTAGAACTAGTGATAATCTTACATGGTATTATAGCTCATATTAAGAGTAATCTTAGGTTCAAAATTTGTTTATATCCAATTTCCTTTTATATCTATTTTTCTTTTTTCTTTTGTATTTTTCTTTTTTCTTTTTTTCCTTTTTTTAACAAAGAAAAAAACCACATAGGCTGCATAGAAGAAGGGACGTCAAAAAAATAAATAAATAAATAAAAATCAAGGCTTGGAGATAAGTAGGAGAGCCACAACACTCACACAAAGGCAACGAAATTGTTAGATACATTATATTTTTTTCACATGTTTAGATATATATAGATATATATATATATATTTTAGTTCAACAGTAACAGATGTCCAAATCAGTTTAACGGTGTTCGCAGTTCAGTTAAGATCGGAAAATCTCTATTTGCCATCTGTCCATCAAAATGGCGTGTTGGAAAAAATCAATTCGCATCTGTTCACCGGATTGACGGATACGGATTGAGCAGATTGGTGAATGAATGCGAATCGGTTTAGTAGTTTAAACTTTTACAAATTTTGAACATAATATAACAACTTATCAACATTTTTGAATAACAATCCAACTGAACATAACCAAAAGATTATCAAATAAACTGTCAAATACCAATAATAAATACATATAAGAAAACCATGCATTATCAAAATTATTTCATTACTTTTTTTATATTCAGAAAAATTATTTAATTTGATTTTTTTTTTAAATGAAAAAATTAAGCCTTATATTTTTCACATAAAAATACCAAATATTAACACTTGTCATTTGATAAAAGGATTTCCAAGTTGAAAACAAATTGAAAACGCAACAGAATATTTAAACTCTTTTTCAATTGAAAACACAAACAGAATATCTAAACAAATTGAAAATACAAAATCTTACAAATTACTAAGGGTGTTCACAGTTTGGCGGTTCGGTTACTGCCAAATGAATCTCAAATCTGCCATCCGTCCAAAACTAGGCAGATTAAAAAAATCAATTCACAACCGTTCGCTCTTCATCACGCATCCGTTCAAAATGCGACGGATTGGTTTGATTCGGTTCGGTTGGGTTCGGTTGGTTTAAATGGATCAAGTTATCCGCCCTTCACCCTTAAATCAATTTATTCGCACCCCAACTAATCTTCTCCCCAGTACGATCATAAGTAGATCATCCATGTTGGGACTAGAGAATTTATAAGAATTTTTTTCCTTGTGATCTAATCCCACGAGTTGAACCCTAGACCATCCACGCCACGACTAGGGAATTCATAAGAAATTTTTTTATTGGGGTCTAATCCCAAGAGTTGGATACTGAACAATTGTGTAAGGAATATACTCACAAACCATTCAAAACAACCATTTACGACCATGTTTAGTTCTCTTTTAGAATCACAATTCCAATCAAAAAATTTCAAAACTTAAAACCAAACTCCTTTCAAAATGATATTTTAAAAGAAAAAATTCAAAAAAATATTTTTTCATTTTGTTATTTTAAATTATTTTTAGAAGCATGATTTGAGTGTAGAGTCGTGTTTTGAGTTATGAGTTTTGAATTGAGTTTTGAAAAGATAACATTTGTTTGGTTATGAGTTTTGAAAAAAGTTTTGAGTTGTATTTTGAATTTTGAATTGTATTTTGAAATTTTTTAGTTTATTTTTTAAAATACGTAAAAATTTCTTAATTTTATTTTTTTTAGGGTAAACATTTTATATTTTAAATATTTATTTATTTATTTTAATGTGCACTATATTTCATACATTTATGTGCTTTATTTTTTTTAAATATTAAAAATTTTAAAAAATTATTATTTTTATTTTAAATATAATTTCTATTTTTTATTTAAAATATTTTATTTTATTTTATAAATATATTTTTAAATATTTAAATTTTTTGTTATATATTTGGTTATGATTTGAGTGTAGAATTTTGAAAGTAGTGTAGAGTTTTGAGTAATATGTTTGATTATGAGTTTTGAAAATAATTTTTGAATTGAGCTTTACGTTATGTGTTTGGTTATGATTTGAGTATGAAGTTATATTTTGAGTTTAAAATATTTACAAAATAAAATAAAATATTTAAAATAAAAATATTTTAAAAAATTATATATTTAAAATAAAAAATAAAAAATTCTTAAACATTTTTAAATTTTTTTAAAAAATAAATCCAAAAGATTTAGAATTTAAAAACTCAAAATACAATTCAAAACTCTTTTCAAAATTCAAAATAAAAAAAAATTCAAAACTCATAATTAAACAAATTTTTTCTTTTCAAAACTTAACTCATAATTTCACATTTAAATCATAATTTTGAACTCAAATCATAATTTCAAAACTAAACTAAAGGGATTCTATTGTTTAGATATCAACCTCTCCACTTATAAGACAGTTGCATGCGATAGAAGATAGGGGTACTTACGTGTAGGTTCTAATAAGTGAACTTATTATCTAATAGGTCTTATGAGAAAAATTTGTCATAAAAAAAATCACTAATTGCAAGTTTTAGCGATAATTTATAAAAATCGTGACAAAAAAAATCAGTAATTGTTAATTTTTAACGACATATATAAAAAATTGTTACAAAAAAATTATTTTTAGAGACAATTTTGCCAAGACTTATTTTCAATAGGACTTGATGAAAATTAAATCCAATCATTAAGACTTATTGATAATTTACCCTAGAAGATATTGAAGAGCTTAAAATGTACTATTGGCTGATTTTTTTTATAATTTAAATTTTTACAACTAATGGTGATCTAATAAAAATGCTTGTAATTTATCTAAAAGAAGATTGTCAACCCCATTGCTGGGTGGAGTACAGAAATTATTAGATTCATCAATTTCCGTATTAACCAAATCTCCATGATGAACACATTGAACATTATTCCCCCAATATTTTAAAGCCGAAATTCAGGGTTGGAACTACGACCACTTTTCGATTGACTTGTTATTACACTCATAGCCACATCATTAATAACCCTTTTTTTAGTTCAAATTGATTTATAAAATTTCCTCACACATCCTATATTTTTCATATAATTTTTTTTAAAAAAAATATTATTTTTATAAATTTTTTTATGCAAAATCTTTTACTAAAATAATGTAGCTGTAACAATATTTATAATTTTTAAATAATTTTTTTATTTATATAACCTTATCAGACGTAAATTGCACACGTTGATCGAGTATACGCCTAAATTTTTTTAATTAGCTGTCCAATACTCATAATCTTTGATTGCTTGTTGAATTTTGATTTGAGGTTTTTTTATTCATTTATATATTTATTTTTTTGCCACAACTATGTGTAATGTTACAATTTTTATAGTGGCAATGGATAAACAATTGCGTGGAGCTGCGTAGTTATCCACGAACCTCCGCAATGAAAATTTGCACAGAAGTCAACCGAGAAATAAGGGTTGTTTCAATAACCTGCATAAAAAATTAAAAGTTAGTTTTTAATTTATTTTGAATTATATTATTTTTTATATGAAATAATTAAAAAAATTAATTTAATCATCTTCTTAAAATAATTCTAAGATCATAGAAGAAACCCATAAGTTTCTTTGTTTTAGAAATTTTTATATGTTAATTAGGGGTGAGCAGCGGATATACCGATCCGCCAAAACCGACCGAACCGAACCGATCCGCTGCATTTTGGACGGATGCGTGATGACGAGCGGACGGTTGCGGATTGATTTTCTCCAATCCGCCAATTTGGCGGACGGATGGCGGATTTGAGATTTCTTTGGCTGCAACCGAACCGCCAAACCGCCAAATCGCGAGCACCCCTAGTAATTTATAAGACTTTGTGTTTTCAATTTGTTTAAATATTATGTTTGTGTTTTCAATTGAAAAAGGGTTTAAATATTCTGTTGAAAAAAGGTTTTCAACTTGAATATATTTTTTGAATTGAAAAAAATAAACGTATTATTTATCTATATTTTTTGGTTTTTAAATCTAATTCTAAAAATAATAAATAGAAAATATGATATATGCTGGTTGGTTTTTGTTTTCAAAAACATATATAGATGTAACAATACAGAGACATACAATCTCTACTACTGCTCTGGTCATGGTTTTGGTGGTTTGAATTGTTATTATATTTTAAGAATCACAGATTGTAATACTTTATGTGGATGAATCATACTGTGATTGTAATATGTAGATGAGGCATGCAGTGATCGTGATATTCTAAAATTTTAAACTTTCTTTCTTTAGATAAAGCATACAGTAATTGTAATACTTTTTTAAGTCATTGACTGTAATACTTTCTTTCTTTTTCTTTCTTTTTTTTTTTTTTTTTGAGGAAGTGCACAAGTTGAATTATGTTGAAAATTTATAAAATTTTAAACCGCCAAACCGATTCGCATCTATCCGCCAAACTGCCAATCCGCTCAATCCACATCCGCCGGATTGGCGGACGGATGCGGATTGATTTTCTCCAATCCGCCAATCTAGCGGACGGATAGCGGATTGAAGGTTCTATGGCCGCAACCGACCCGCGCCCACCCCTAATGTTAATGGAGTATTATATGACACTACTTTTTACTAATCATAAATATATATATATATTTATTATTTTTTAAATACTCAATATAAATATAATAAATCTTACTATCAAAAATCAATAATAATAATAATAAATACCACATAATATGTATCCTTTATCCGCATACAAAATTTACTTCCTTCGTTGACACAATTTAACAATATTCCACGCATTTAGTGTGCATGTATTAGGATGACAACATGGCGGGCAGGTTTTTTTTTTTTTTTTTTTGAACTGTCGAAACATTGCATTAAAAACCAAATGAACTTACATCAGAGGCAATCAAAGACCTTAAAGAGACATGGGGAGCAACATTCCAGAGAGGGGGGAAGAGATTGTGAGGCTTAGGATTTAGCAACACAATGAGCCACCTTGTTATTATCACGGCGAGTCCAAGAGAAGGAGATTTGAAGATGAGACGCCATACTTCTGACATCATGGATTACAGCATTGAGCTCCCACAGAGGGACATTTTCAAAAGCACTAAGCTGAATGACTTGTTGATTGTCGCTTTCAATGACGACATGCAAGAGGCTATGGTATTGAGCAAAAAGGCAGGCCATACGGACTGCATGGGTCTCAGCCTGGGAGGCTGACGACGCCACAATGGTCCTAGCACTGCCGTCTAGAAACTGGCCTGAAGAATTTCGAAGCACAACAACAATAGCAGCTTTAGACGTCCTTGGGCAGTAAGCAGCATCACAGTTTATTTTCAGGAGGTTGTAGGGAGCTAGAGACCAACCCTCGCTTGCTACTGACTCGTGAGTGTTAGGAGGCTGATCCGACAATATAGAGGTTAAGCAGGAGTGATCATGATCCATCCAGAACTGAGAGATTCGGTGGAGAGTAGTAACAAGGTCAACAGGCCTATGATTGAAAACTAAATCATTCCTAGACCTCCAAATAAACCATCAAACAACAGCCACAAATTGTAAGAAAGTTTGAGCCTCAATCGAAGAGTTATGGATGAGAAGCTGGTTGCTTGTCCATTTGGTGACATTTGGGATGGATCCTCTATTAATTCGGAGATTTAAAGTGCTACCAAACCAAATTGGTTGAGTCCATGGGCAGCCAAATAGGAGGTGCTCCACTGTTTCTTTATCTGCTAGACAAATAGAACAGATGGGTGAAGACCCGTATTTCCTCCTATGAAGACCTACCTTGGTTGTAAGGAGATGATGACACACTCTCCACCAAAAATGCTTGAGTTTTGGAGGGATGTTTAGGTTCTATAGAGACTTCCACATGTTCTCATCTATTGTAGTAGAAGATAACACGTTGACCTCAGGCTCTTTCCTTTGAAAGGACCTAGCAACTACATAACCAGATTTAACAGAGTAGATGCCTGATTTGTTAGGATGCCAAACTAGAAGGTCTTCATGTTGTTCAACTGTAATAGGAATTTTCGAAATAGCGTCAATTTCTTGCACTGTGAGGATGTGCTAAAGAGGGCCCAGTTTCCACTGCCGAAGAGTAGGATCAATGACATCAGCCACCAAACAAACAGGATTGTTAAGGGGCTTTGAGGATGTGAGCTGAAAACCTTTGAGCGATGGAATCCAACAATCTTCCCAAAACTGAATCTGACGCCCAGACTGAACTTGCCACCTTAAACCTGCTTCAAGAATGTCTTTGCCTTTAAGTAAACTAGTCCAAGCCCAAGACGCATTCGAGCCCTTTGTCGCCTGCTTGAACGAGGAATGAGGGAAGTAGAGGCCTTTAAACATTCTAGCCCAGAAAGAATTAAGATTAGCTAAAAGTCTCCATCCTTGTCTCGCTAACAAAGCTTGATTGAAATCTTTGAAATCTCTAAACCCCAGTCCCCCGTTGAATTTTGGAGAGGTCAAAGTATACTAGTTAGCCCAGTTAATGCCTCGGCTTTCTAGATCGCCATTCCACCAGAAGTTCTTAATCATGGAGTTGAGCTTGTCACAAAAGGTCTGAGGGAGTTCAAAACAAGACATCGCATAGGACGGAATGGATTGGACCACAGCCTTAATAAGAATTTCTTTACCAGCTTGAGACAGTAACTTAGATTTCCACCCTTGTATTTTGGCTAAGGCCCTTTCAACTAGGAAGTTAAAAGCTTCGCCTTTGGATTTGCCCCAAGACGTCGGGAGACCAAGGTATTTTGCCTTAGGGTCAGCTTGAGAGACACCCAAAATGTTACAAACAGCCTGGCGACGGTAAGGAGGAGTGTTTGCTGTGAACAAAGCACCTGATTTGTCAAAATTAAGAACTTGGCCAGATGCCGAACTATACACTTGAAGAAGCCTCAAAATACCTTGGCAATTCGACTTATCTGCTGTGAAAAATAAAATTGCATCATCTACAAAAAAGAGATGCGACAACTAAGGACAAGTCCTTTTCATCTTCAAACCAGACATGGAGTTGGAGGTAATGCTTTGTGTGATGAGTAGAGAGAGAACATCTGCTACCATGAGGAACATGTAGGGCGATAGTGGGTCACCTTGCCGGAGTCCACAGGCTGGGGTAAAAGATGTGCAGCACTCTCCATTAGCAAACATTGAAAAGCTTACTGTCGAAACACACTCCATGATCAAATGTACCCACCGTGCATGAAAACCCATTTTGAGCAAGAGAGCTTGTAAGAAGTCCCACTGAATTCGATCATAAGCTTTATTGAAATCAAGTTTCAATGCCACATAACCTTTGCGTCCCTGTTTCTTGTGTTTAAGATAATGAAAGGCCTCGTGAGCAGTAAGTATACTATCTTGAATGAGTTGGCCAGGCACGAAGGCAACTTGTTGAGGAGAAATGATCTTCTTAAGACACCCTTTTAATCTGTTGGCCAAGACCTTAGTGATAATCTTCATCAGAAAGTTGTACAGGCTAATGGGACGATATTGACTAAGTTGTACAGGGGCTGGTACCTTAGGGATAAGAATAAGATTGGTATGATTCAACTCTCTTAGCAGAACCCCATTGTTAAAAAAGTATTTCAAAGCCCGACAAACCTCGGGGCCTACGATATCTCAATGTTTATGATAAAAAAGTTTAGGGAAACCATCTGGCCCAGGGGCCTTTAGTGATCCAAGTTGAAAAGTAGCTTTTTTAATTTCCCCATCCACTAGAGGCTGGAGGAGCTCCTCATTCATCCGAGCTGTAACTGAGAGGGGAACCACAGATAAAGCTTCTCCAAAATCCCATGAGTCTCGTGCTTTGAAAAGGGTGGTGAAGAAAGAAGCAAGATGGGTGTTACTGGCATAATCTGAGTCTAACCACTTGCCGTCATCTCCTTTAAGCTTAACCAATTGGTTCCTTTGACGCCTCTGGGTGACTGCAACATGGAAAAGGGAAGTATTTTTATCATGGCGGGCAGGTTTGTAGCGCCTCCGTATTGAGGAATTTTTGGATGTCAATATGATAGATGTCACAGGATACTTTCTTTTGTTTTTTATTTTTTTATTTTATTGTGATTGGATTTGATTATAAAATTTATAACTGTGTTTTGGTGTGAATCATGATTCCACACTCATATGTAAGAATGGTATTTGATTACAACTTTCAAAAATTAATTTAACACCACTTTTGAAAATTCGTTTCAAGCGAGATTTAAATTTTGAAATTTTGCCTACTCGATTGTCCTCTCAGACGTCTGGCCGGTTGACTGAAATAGTGTGAAATTTTTTTTTTTTTTTTTTTTTTTTTTTGGCACTTGTAGTTTTTTATATATTAAATAAAGTTTTTTATGAGTTTTGAATAGAATTTTGAGTGGTATATTTGGTTATGAGTTGTAAGTTTTTGAATCAAACATCGTGCGTCACATCTATTATTTCAAACTCAATTCAAAACGTTTTTCAAAACTCATAACCAAACAAATTTTCCACACTTAAATCATAATTTCAAAACTCATAAATTTAAAATATAACTCTATTATCAAATTATAATTCTAAAACTCTAATAAACACAAGTTATTATATTTATGTTAAATATTTTAAAAAGTATATATATATACTTACTATATATTAAGCAAAAAAGAGTTTTAAACCCCAAGCCTTGTGGGAACTCCAAACTCCCAATCTAAATTTTTTGATTTTTTTATTTAAAAAAAAATAAAAAATCTTAGCATTTATTGACATCTCCCAACTCCTAAGTCTTACCCTCATAATAACACTTTAATGTATTAAGAACAAGCATAAAAAAAAATTCTTTGAAATCTAACACATATGAATTCCTTGAAAAGTCCCAACACATATGATTATTATCTCTCATAATAATACTTTAATACATTAAGAACAAACATAAAAAAAATTTCTTGAAAAGTCCATCAGATATGATTATTATCAAAATATTAAACTTTAATATAATATAATAAAAAAAAGACATTTAATTCATTGAAAAGTTTAACACATATGATTATTATCAAAATATTAAACTTTAATATAATGTAAAAAGGGGAAAAAAGAAGACATTTAAAAAAAAATAATAATAAATCACAATTCACATATATAGATAATTGTAAACACAATAAAATAGGAGGACATTCATGTCTACACGTTTTTTTTTATAAGATCTCCTCCATTATAATAAGATAGTACTTTATTTCTTTCATCTTAATATATATATATATATTATATTATCGATACTATATATTAAGTAAAAGGGAGTTTTTAACCCCTCAAGACCTGTGAGAGCTTTAATATTCAAATCTGAATTTTCTAAATTTTTTATTTTTTATTTAAAAAAAAATTTCAACATTTATTGATTTGGTCAAAATCTCTTAATCAGCATTTATTAAATTTTTTCAATCCACACGTCTTTCCACATACCTACATTTATTGATTTGGTCAATATGCCTTAATCAGAATTTAAAATCCCATCATACAAATAATTATAGATATAATCCATGTATAATTATTACAGTATCATTTTTAACTTCTCCCATACACTATGTTTAGTGATAAAATTGTTAAATTATTTTTATAAAAAATCTTTAAAAACATAATTTATATATTAAATTTTTTTTTAAATAAATATAAAATATTTATAATTATTCTATGCATAGCACGAATAATAAATTAGTACAATATATATATATATATTTATTTATTTATTTATGTTTAATAAAAAAAATAACACTTGACAGCCGTCACATGATACCTCTTAGCATTTATAAATCTGTCATGAACGTCCATATCATAATAGGAGCCGTTCAAATTAGGGAAGTGGCGCAAGTAGGGCAAAGAGTAATGATATATCTCATTAAAAGTGATGTTATAAAGTATTATTAATGAATTGGCAAGTATTTAAAAAAAAAAAACAAAATAAAACAAAACAAGACACAAATAATGGGTTTCGTTCATTGCCACATCAATAGTGGTGCTTTTAGAACATCACTTTTAGTGGTCTCAAGCATTATTGATAGGGCAAATTGATGAGATTTGAGATGATATTTATAATTTGGAATAAATTATAAATACACATTTTAAGTTTTATTTAAACAAAAATGCGGCCGACCCCCAGTAATTGCCGACCCCCAGTGACCCCAGCCCACGTGGCTGTAGGTGATTGGAAAGAAAAAAAGAAAAAAAGAAAAGAAAAGAGAAAATTGACGAATGGCGCTGCGCCACGTCACTGGGGTCGACCCTCAGTGGGGGTAGGAATCACGACTCTTATTTAAAATATGAATTATCTCATATAATTAGAAAAATTATAAATATCACTTATTAGAACTTTTTATTTAGTAAAATTAATTAAAAAATTAAAGGTAGTGTTGGGTAAAGTTTTAGAAATATAATTTAATAATAGAGTTATATTTTTAGTTTGTGAGTTTTGGAATTATGATTTGAATGTAGAAAATTTATTTGGTTATGAGTTTTGAATTGAGTTTTGAGTTGAGTGTTGAATTGAGTTTTGAATGTTTGACATGACATGCGAAATAAGAAAATTTGTTTGATTATGATTCAAAACTTAATTTAAAAAGTTATAATTCATAACCAAATACACAACTCAAAATTCTATTAAAAATTCTATTCAAAACTCATAACCAAACTCTTTTTAAAATTTAATTCAAAAAAATAATTATTAAAAAAAATAACATAAATTTTTTTAATTGAAAATATTACAAACAAAATAATTTTTTTTCAAAATAAATATTCAATTATTGCTTTAAAATGACTCTTGATTGTATATTTGATTGGAATTATATTTTTTTAAAATATTTTTGATTTAAAATATAAAAAAAAAAATTATTTTTGCTAAAAAAATCAAAAACAAAATTCTCATTTTTTTTTCTTCCAAATAACAGGTCCCAATTGCAAAAAAACAAAAAAAAAAAAAAAACCAAAAAAAAAAAAGTTTTGGTCAACCAGCCGGACGTTCAGGAGGACATCTGGGAGGATGACTGGATAGACCCAAGTCACACTTTTCAAAATTCAAAAAAAAAAACTATCTTCTCCAAACAAAAGCTAAAATAAGTTTTGAAATGTTATATTGGAATTAATTTTTAAAAACTTTAATCAAATAAAGCATTGAAAACAGCTCTGGAATCATGTTTCCAAAGCTGCTCCAAACATAGTCAAAAATTTTAATTGCTCTTTTATATAATAATAAAATTACCTGAATTATTAATTGAAATAAATTTTTAACATCATTAAAAATATTTAATTGACTTAATAATTTATTAATAAAATGAATTATTTGTTATAAAATTAAAAATTTTAAGGGGCAAGATGTAATTCTGAACCACAGAGGCTAAATTGTATTTTAAGTAAATCTTAAAAGATATATTTATAATTTACCTTTAAAATTTGATTTTCAAATTTAGAATTATTATTATTTGACATAAAATAGAGTAAAAGGAGTAATGTTGTACATATTAAATTTTTTTTTTTTTTTTTTTAAACATTACCTATTCAGCATATGACAATTGAGTTGTCAATAAGCATGTGTAATGAATGGCACCTTGAAATTTTTTTAGAGTAAATGTGAAATTTATCTAAAATATTTTGAATTTTACAAATTGAACCCAATGAAATTAAAAGAATAGAGAATTGTTATTCTTATTTCATTTTATTGTAAATACATTCTAAAAAATTGTCTTTATTGTTTAAAATTGCACATATATGATTCTTAATACACATTAGAATACATTTTTTTGAAGAAATTTATAAAGAATTGTAGTGAAAATAATAGTTTCAATTGTCATGATCATTAATTCTGCCAATCACAATTACAATTGTGAAAAGATCTTTTGGTTTGAAGCAATTTATAATTGGAGGCGCTATTCCTATTCTACTTACTCAAAATACACTCTTTCTTTTTTTTTTTTATTATACATAATTACATTAATAGTCCTTTTACTTTTGCATATATACTTTAATTGCCCTTTGTTAAAGAGTATCAATATAATTATGTATAATAAGAATAAAGAAATGAGTGTTAGAACAAAGTGAAATAGAAATAGTAGCTCCCTTTATAAAAAACTAAATAGTAATAGTTTTTTAATTTATTGAAAGTGATGATTGAATCAATAATTATTTGGTTACAAATATTGGGGGGAAAAAAATGTTTGATAGCGTAAGAAACATGGTTATCATATACATATACAGTGATTTCAACAAATAACAACTTGTGAACAATTTTGTAATAGTAGATCTTTGCTTGATTTTGTTTAATGTATGAACTTTCAAAAAAAACCTTTTGTTGATGTGATTGAAAATATATAAAATTATAGTGTAAAATTTGATTTTGATATAAATTGTGTAGAGCTTGTACTATCATAATAATATTGATATTACTTGTTAAACTGATCCCCATTGAACTATAATTCTGAGTATGTCACTGTCAATAATCCTCTATCCCAATACCTTTTTACACAACACAATCAGGTTAAAGAGACCCATTGCATGATAGAAAAAATTTGAACTGAAAAATTGATCTTTCAATTGTCTTTATCATACTCTGTTATTGTAGTCATTTCAGTTTAAGGGTTGTTTTGGGTAATGCAAAAAAAATTTAATTTTTTTAGTTATTATGAAAAGACGTATAGAGAGGTAATATGATGCTAAAAAATTGATTGAAAAATTTAAAAACCTCCCGAGATATTGATTTGCGATTATGTTTCAATTTTAAATAATGAATAATAATCTTAATCAAACAATCATCAATAAATCGATACAACGATTTAATGTAAAAAAAAAATCACAATTGAAACACTTCCAATTGTGATAAAAAAAGAAATCATTTGTCAAAGTCACAAAACAATCTACTAAGAAGACAAAAAGAAATTATGCATGAGAACTCTCAATTACCTAGTGACTACATGCTTAAATTGAATCAAACCCGATGTGCTTCTTCCACCACCGTCTTCATCTCGGAATTTCTTTGCCCAACGTTTAATCTACAACACCGATGTCAAATCCACAATAATGAGCCACTCAGAAATCCATCAAAGTTTCTGGTCCAAATTTCCCGAAATCCACCAATGAACACTTATCTTTTTATGTGAATAAAAGAACAAAACAATCCTTGATGATATTCAATACGAAACTTGTTGATCAATTGATCACCCTCAAATCATTAATAAAAACAATATATAAACGCTCTCCAATATGGAACACTTGTTTTATTTTTCTCTCTAAGAATCTAGACAAGCTCAACCTTAAAAATAGCAAACAACATACTTTATACTAAATAGAGTCGTGAAGACCACTCGAGCGTTTACTTTACTACTCGAGTAGTGTGACTGAAAAGAGGTAGACACATATAGGTCAACCGTTCAAGTAGTAAAATATATTTTCTAAAAGTTCAGAATACAAGCAGAGATACTAGATGAACTACTTCATCGCTTGAGCGATCGAACAACTTTGACTTCTTTTTGGTTTTGGGGCCACTGCCCTTCAACCCCGCTTAAGCGTTGCCTCCTCGACCCTCGCGAGCTAACCAGGCAGCTCGATCCCCATATTTAATTAGCGAAGTGGCTAACACGAATACTCAAATCAAAATACGAAATGTCAGCACAAACTCTCTACATGGACACAATGGTTGGATTTATACTTAAACTCTTACAACATCACGAATACAATATAACAAATGTATTTTTATCCAACGAAATTATCAATTATAAAAACCTAACACTGGATTTTTTACTTATTACAAAAATACGTGCTAAAAGTAAAAAGATTGTGTGATTTAAATAAGTTAAAAAATCAATAAATTGATTTTTTTTTTTTATAAAAAAAAAATTGTAAAATTTATTATTTTTGTTAAAAGATTTTCAACAATGCTATTATGCCGTCGGTCGCCATAGCATTATTGAATGATTTTTTGACTAAAGCCCAAAGCTTAAAGATTTATCCTACTTTGTTAGTGTAGTGATTCCATTTTAAATATCAAATTTTCATATATGTGAGTTAAGAAAAAATTGTAAAATTTATTAGTTTGGTAAAAGATCGTCAACAATGCCAGGCGGCCGGTCGCCATAGCATTATTGAATGATTTTTCTACTAGAGCCACAAGCCTAAAAATATAGATGATCGAGTGAAGGTGAATAATATATTTTTTAAAATTTGGTTGAAAATTAAATTTTAAAAATATGTTCAAATTAATTTGTTATTTTTTGATTTAATATCAAAATAACTTAATCAAATTGGGCTGGAATAATTTGATTTTTGACATAATTTTATGGTAAATATAAATTCATTGATTCAAGTTTAAACAAAATTTTAAAAATTAATTAATTTTGAAATATATTTAAACATAACTTACTTATATAATAAACTAATTTCAAATGAATTTTTAAGGGGAAATTTTAAATCAGTGTAATATCTAAAAAATAATTATTGATTAGTGATAAATTTTATTAATATTAATAATTAAAATTAAAATTTTTTCATTTGTAATAACTTACTCACATCACCTATGATTGGTAATTTTTCCAATTTGTAATATTATTAGTTATATAGGCTCCATTTGGGGAGTTAGGCTTATAATTAAAAATTAAAAGTCATTATAAATTGTCATATCACTATTTTTATTTTTTGCACTTCTTTTCATAAAAAATTAATTGTTTGGGATAATCTAAATAAATACATCTTTTAATTTTTTACGAAAAGATATACAAAAAAAAAAATAAAATGATGATGTGACCCAAAAAAATAAAATAAAATAAATTGTGTTATTTTAGTGCACCCCAAACAAAAAAAATTAACTATGCTTTCATTTGGAGAGTGCTAATTTAACTTGACTAAATTAATTTGGTTTAGAAAGACTTTTGACCTTTTTAGTTTGGATTGGATATGATGATTATAAATTAAAAAAAAATTATAATTTAAACATCACATTTTACTGAATTAATCTATTTTATTTTTTTGGTATTTATTTAGTCATTTTGGCCCCATTTGTTTTCAGATATAGAATAGGGGGGATTGATAGTGAATGAATTAATAGTGAGGGGATTGTTAGTGAGGGAATTAAGTAAAATTGTGTTTGTTTTGATGATAATTGTTAGTATAAGAATTGTTAAATTATTTTTATATAAAATAAATATAAAATAATAAAACAAATAAAAAAATACAAAAAAAATTAAACATTAATGTTTTACAAAAAAATACCCAACATATAAAAAATTTTAAAAAAATAAAAATAAAATAAAATAATTTCAAAAAAAAATAAAACAAATAAAATAATGATTTTTACTTAACAAAAAATACAAAAAATTAAACATTAATGTTCAAAAAAAATGCCCGACATGTAAAAAATAAATAAAAATAAAAAATTTCTAATCTATCGGACTATTTTTCTAATACCAAGTCCTAGAAGCCCATCCAAATTTTTTTAGGGAGGCCTATCTTAATCCGGAGCTTACTATCAATCCCTTCTCTATCTCTCAAAACAAATATAATATTAGTGAATTCCATCTCACTACCAATCTTAATCCCCCTAGTAACTTTCCAAACAAACGGACCTTTATCCTTCCAACAATGCCTAAATGCTAAGGAGTTTTCTTAGGTGTGCAACCCACAAAAGGTGTAAGTGGGTTGCACACCATGTGCCACTTACACAAAAGGTGTAAGTGTAAGGTGTAAATGTAAGGTGTAAGGTGTAAGTGAGTTGCACACCATGTGCCACTTACACAAAAGGTGTAAGGTGTAAGGTATAAAAGGTATAAGTATAAGGTGTAAGTATAAAGAATAAGGTGTAAGGTGTAAGTTGTACACCATAACCAAACCCAAATGCTAAATAGACCTCTGTCTCGCATACTATCGAAGTTGCAGCTAATAAAGGTACACGTGTCGAGCAAACGTGCCGGGAACATATTTATATGCACCGGCCAAGTAGCGCACCTTAACAAACCTCTCGTAGATTGAAACACTGACTGATCATAAGTTTCGTGCGAGCTTCGTCCCCTCATCGGTATTCTGTTCCGTTTTTAATTCAATTTTTGGACGCTTTCGCCCTCCACCTCACCTCACCCCACCACACCTTGTTGTCTATCAATCTATCTAGGACACCGATCCCAATAGTTAACAACTAACCATGGTTATCTTGACCACAGGAGTGGGTTAAAACACTGCCACCTGCGAGTCCTATAAAACCGACCCACCTCGGCACCTGTCACCACATCTTCTTACCATCTCGAAACCTTATTGAATGGTTCAACCCTTTTCTTCTCTCTCTCTTTTCACTGTTATATCATCACTTTCTCTTCTTTTTTGCCATTCAAGTTTCTGGTTAGCTCTCTTTCTTTCTCCTATTTGCTTTTGTTCTTGGACAGTACTAGATAAGCTTCCATTTGATTTCTCTTCATTTTGAATTTAAACCTAGATTAGCATCATATCCGTACCTTAAATTTCACTAAATTTGAATTCGAAAATATTTGAATATTGAGAGTTTGTTGCTTTTAGCTAAGTAGGTAGGTAGTGTTCAACGGTTCTTGGATAAGGTTTATATTTCCTTTAGAAAAAGAACCCTTATATATATGTTTTGTTTATTTTTTTAGGAAAAAAATAGTAATAATTTCTAATTACGAAATATGATTTGTTATTACCCAAGTGTATTTGTTTGTTTTTGTGTGAATTTGAAGACAAAAAATGGCGATGAATGGAGGAGAATTCAGTTTTGCTTCGTCGAGTCCAAAAGCGAAAGGGAAGAATGGGCTGGCGAAGATACAGACACAGAAGAAGAAGACACACGAGGACGAGATCTGTCACGATGACAGCGCCCCCCCAGTGAAGGCGAAGACGATTGACGAGTTGCATTCCCTTCAGAGGAAGAGATCTGCTCCCACCACCCCCATCAAAGGTACTCAGGGCGCCTTTGCGTCCGCCATGTCCGAAGAAGACCGCCACAAGCAACAACTCCAGTCTATCAGGTACTTCTTTTTTTAAATCAATTTTGTTTGAGTGAATCAAATAATGTATCAAATTTTTATCAAACTTTCTTTTATGGCACACATGTGAATTTATGTAGATTTCATATTCTTTGATAAAAAATTTGAT
The DNA here is from genome assembly GCA_022316695.1 of Camellia oleifera. NCBI lineage: Eukaryota > Viridiplantae > Streptophyta > Magnoliopsida > Ericales > Theaceae > Camellia > Camellia oleifera. Next base: position 27,836,100 of record CM039307.1, on the reverse strand, counting down.
AAATTATTTAGGATTTATAGCATTTTCTATTTTATTTTACGTCCACATAATTTGATAATAAAATTATATAATTTGATTTTTTAATTTGTTGACTAATTTAATTTGGCTAAATTATTTCCATTTAGGAAGAATTTTTTAATTTTTTAGACTTTTTTATGAGAGAAAAAATAAAATAATTATAATTTGAATGTGATATTTTATTTAATTAACTTATTTAGTCTATTTTATCTTTGAACAATGATTGAGACCCTACCTCTACAATACCCCACAAGACCCCTACAAATCAGAACCACTATGGACTCTATACATACATGAGTGAGTCCCACACATATGAGTGAGCTCCACACATCTATGGAAGGCCAGGATCACGGGGTTCCAAACATTTTCCTTTATCTTTTTGTATTTTTTTTAATTGCAACTTAAATTCAATTGACAAACGGGAATTTAATCCTCTCAAATAAAGTGGAATCTACTATATGTTTACAAAAATTGATTATAAAATTTTGGACAAATTTTAATTTACCCTTGTGATTTTACCTCAGAACATTTTATTGACATTTGATTAAGATTAAGATTTAATTTAGAGAATAAGATAAATATGAAGGTATTATTGACATTTAATTTAATTTTTGACTTTGACTAATGATTTTTGCGTTGTCCACTCTCAATTTTGGAGAGTGTGGCACACTTTCAATTATTTTTAACGTAGCACTTTAGTCTAAAACCATAAAAGAATTATTTGCTTATATTTGAGTTATAAGTGGGTAAAGTGTTTTGAGACGAAATCAAAAAGAGGTAATATGAATTTTGCCCTAAAATTTTTACTGAAGGGTCATTGCTTGTGTCATACAACCATATTAGATAATGGTATTTGATTCAGTGACTGATTATGTAAAAATAAAAAGACATGTACAAAGTGAGGGCTGCGTGGATTTGTGATCCGATTATGTAGATTTAATTCTTTATTTATTTATTTTTTTGTTATGAAAAACACTGTTGGAAACATGCCTAAGACAACGTTATGTATAGAAAAATAGAAAATTTATTGACAAAAATAAATACTTGAGATTCATTTCATACACCCATAACCATGTGTCATATTTGTATGCTTTTTAACTCGAGGAAGTTGAGGGTTCGAGCCCTTCAAACCCATAGCCTTGTGTCATATTTGTATGCTTTCCAACTCCAGAAAGTTGCGGGTTCAAGCCCTAGTTGAAGTATTGGGAGTGATACCTTTTTCTTTTCCATTTTTCCTTAGATTATTAGACTGGTATAAGTTCAAACGAATGACAAAAAAAGGAAAAAATATTTTATTTCATACTTGGTCCTACTGTACAAAAATTAAATCTAATTTGGATTGGACATCAATTTTTGGTTAAATTTTTGTGTTGGGTTGGTGAAACAACAGTGCTTCATTGGCGTCACTGACGAGAGAGACAGGGCCAAAGGTGGTGAAAGGAGACCCAGCTAGAAACGCGGAGACGCCGAAGGTGGCCCATCACCACCAACAGCACCTTCACGCTCCAACAATCAGCACCAGTGACAGTTCCCTCAAGTTCACACACATCCTCTACAACCTTTCTCCTGCTGGTAAATTCTTCTCTCTTCATTTTTTTTTTTTTTTTTTTTTTTTGATGCTCAACATTTTATAAAGTTATTATAAGTCATGCATTTGACGTCAATAAAAAAAATTTTGGTACCTCATAAAGAAATTTTGATGTCAAGAATCAAGATCCAATTTTTAGGCAATATACCCTCTCCTTGGTTTTCTCTTTGCTACATCAAATGGGATGGATAATAAATCAATCATTAGGTAATTTAACAGGCTGTATTAAGAAATTTTCAAAAAACTTTTATTGTCAAAAGTCTTATTTTTTAAAGGGATAATTACGACCTGATCTTATTAATCATATTTATTTATTTATAAGTTCTATTCAAATTTTCATCTATTAATATAATGAAACAAAATAGACATTTTAGAACTTACTAATGCATTAAACAAATATATCGGACTGGTAAATATTTACGTCCACTCAATAAGATTAGTTTGTAATTTTTCCTTTTTTTAAAGTCTATTACAATAAAGTATGTAGCCTACAGTCTCCAAAAAAAAAAAAAAAAAAAACACTCGAGCCATTCCCTTCTCTATTACTCTTTCCGAAAGAAGAACGGGCCCAGTCACTTGTGCAATGTGATTTTTTTCTCTCTTATATTTTCTTTTAAAATAACAATGATAGAGAATTTTAATTTTAAAATTCTAAAGAGAACTTCAATAATGTAGCAAGAGAAAAAAAAAAACAAAAACAAAACAAAAACATAAACACATAACACATTACAAGTGAGCCCTCATTTATTGTCATATCACTAGAATTCTCTTTTAGAACTCTAAAATTAAAACTCTTAATATTTATTCTTTAAAATATTAATGTTTTTTTACTCTTTCCGAAAGTCGAAAGGGTCGAGTCTACTTTTGTGCGATGTGATTTCTCTCTCTTATATTTTTTCTTTTAAAATATTAAGTTTTATTTATTTATTTATTTTATAAGAAACCCATTATTATTTCTCATAATAAATTCGTTGCTGCAAAATTCCTTCCTTCTAATGCATTAGAGAGGAGTAAAAGTAAAACTCATGATATCTTAATTTAATGAGGTACACATATTTTGGCTACGGAACTAAATTCTTAATGATTCAATCAAACCCATAATTCTTGAACTGTTATAATCAACCATGTCAACTTTTAAATTGTGTTTAAATATTGAATTTTGAGAATTTTATATAAAAGGAAGAAAGAAAGAAAGATTAAAAAAAAAAATGAAAATGACGTCTATTTTATTTATTTGTTTTTCATAAAAATTTCTTACGTTATGTTTGGTTGGAAAATTTTAGAAGAGATTTGAAAAATGAAAGGAAAAATGTGTGTAAAATTAGGTAAAATGTAAATATATTTTATTCACATTTCACTTACCCTTTCTTTTTTCCTTTCCTAATTTCTTTCCAAATTCCCTAACTAACTAAACACAGTATTAATAAATTTGATATTCAAATTAACGAGTATGTTTGTAGTGGATGGTTAAGTATTGAGGAATTTTAGGTAAAATAAAACATTGGGGACGAAAGGTTGTATTTGTTCCTTTCGTGCCCTGCATTCACTCTATTGATTTTATTTTTGGAAGCAGCTTCCCTCTAATTCTAGATCAAATTGGAGGTTGTTGTTGGGCCATGGAGCCCACTACGGGTCCTATTTCGACAATCTGAATCGTTCAATGTGTAGAACTCGTCAAGTACTATATGCGTGTAAAAAATCACGTTAATCGAATATTAATAGCCATCTCATCGAATCAGTTTTTTGTCATTTGTTCACAGTCTATTTTTTTTTTATACAAAACTGATTTGATCACATAAATATCAATATCCGATCAACACGAATTTTTTTATAAACATATAGTATTCAACGAGTTCTACATATTAACGTTTTGAATTATCAAAATAGAATTTGTAATGAGCCTTCACGAATCCAACAACACCCTTCAACACCCTTCAATCTGATATAGAACTGGAGGGATGCTACTTCCTTATTTTATATGGTATCTTTGTGAATCTTTCAAGTCATTCTCTCCCACCACTTTCTTCTTGAATGATGTATGCAATAAAATGACTCAAGCTCTTGACTTCAAGGTAACCAATGGCGATATTAGTTAAATTATAAATTTTTATTTAAAAAAAAAAATGCATTAGAGCATTTCTAAAACTAAAATAAAGAATATGATAGTTGTTATTACAATTCATTAAATTAAATCTTAGTGATTGAGTATTGCTTTCTTCTTTTTCTTTCTTCTATCATCCAGTTTTTTCTCTAAAAAATTTACACACTTATAATTTTTATGATAATTATTATTTGTACCGCTAAGTGTGTTTTTGACCACTACAGAATTGTATGAGCAAGCCATAAAATACGAGAAAGGATCATTCATAACGTCGAGTGGCGCTCTAGCCACCCTATCCGGTGCAAAGACCGGTCGCTCACCCAGAGACAAGCGTGTCGTCAAGGACGAAACCACTGCCGATGAGCTTTGGTGGGGAAAGTAAGTTACACCCTTTCCCTCTCCTTTGGCTAATATTTGCTTCAATAAATTTAATCAAAGTGAAGTGTTCTTTGAAATTATATTTTAAACACGATTTCAATCTTAAAATCGTGTTTTCAATTCAAGAATTTACAAAATAATGCGTTAGAGAAATAAATTTAAAACTTCATACAAGTGGAAAATTTTATTAGAAAGATGACTTTGGTGAAAACCTTTATGTTTCAACTAAATGAAAATCACCTTTTTAAAATAATACATTATTAATATAGTGGTGTGATTTAATTGGTCTCAGGGGCTCACCCAACATTGAAATGGACGAGCACACTTTCTTGGTCAACAGAGAAAGAGCTGTTGATTACTTGTGCTCCTTGGACAAGGTATTTCATGCTAACCCCCCTTTTTTTATTTATGTTTTTTTTTCGTTTTTAACAATATTATAAGCTCAAATATATAATATAATAAGATATTTGCATTGGGTTAGTTTAAAATTAAATAAATATATATAATCTAATACGTAAGAAAAATAAAAATACTACATTTATCACTGTCGAAACTATCACCTCTAGCTCACATGGTGGGGGAACCACTACATGTGAGAAGCGACAGTTTACATATTGACAAATGTAATCAAATTTCGGTAATATCTAACCATAATTGATGAAATACAAATCACACAAATAAACAACTGTACAAAAGAAAGATAAATCACATGCATATACGAAAATACAAAATTTACGTAAATCAAAATCCACACTGCCCATCACATATATCCTCTTAAGATTACTTATTTAAATTGCATAAACTAGTAAAGTGGTTCCATATTTTTCTCTCCTCATGTGCCAAGAAACCACGTTGCTTTTGTAAAATCAAATATAATATTTAGACCGAATCAAATAAAATATAGTCGGTTTTTATGCAGTGGATGTTGAATTTGGTCCAAATAGCACTTCTCTTATGCTTTGCCCTCACAAGTTTTAATTTTTACAATTTTTTTTTTTCCTCCGGAATTGCTCCACGTCAGAAATTGATGGGTTGACTTTCCCATCTTAACCCAGAATTGATTGCACCATAGAAATCTTGGGATTTTTTTATGGGGAAATCTTTTGATGATATCATTTACGATCCCAAACTTTGAACCTCATGATTTTCTTAATGAAGTCTTAGATGACCTTTAATGTCCCTCCATTAGCCCAAGGGTTATTATCATTACCTTTTTTTTTCACTGTCACGTTTTCCCACTCTTGATGATGAAATGAGATGGGAATGAATTTTCTCTTCCCTTCATGTTTTATGCCATCTTATCTTGATTATATTTATTAGATTTATTTATTATATATATACATATACATATATATAATTTAAAATTTTAAAATCTAATAAGACTAGAATACTAAAATATTAATAATTATTTTAGTTATTTTATTTCATATCTTTTAACTCTTATTAGAGCATTTCCAATGCATTAGGCATCTAATACTTGTTAGTTAAAATGCCTAGTGTGATTCACTTTTTTTAATTCCAATGCATTAGGCATATGATTAGGCATTTTGACTCAACTCATATTCACTAGCTACATGTAGCTAGCCTTCAACGCTAGGCAAAATGTATTCAATCATCAAGATCATTTTCCTCCATCTTTGTTGTTGACGTGGCATTCTATAAAATTAATAGTATTTAGATAAATAGCTAAAATAAAAAGCATGGTTGGAGTAAAAATATAAAACAGTTGATAGGCAAAATAAAATATATACTTTATAATAATATTTAGATAGGTAAAATGCCTACTACCGTTTGAGATGCTTTATACAATAATTTTTATTAGTAGTATCATTATTTTTGTCTCGCTACCTTCTTAACGTTTATTTGCCCTACTCTCAATACAATATACTACATCATCTTTTATTTTTATTAATATCATTATTTTTGTCGTGCTCCCTTCTTAATACTTTTATTTACCCTACTCAATACAATTCAAGATAATGATAGGACTATACAAACCCATCCCCCCTTCCTTGCCAACCCTATATATGTTGACTTATCGGCATATATTGTCAAGAAGCACCAACGGTTGATGCAGTGGCACTACTATTAATAAATGGAGAGTGATGTTCATTGTCTCCAACATGTTTATGACATGGGACAATACATTTATACATATCAGAAGAATGGTTAATTTTTCATGATGTTTCATTTCTTGGCTTCTTTCTCGAGTAGTGCCCATTCCACACTGCCTATGTAAACACAACCTTTGTCTATAGGATGAGACTTGTTACTTTTTAAATAATATTAGATTTCTTTATTTTTAATCTTATGTGTATATATATTATTTATAAAAATAAATAAATAAATAAATTTATTTAATTATTTGATTTATTTATTTTGTAATATATTTGAATTGGAGAAAACTCTAATCCAATCTATATTGTATTGTTGTTATGGTATATATATCACATGGTTTATGGGTCCCCAAGTTGAAGCAACAGAATCTGGAAGTAGGATCCACCAAGATTAGTTAGTGGAGAAGGAAAGCTTATCTTTCTTTTTGGGAATAAGTAAGTCTATATGTGAGGGATGAAGCCTACATCTTGTGAGAGGATTATATCTTACTATGTATTTAATTTTTGTGTTTTTAACATTATTGTTTAGGGAGAGTTTGATGATGGAGGAAGATATATATATATATATATAAATATATTTATTTATTTATTTTTCTGATCAAGACTTACACTGGCCAGGGATTGATTGATCCTTAGCCAGATACCCAAGGGTTGACATCCCAACAGCTATTTTAAAAGTTTTGATGTATGCAATCATGCTTGAGATTGAGAATCACCTTTTCTCACATTCCCTCTTTTTAAGTGTCAGGCACCACGTTCAGAAGTAATTTACCACCACGATAGTTTTGAATTTTTTTTAGTAGTTTCTAATTTTAATCGATTAATTAATTAATTTTTTTTAAAAAGTGAGATTCAAAATCTTATTTTATCGACCCTCTTAGACCAAAATGTAGAAAGACAAGACCTCTCTCTTTTTATTTTTTAGATGACCAATCATTTTAAATTCAGGACTTTTACTTGTAATGTCCAAATAGTGGAAAGCCGACCATCACTTGATACCCCAATTACCAAAAAATTGGTGATTGCTGAACAGTTGAAGCTCTTACCCTTGAGAGCCCTGCAAAAACCTTACAATAGCATGGACCTATCATTATATGGAACAGTTAATCACTTCGGTAAGCGGCACATGCTTCACACTGCATCTCAGCTGTTGATTAATGCGGTCACTCCGTGGTGGTCTACCCCAGTCAACAGTTGAGAAGTAGTATGCAATGCCAAATAATTTTTTCTCATACCATGCGTCGGTGGGGGAAACCGTAGGAAGGAGGGCAACCCGCCGAATTCAAAGAGACAAGGCATGTGCACAAATCTTATATAGCTTTATTTGCATTTATGGTGATTGTTACCTGTAGCAATTATATCTGTGAGTGTAGCTAATTAATTACCAAATAACATAATACAGATTCTAAATACCGGTTCTCTAATCTTCATTTTTCCATTTCAGGTGTTCGTGAACGATCAGTTTCTGAATTGGGACCCGGATCACCAGATTAAAGTTCGAATTGTATCCGCCAGAGCTTACCATTCCTTGTTCATGCACAACATGTAAGTAAATGACCCTAAAAACAAAACACTTCACCCCCTATTATCTTTGTACATCCTTGACATTCCACAAATGCTATAATCTTAAAGACAATAAGTCAAGAAATTAATCTGTGTGTGAGTCAGTAAAAGAAATTAGTTTAGCGTATGTAAGATAACTGGGTCGGTTGCAGGTGTATCCGACCCACTGCTGAAGAGCTGGAGAATTTTGGTACTCCGGACTTCACAATATACAACGCAGGGCAATTCCCATGTAACCGTTACACTCACTACATGACTTCCTCAACTAGCATAGACATCAATCTTGCTAGGAGAGAAATGGTCATCCTCGGCACTCAATATGCTGGGGAAATGAAGAAAGGCTTGTTCAGCCTTATGCACTATCTCATGCCTAAGCGTCAAATCCTATCCCTCCACTCCGGTTGCAATATGGGCAAGGACGGAGACGTTGCCCTCTTCTTTGGCTTGTCAGGTAATAAAAATTGTCATCGGATCGTCATAGCCACAGGCAGGGGAGGCCTAAACTTACCACCCAAATGATACATGCCTTCTTTCGATCTCTTTTGACCTTTCAACTCATTTTTTTGTTTGGTTTTTGAATTGTGTTTTTGTGGTTGTGTTTGTGTTAGGTACGGGAAAGACTACTTTGTCTACGGATCATAATAGGTATTTGATTGGAGATGATGAGCATTGTTGGAGTGAGAATGGTGTGTCTAACATTGAGGGTGGTTGCTATGCAAAGTGTGTTGATTTGTCTGGGGAGAAAGAGCCTGATATTTGGAATGCCATCAAGTTTGGGGCTGGTAACATTTTGCCATCAAAATTTCACTTTTTATGTAAAAATTGAAAATTTGTTTCATTAGAGTTTATCTCAAATTATTTCTTGTTTCTACAGTTCTTGAAAATGTGGTGTTTGATGAGCATACTCGGGATGTGGATTATTCTGATAAATCTGTCACAGGTAAACATAGAGTAAATTATGTTGATTTGAATATGAAGCAGATGTGGAACTATCAATTTGAATCACAAAATGCAAAATCTTGAGATCAAGCTATGTTGATTCATGTTTTGACTTGTTTTTTTTTTTGTGTATTGCAGAGAATACTCGGGCGGCATATCCTATAGAGTACATCCCCAACGCTAAGATCCCGTGCGTTGGACCTCATCCGAAGAATGTCATCCTTCTGGCTTGTGACGCATTTGGTGTTCTTCCACCTGTGAGCAAGCTGAGCTTGGCCCAGACCATGTACCACTTCATCAGCGGATACACTGCTCTCGTATGTATCGTCATTGAACTTGCTATTTTTAAGTCTATGTTTGTTATTTGGGAGTAACAATTTTTCTCAAACGTGTTTTGTTGATAATATAACAGGTAGCAGGAACAGAGGATGGCATAAAAGAGCCAACGGCAACATTCTCGGCTTGCTTTGGTGCAGCATTTATAATGCTTCACCCCACAAAGTACGCAGCCATGCTGGCTGAGAAAATGCAAAGGCATGGGGCTACCGGATGGCTTGTTAACACCGGTTGGTCAGGCGGAAGGTATGAATTTTCATGATAACTTGTATCCAAGTAACGCATTTCCAAGCTAATACATGGATCTGAGGAGAAGAGATTTTGTTGGTTTTGCAGCTATGGATCAGGCAACCGAATCAAGCTAACTTACACCCGAAAAATCATTGATGCGATACACTCGGGGACTCTTTTGAATGCAAACTACGTTAAGACTCAGGTGTTTGGGCTCGAGATCCCAACCAAAATTGAGGGTGTGCCATCAGAAATTCTTGATCCAGTGAACACAGTAAGTACTTTTTTTTCTCTCTACACTATTGTTCCAAGTGATATCCGAACTCAAAACAATCTGTGTTGGAATTGCAGTGGTCAGACAAGAATAAATACAAGGAGACACTGTTGAAGTTGGGAGGTCTGTTTAAGAAGAACTTTGAAGTATTTGCAAGCTACAAGATTGGAACTGACAACAATCTTACTGAGGAGATCTTGGCTGCTGGTCCAATTTTCTAATGGGAATGATCTTTGTGATATTGATAGAATGGAAGGAGGATTCAAAGAGAGAAAATAAATTTAATATGTAATTATTGGATTATTCTTATGCCTCATTTTTATGTTTTTTTTTTATATTTTATTTTAACTTTAACTAGTAGCTTCTATTTCTTTATAGAAAGAGGCAATCTTTCTCTCAGCTTATGTTAAATATATATATATATATATATATTTAAGAAAAATGCTTGCTAGCACTAAAAATGCAACATTAGGGAAAGCTCTGAGCTGGCCCCCCATTGATGTGATGGTTAGGTCTGTTTTTTTTTTTTTTTTTTGGGGTCAAATTTTCAGCTCATTAGAGCTAGTTAGTGCTATGTTTTTTAGAATTCTGAATTAGCTCTGTATATTTAAAACTATTAGGGAGTTTGAAAAAGTAGGGGCTAAAAAAATTAAATTGTGTGGTGTAAATTCAAACTTGATGTGGCTATTCACATTCAGGCAATCTACCCATTTATTTTATGATAATTTTTCAAATAAATTTTGAGTTGCATAATGTGAGGGGAAAAAAGCACTATGGGAAAAAAAAAAAAAAAAAAATCACTTTGCGAGTGCCTTCTCTTAAATTGCTGATTCCTTGAACCTATCAATTTATAACAAATAGCCTATTGAGACCCATTTAACAAACCCATAAGGAGAAGGATCCTTCCAGTCAGACTTGAGGGCGCTGTTTGGGTCTATAAGATTCACCACGGGTCCTGTTTCGATAATTTAAATGGTTTATTTTGTCAGGTATTTTGTGTATTTCATTCACACAAAAAATTAGATCGATTCGATAATTGTAACTTGTTTAATTTTTTACTAAAAAAAATAGACAATAGTTATGTTTTTAAAAATAAATCATATATTTTTTTAGCCAATGAAAAAGCTAGAATGGAACAATTATTGAACAATTGGTGAGCAATCAGGTGATTTTGATTGCTCGGGGTCCATATAATCATTTATGCTTGAACAATTCACCCATATGCTTAAAAATAAATTTCACTATAAAATACAATAAAAATAACAAATACAAATCAATCTCAACAAATTACTTAGCTTCATCAACAACAAAAAATCCAACAAATTACACAATGAAGAGATTATTTTTCAAAACAAATAAAAATACAAGGAACAAACAGATGTTTCCTTTACCTAGACGAAATGTAATTATATTTTATTCTTATTTCACCTATTTTTTTCTCTTTTTCTTTCCAAATCTCTTTCCAAATCTTCTAACCAAATACAGAGTAAAGAGAACACAAAAAAAGATTGAAGAAGAAAAACCTGTTTTTTAATGATCGAAGAGCCTTCCATACTAGGCAGGTGCAGTGAGCGAGTGTTCTATACCAACGGATACCTTCGAGATACTCTAAGAGCATCCACAACAAGGCAAGCTAACCATTAATTTTGCTAAAATAGCTCACTAAATTCAAGAAAAATCCCTCTAGCTGACTAATAAATAAAAACTAACTAAAATAATTTTGTGTACAATAGCTAACCACTTAATAAAGTGGGATTTCGACTAGATATTTTGATTACGATTGCTAGAAATGGTCCACGTCTGTTGAGTGCCAAATCCCAAAAATTCAACAATTTTGGCGGTGTTTGGGAATTAATTTTTTAGGTTTTTTTTTTTTTTTTTTTTTTTTCATTAAAAGACAAATTGGTTACAAAATCAAAAAAAATAAATCCAAACAAAATATCACATTAAACCCTATAATCATTTTACTTTTTTTCTCACAAACATCACATCCAACCACAAAAAAACTCAACTATCTTTCCAAACACAAAAAAAAATTTCTCTAATAATATCCTACAACTAAAAAAATCTATATAAAAAACTCACTTTCCAAACACCCACAAAGACTATTGTGAGTTTTATTGTCTTGCGCACAAAAGTCCTGCAAAGTAACCTCTCACAATTTCAAGTATCGGCTTTCAGCTGAAAGCTCTTGAAAAAATGAAAGAAGTTTCCTTAGTTGACTTTGCTGATTATCGTCCCTTTCCACCCAAATATATATATATATATATTAGTTGATTTCATGACTCGAAATATTATATCCAAGTCTTTTCGATATTCTGTTCATGGTGGAAAACTTTCATCAATGTTCAGAAAACAAGTGAGATCAATTAGACTCGTGTTATAAAACATATCGAATTTTTATTTTTATTTTTTTGTGGGACAATAGGAGAGAAGCAACCGTGGCTGCCTCATCACCGGTTTTGATGATCCAATCCGATCATTTTCTAATTTTATGTGCGTAGATCATCCATAAAAAACATAAAAATAAAAAACTTAATCTATTCAATAATCATAGCCACATGATTTCATTATATTTATTTTCAAAAACATGCACAATACTATCAAAATCATCCTTGTGCCTATTTTTTTGGCTTAAAACAAATATGATTAAATATGTGACTAGGATTATCGCATCGATCTAATTTTTTTCACAGATAATCTACACACGTAACTAAAAAATGATCAGGTTCAGATCATCAAAACCAACAGCACGATGCTTGACAAAATGCAGGACTGGACTGACCAATCAACCTCCATGACTCAAGAGAAGTATACTCCTTCACAAAATCAAAATAAAAACTTTCCCCGTAATGGCCTACGATTATGACAATTCACAACTCCTAATTGACAATTTCCAGGAATCTACAAAGATGAAGATTAGCAAGTTCCCTGGTAGAATGATAACACCAACCTTGCAAATCACAAAGCTTCATCGCTCGCTTTTGTTTTCACAGCAACCAAACAGAACACCCTAAAATTTGCAAAAGCTGTGTGTCATGGCTCAAATAGTAGTATCACCCCTTCTACAGGTGATCTTCGAAAAACTTGCTTCACAGGTTCTGATGAAGCTTCAGTTCAGCAGCCACTACCGGAAAAAGCTCGAGAAGCTGAAAGCTACCCTGCCTGTGATTCGAGCAGTCATCGAAGATGCTGAAGAACAACAGCTCAAGGATAAGAAGGTTAAGGTCTGGCTGAGAAAGCTTCAAGATGTGGTTTACGACGTTGATGACCTTCTGGATGAGGTCACCACCCAGTTTCTCCAAAGAAAAACGAAGAAAAAGAAGGTACCGATGGTTTGCTTAGCTCTTGAGCCTGTTTCAAACTACTATGTTATGCCTCGTAAGCTGACAACAATTCAAGAGAGGTTGGATGATATAGCAAGAGAGATGTCTAACTTCCAGTTCAGGGAGAGAATGGTGTATGAGCGGTCCGATATGATAGAACGACGACAAACAGGACCTCATATAGATGAATCAGAGGTTTGTGGTAGAAGAAAGGATGCGGATGCAATAGTAAATATTTTACTGTCGGCCACCACGAACACTGACACGGTCAGTGTTTCGGTAATTCCAATTGTTGGAATTGGGGGAATTGGAAAAACAACTCTTGCTCAATTGGCATATAATGATCCGAGGGTGGAAAGTCATTTTGATCTAAGAATATGGGTGTCAGTGTATGATAATTTTAATCCAAGAAAGATCATAAATGAAATTCTGGAGTACACAACTAAACAAAACCACGAGTCCGCACAAATAGGTGTACTACAGTCTCAACTGTTTGAATCCTTGTGTGGGAAGCGATACCTTCTCGTGTTGGATGATGTATGGACTGATGATCAAGACGAATGGGAGAAACTGAGATATCCATTGAGAAATGGTGCAGATGGAAGCAAAACTATAATCACCACCCGCAGCAAAAGAGTTTCATCAATAATGAAAACAATGCACCCTTACACATTGGAAGCTCTAAGCGAAGATGAATGCTGGACTTTGTTCAAGCAACGAGCTTTTGAGTCAGGAGAGGAGCGAGGATATCCAAACTTGCTGCTGATAGGGAAACATATTGTCAAGAAATGTGGAGGGGTGCCTTTAGCTGCCAAGATTCTTGGAAGTTTGATGCGCTTCAAAAGAGAGGAAAGTGAGTGGCTACATGTGCAGAAGAGCGAACTATGGAATCTGGATGAAGGAGAGAACAGAATTTTTTCGGTTTTAAGGCTGAGTTACGACCATTTGCCATCACATCTGAAACGATGCTTTGCATACTGCTCAGCATTGCCCAAGAATTTTGAGATCAGCAAGGAAAAGTTGATACGCCTGTGGATTGCGGAAGGCTTGATTCAGTTGTCTGGTGATACTTATTCTACCAAGAAGATGGAGGACACTGGCAACGAATATTTCAATGATTTGCTGTTGATGTCTTTCTTCAAAGCTGTAAATAAATATGAAAACAGCAATTCATCAGAGTATACAATGCATGATCTCATTCATGACCTTGCAAAATTTGTCGCAGGTAATGAGTTCATGATGCTAGATCAGGATGATGCTTCTGTCAAGCCTGCAAAAGTTCATCACTCATCAAACCCAAGTAGTAATCTTGCCCAAACTCGCCATGCATCAATATTCTGCAATTTTTGGTCTTACAGGGTTCCTCAAGCTTTGTACACAGCAAAGCAATTAAGAACTCTCAGATTTTTCTCTCCAACAAATGACGCTGACAAAGCCCTACCGATCATAGCTGCAGTCTTTAAACGCCTCAGAGTGCTAGATTTAAGAGGGTGTGGGATCAGGAGCCTGCACAAATCGATTGGTGTCTTGATATATTTGAGGTATGTTGATCTCTCTAACACCCTTTTGGAAGCTTTACCAAATACGATCGAGAACCTCTGCAATTTGCAGACGCTGGATCTCTCAGGTTGCCATAATTTGATGAATTTGCCAAATGGGATAACACGATTGATAAACCTGAGACATCTGATTATAAAGGACTGCACAAGACTCACCCGTATTCCGGCGTCTATGAGAAGTTTACTGAATCTGCAGACCTTGCCAATTTTTATTGTTGGTCCTGCATTTGATGAGAGCCTTTTCCAACTTGTGCATCTAGACCTGCGTGGTGAGTTAAAAATCAAGCATTTGGAGAATGTTGGTAGTATGGTACCAGACCTGTGTTTGGAGCAAAAGCAGCTTCACTCACTGGGATTATCATGGGGGGATGATGAGGCAAAGTCGGATCATTCTCCATCGAGGCAACCTTTAGACGGGCATCATACCGATTATATTCACGCGGAGACTCTGCTCAACTTGTTGAAACCCAACAACACTTTGAGAAAGTTGATTCTAAATGGCTACTCGGGAGCCGTGTTTCCACAATGGATGAATGACATCATGCTTCCTAATCTTACAGAGCTAGTTTTGAACAACTGCAGAAGATGTGAAAAGCTTCCTACGCTCGGGCAACTTCCTTTCCTCAAGGTTCTCAACATGCAAGGACTAGATGCAGTGGCGAGCATTGGTAGTGAGTTCTATGGCATAGAAGGTAGAGGAACTGCATTTCCTTCACTGGAGCAACTTACCCTCAAAGATTTTCCCAGTTTACAATCATGGGAGAGTGAGGATTCACAAGATGCCTTAATTTGCTTGCAGAGACTAACCATCATTGAATGTCCTAGACTCGAAACCATGCCACGGTTTCCAACTCTTCAACATTTGGAGCTGCGAAACTGCAATGCTAGGGTACTCAGGTCAGCAGCAGAGCTAAATTCACTCTCCACTCTTATTATTGACTCCTTTCCAGAGCTATTGCACCTACCACAAGGGTTGTTGCAGAACAGTCCTCTGACATCTTTGACCATCAGCTCTTGCCAACAACTTAGTTCACTGCCATGGGATTTGAAAAACCTTGGAGCTCTAAAGTCATTGACTTTACGCTGGTGTGAAGAACTATCTGCTCTGCCACAGCAGATTAGAAACCTTACCTCTCTGGAGTCTTTGGAAATCACGGAGTGCCATAGTTTAGTCTCTTTGCCAGAGGAAGGCATTCAGGGCTTGCATTCCCTTCGATCATTTTCTATAGAGAACTGCAATAACCTGGCTTCTCTGCCAAAGGGAATAAAGCACCTCACAGCCCTTGAGCGCCTGACAATCATGTATTGTCCAAATCTGCCCTATTTACCCGATGAACTGCAGCATCTCTCAGCACTCCGAAGTCTTGGTATATTAAGCTGTCAAGTACTAGCATCTCTACCAGAAGGACTACAATACGTCAAGACTTTGCAGACCCTGGAAATTTGCAGCTGTCCAAACCTCATGGATTTGCCAGATTGGGTGGAGAACCTCATTTCTCTTCGATCATTGGCAATCACCGATTGTCAGAATATGAAGTGTTTGCCAAAAGGTCTAGAACGTCTCAACGCACTCCAGCATTTTTCCATTAGAGATTGTCCTGACCTTGAGGAAAGATGCAAGGACAGAGGAGCAGACCGGAAAAAGATATCCCATGTCCCATACATCTACATCGGATCATCAGCATCACAGCAGGCAACACAATGTTGCTGCAAGCACTTCAAGTTGCAACAGTCATAAACTGTTCTTTTTTCTAACTGGTAAAGTACTTGTATCCCTTCCTATAAAATTGTAGCAATTGATACATAATACCAATTTGCATGCAATTTATCATTTCAATTCACTAGCTACAACAAAGTGAGTCAAGAGCATACTACTGTAAGTTTTTTGTATTCTGTATATTCAATTGATCTCATAATACAAAGGATACAGCTGTTTATATAGACCTCTTAACCCAAAGACAAAAAAGGAAACGATGTATTCCTAACCCTAAGACTAACAAGGAAACGAAAACATACTACCATATATCACAATGCAACTATCATATATCACAATACACTACCATATATACATATATATACAATATTCTCACACCCCCGGTCAAACTCAAGGTGTTTTTGCAAAAAACACTGAGAGTTTGCCAAAAAGAAATTAAAATCATGCAATGGTGTGAGTCTTGGTAAAGAAAGCAGGTTGTAGAGCCGAGGAGACAAAAGGAAACAAGATAGAGTTAGACTACGGATGCTGATGGACAAAGAGACAATCAATCTCAATGTGTTTGGTCTGCTCATGGAAGACAGTCTTATGTGCAGTCTAGATAGTACTACAGTTGTCACAATAGAGAGAAGTCGGAGAAGACTAAGAGAGCCCAAGTCAAAAAGAAGACAACGGAGCTAGACAATTTCAGCAGTAGCATGAGCCATAGCACGGTACTCTGCTTCGGCAGTAGAATAGGCAACAACAGTTTATTTTTTACTTTTCTAAGAGATCAAGGAATCGCCAAGAAACATACTGAAACCAAAAATGAACTTACGATTGGTAACATCACCGGCCCAATCAACATCAGCATAGGCCACTAACTCCAAGAAAGAAGTACACAACAACAGTAAGCCTTGAAAGATAGTACCACGAAGATAGCGAAGAATCTGAACCAAAGCAGTCCAATGTGTAGAGCGAGGAGCAGAAACAAACTGGCTAACCACATGAACAACATAGGCAAGTCAGGGCGAGTAACCGTCAGATAGACTAAGCAACCCACAAGCTCGCGATATAAAGTGTGATCATCCAGAGGGACACCATCAACAGTGTGAAGCTTCACATTAAGCTCAATGGAGGTATCAGAAATCTTAGTGTCAGTAAGACTAGCACGGTGGATAACCTCATTGGCATACTTGGCCCGAGACAGAAAGTAGCCCTTAGGAGAAGAAACCACCTCAATACGAAGAAAATACTTCAAAGGTCCCAGATCTTTCATTTTGAAAGTGCGGAAAGATGTTGTTTGACCTCAGAGATAGCAAAAGAGTCAGAGCCAGTGATAATCATATCATCCACATACAGTAATAAAGAAACAAAACCAGTCGAGGTGTGAAGAAGAAACAAAGCAGAGTCGTGGGCACAAGGATGGAACTCAAATTCAGTAACAGCCGTCTGAAAACGATCATACTAAGCACGGGGAAATTGCTTCAAACTACACAAAGCACGTCGAATATGACAAACCTGTCCAGAGGAATGAGGAAGGCCAGAGGGAGGACGCATGTATACCTCCTCAGTGAGATGGCTATCAAGAAAAGCATTCTTAGCATCCATCTAATAAAGAGGCTAATGACGAACAACAACAACATAAATCAAAGTACGGACAATAGTCATCTTAGCAACTAGTGCAAAGGTTTCCTTATAATCAATGCCATACTCCTGTGAGAAACCTTTGGTAACCAGGCGAGCTTTTGTAGCGCTCAAAGGAACCATCAGAATGAGTCTTGACTTTATAGACCCATTTGCAACCAATTAGATTCTTGCAAACAGGCAAAGGAACTAGTTCCCAAGTACTAGTCTTCTACAAGGCAGACAACTCATACTCTATAACTTGAATCCAATTAGGATCCTGACAAGCCTCCTTGTAAGACCGAGGTTCTGAAAAAGAGTGAATAGCAGACAAAAACGTACAATATGAAGGAGAAAAACATGTGTTAGAAAAACTAAGTTTAACTGCCTATTTATGAATGCGAAGGGAATACTTATGGAGAGCAAGATCAGAAGCAGGAGGAACAGTAGCAGGGACAGAGTTAACTGGTAGAGGGAGAGCCTTGCGACGAGAATAGACTAACAATGAAGGAAGAGAAGGAGCCAGCAGGGGTGAAGAGCGAGAGGAGGAAACAGACTCATGGAGTACAATGGAGAGAGACTCAACAAGAGGAATGTTAAGAGGAGAAGAAGGAACAAGCTCATGGGAAACAATAGAGATAGACTCAGCAGGAGGGACCTCAGAAGGAAATGGATCAATGTGAATCAAGTTTCTTTAGAAATTGGAGCAGTGAGAGGTGGAAACTGAAAATAAGCAAGACGTTCCAGAAAGGCAACATGACGGGAGATATAGAGGTGACGGGAAACAGGATTGTAACAACGATAACCTTTCTGAGTAAGACTATAACCCAAACTAAGTTTTGTCCAATCTTTTTCGGGAAAGAAGAACAAAACACGCAGACCCAAAAACATGAAGGAAAAAGTAATTAGGAAGTTGAGAAAACAGAGCTTCATAAGGAGAACGACCAGATAGTAGGGGGGTAGGCATTTGGTTACAAAGAAAAACAGCTGTAAGAATGGCTTCTCCCCAAAAAGGAGCTGGAACAAAGGTAGAAAGAAGGAGAGATCTAGCTTTCTCAAGACGATGACGGTATTTACGCTCAACGCGACCATTTTAGGCGGGTGTATCAGCACAAAAGGTTTGGTGAATGGTACCCAAATTTGCCAGATACTCACAGAACTCAGTTTTAAAATATTTCCCACATAAGCCAGACCGTAATAATTTAATGGCAGACCCAAACTGTGTAGTGATCATAAACTGAAAGGTACAGTATATTTGGTAAAAGTCAAATTTATGAGTCATAAGGTAAACCCAAGTATAGCAGGTGCAATCATCCACAAAAAACACATAGTATGTAGAATCCCCTTTAGTAAAACCAGGAGAGGGTCCTCAGACATCCATATGCACAAGAGAAAAATGAGAAACACAAATAGAAGTACTTTTATTGAATGGTAAAGCTAACATTTTGGCAAGTTTACACCCCTGACATTCATCAATAGTACTAGAAGAAACTTTACCCAATAATCCTGACTAAGCTAAAGACCGTAAGCGGTCGACAAACAAATGACCTAGGTGAAAATGCCATAAATAAAACTGACTCAACTGAGAATCTAACTGAAATGAGGAAAATGCAACTGGAGAGGTGGATAAAGGGAGATGTAAGCTTTCTACCACATAAAGATCTCCAACTCTACGGCCGGTCTCAATCTGCTTCTTGAACACCTGATCCTGCACACAACAAACAGAAGAAAAAAATATAACATCAAAACCAGAAGCATCAAGTTGGCTGATAGATAATAAGTTGACAGATAGCTGAAGAACATAAAAAACAGAGGGAATAGTAACAGCAGACATGGCAGAGGGTAAGACAAACCCAATACACACAACAGACATATTAGACTCATCAGCAATATTAATAGTAATAGGAACAGGAAGGGGAATACAGTTTCGAAGTAAGAAAAGATAAAGAGTCATATGATGAGAGGCATCAGAATGAAAAAGCCAGAGAGAAGAAGGGATACCGGAGGAAGACCCAAACAAACCTGAATGAAGAGAGGTAAGAGCGGAGACAGATGGTGATGGCTGAGAGGTGGACATAATCTGCTGAAGTTGAGCAATCTGAGCACTTAAGAAAGCCAAGTCAGGATCGGGAGGAGCAGATGCTGGATAAGTGGTAGGAGGCTGGAAAGTACTCAGAGTAGGATCGCGAAACTTTGTCTAAGGTGTCTAATGTCCCTTCTTAGGGCAATTGTGCTTCTAATGGCCCCTCTGATGGTAGAAAGCACACTCATTTAAAGCCAAGGGCCCTTTCTTGAGCTTGGCAGTGACCTAAACTGGTGGGGTCGATAATAGTGGAGGTTGAGCAGGAGCTAGGAAGATAGATGGAGACAAAATCTGACTGGTCGTTTTGAGACGGGTTTCCTCAAAGAGAAGCTCATGAACAATGGCATCCATAGAGGGAAGAGGAAATTGGTGAAGGATGCCACCACGAATAGCCTCATACTGAAGGGAGAAAGCCATTAAGAACTACACTAAACGACCTTGCTCTCGAAACTCAATATAAGCATTTAGAACCTTGAGGCTGGAAGGTTCCATAGGAGCCAACTGATCCCAGAGACCTGCCATTTCAATATAGAAATCCTGAATAGACAGATCCCGTTGACGAGCTCTTTGAATAGTTGTTTCCAACTCGTACCGCTTAGCAAAGTTGGATTACTGATAAACACTCTGTAAGATAGGAAATATGTAATTGTGTGATTGTGTTTCCTTATATTATGTTGTATGTGTGAAATTCAATGTATAAAGAGAGAAATACAGAGAGAATAATGTATCTATTGATGTATTGAATGTTGTATTTTACAAATGGTGAGGGGCTCCTTTATATAGAGGAGTTACAAGCTTACAAGCCAAAAGAGAAAACATAATTATTAAAGCATACTAATTATTATATTAACCTAATTATTAAAGCAACACTTTACATATTATATTCTAACAAAAACAACATTTTACATATTATAGTCTAACAGCCCCCCTCAAACTCAAGGAGGATAGGAACCAACCAATTTGAGTTTGGAGAAAGGAACAAAACAGAAAAATAAAATAAAATAAAATAAGATAAGAGACACTGTATGGTCGTGTCAGACCGTTGTAGTAGCTAACTGGAATCAATGTCAGGACAGTTTACGGAGTCTTGCCGGACCCATGTAGAAGCTAACCGGAATTAATGTCGGAACAGTTTACGGAGTCTTGCCGGACCCATGTAAAAGCTAACCGGAATCAATGTCGGGACAGTTTACAGAGTCTTGCCGAACCCCTGTAGAAGCTAACCGGAATCAATGTCGGGACAGTTTACAGAGTCTTACCGGACTCATGTAGAAGCTAACCGGAATCAATGTCAGGACAGTTTACAGAGTCTTGCCGGATCCCTGTAGAAGCTAACCGGAATCAATGTCGGGACAGTTTACAGAGTTTTGCCGGACCCATATAGAAGATACACTGTACGATTGTGTATATAGGCTGTCCAAAAGATATACATGTATATATATATCGAGCCCTCAAAAGTCGTGCCATCAAAAGGCGTGCCCGATAGAAATCTTCGAGCGACGAGCCATCAAAAGGCGCGTCAGACATGAGGCGATGCACGTGACCAACAGAGTGTCGTGTCGGCCTCTTCGTCTTTGTCTATATAAACCGAAGCGAAGGCTGAGGCTTGTAAGCATAACAAATCAGCTGAAACCTCTTCGTTCTCTGAGAGCTGTTCTCTGAGAGCTGCAAACCCTGAAACACTCTGTAACATCTGAAACACTCAGCAACCCATAACATGGCCTCTTCTTCCCGTTCAGCTACCCAGAACATAGCCTCTTCTTCCCGTGGTCTGCTCACTCTCTTTCCCGACCTCAACGAGTCCACAAGAGAGATAACCGGTGCGATTGCCCTTGAACCTCAACCAAATGCCCCGGGTTTTGCTCCGTTGAGCTTTCCTATACTGTCTGTGGAGCAAATAATGGCTGCACAATCGGATATTGAGGCGAATCATTATACATTGAAGTCATGTGTGGAGACCATGACTGCGGTCACAAACTTGTCGCACCGGCTTCAGAGTAGGACAAATGAGGTGCAGCAGTTAAATGCCCAACTGGTTCTGCTCCAGAGCATGTATAAGGATGCGCGAGCAGAGATATGTGTGTTGAAGGCGGAAAACAAGGAGCTGAAGCGAAAGGCCACCGTTATGTTCCAATTTGGAAGGCCGCCATATGTGGCGTTTGAGGAGCAGCAGGGAGGCAACTTGTTTGGTGGTCTAGGAAGCACGGAGACAGCGCCGGGAAGGGACGCCCAAGACAGAGGCAAGAGGAAGAGAACAATGGAAGAGGTGAAGAAGTGAAACGAAAAATGTGTGATTGTTTGATTTTTTATTTTTTTTTGTAGTTGTTTTGGTTTTTGTGGGGAAGGAAATAAAGTAAAGATATGAAAAATCAAAAGTGTTTTCTAAGGCGTGGTGTGGTGGGATAATATATATATATATATATATAATAAAAGAAAGTAAAAATCAGAGGTGGTTTCTAAGGCCTAGTGTGTTGGGATAATGGAATAAAAAATAAATAAAGAAAAAGTGGGTAACATGGGTTTGCATACTGGTATGATGCAAAGGATAATTGAAAATTGTTTTAGGTAGCTCAATTCAATGGAATCAAAAAAGAAAAAAGAAAAAAAAAAGATGGGGAACATGCCAACCCAACAATATAATAAAAAGGAGAGTGAAAGGCCAAGCTCTCTCTCTGGTCTAATATAATAAAAAGGCACTAGGGCAATAAACTAATATAATAAAAAGGCACTAGGGCAATAAAAAAGAAAAAAGAAAGAGCAAGCGGGTTGAAGGATGATGGATGGCAGCTGTGAGGATAACTGGTATTGTCTTGGATTCTGGTGATGGTGTTAGCGAGGGTACACTTTCACCGAAAAGTTGGTCTGCTATCAATGGTGACCATGCGAGCACCAAACTCGACTCCAGTGGTGAGATCATGAACTAGAAGAGGATAAAGTGGTGCCTAAAATAGCAGTTGTAGAGGAGAATTGGAGGCTGAGATTGGAGGTCGGGATGAACCTATTACTGCTTCTGACGCATCTCATCCTCAATGTTAACATCATGCAGTGTGAGTTGGAGTGGAAGAGGTGACGATCCATTGTTCGAGTTTGTTGAATGCTAAAACTGTCTTGATGGGAATATGCAGTGATGACTAGTATTCCGGATGCCCAGATGGGTAACATTCGAACAATGGATTTGAGCTCTTCGACTCGGTGGACTGTGGATAGATTTCATAAATTTGGGGTAGAGGCTCAGTATATACGAAGGTACCACAAGCACGAACCCAAAGAGAATCAGTGTACTTCCGAATTCGTCAAGCACATCAAAGACCCCGTTGATCTCATATGGTCATTGGTGAGGCGATTTGATCAGCCACAGAGATATAAACCATTTGTCAGCAGATGTGTCATGCAAGGTGACCTTAATATTGGAAGTCTCAGACAGGTTAATGTGAAGTCAGGGCTTCCCCCGTTGATCTCGTGTGGTGATCACAGGCTGAAGAACTACTTCAATCATCATTGTCCATCCAGAGATGATTGATGGGAGACCAGGGACGCTAGTGATTGAGTCATTTGTGGTGGATGTGCTTGAAGGGAACACTACAGACGAGACATGCTACTTTGTCAAGGCCCTGCTCAATTGCGGCAGCAACAACAAGAAGATCAAGATCAAGAAGAATAATTTGTGGCAGCGGAGTGAAGATATGTGTAGAGGTTCGGCGGGCGGCCAAGGCGAGGCTGCCGCCCGCCGGTGAAGCGGAATTACTAGGATGTTAACCTAGCTTTGATACCATGTGAAATTCAATGTATAAAGAGAGAAATACAGAGAGAATAATGTATCTATTGATGTATTGAATGTTATATTTTACAAATGGTGAGGGGCTCCTTTATATAGAGGAGTTACAAGCTTACAAGCCAAAAGAGAAAACATAATTATTAAAGCATACTAATTATTATATTAACCTAATTATTAAAGCAACACTTTACATATTATATTCTAACAAAAGCAACATTTTACATATTATATTCTAATAGTATGGCACTCTTGTAATTACTCAGTATTATCAATATAAAAGGGAATGAAGTCCAACTCATTCCCTAACTCTTTCTCTTCTCCAAAACTACATGGTATTAGAGCCAAAACCCTAGCCCATACCTCTGTCGGCAGTCACCTCTCTTAGTAGACTTCTCGAGCCTATCACCCTAGCCCCCTACAGTCAATCCGAACCTCCCACACTCTCGTTCAGTCCATTGGAAGCCTCTTGACAGCCTCTTAGGCCTAGTCGACAACCCCTTTGGCCTTCTAGGGGTTTGTCGGCAACCTCCCTCTTCCACCACAGGATTGCCCAGGCTCATCGGCAACCCTAACTTGTTCAACTAGGGTCGTCGTGGCTTCCTAGGTGGTCGACTAGGGCCTTCGGTGGTCCCTGGTTGGTCGGCTAGCCTCACGCATGTAATTAGTCATCTCTGTTCTTGTTGTCTCTGTATAAAACAACAACAACAAAAAAACAATTTTCTTTTCTTCTTTATGCTTTCATAAGGTGAGTTGTGCATTTCCTTCCATTATTATCTTCCAGGTTTGTGATTAGCCTTGGGTTTGAAGGTTCCTTAATAGAATATTCATGGTAGAGTTCACTAGTGAGTCAACAACTTCTCAACCACTTAAGAGCAAGAGCTCCCTTCTACCTTCTACTATGACTGATAATCTCAACTTTGGCCTAAAAATCACCACTTCTCTATTCAATAGTCAGAACTATCTACCGTGGTTGCAAAGTCTGACTATTTTCTTAAAGAGCAGAGGGAAGATGGGTTATATTGATGGCAGAATACAGGCACCCACCACCACGAACCCGAGTTATGATTAGTGAGAGATCACCAACTCCCTCATTATGGGTTGGTTGATCCATTCTATGGTCCCGGAGATTGGAGAAGTCTATCTCTCTATAGACATTGCACAAGATATTTGGGAGGCTGTGACTACTACTTACTCCCGGAAGGGGAACTTCTCCCAGGCTTTTGAGTTACGTTGCTCCATTAAAAGGTCGGTACAAAGTGAGATGACTATCCTTTAATATTTTACCTTCCTTAGCAATGGGTGGAAGCGACTTGATCATCTTCAGGATTACAAACCAGTCTGTCCCACTAATTCTGTGGGTTATCGGAAGTTTGTCACACAAGAGTGGGTCTTCAAGTTCTTGGAAGGCCTAAATGTGGAATATGATCTAGTGCGGAGCAGAGTCCTTGGCATAGATGTGCTTCCTTCTCTCTAGGAAGCCTTTGCTTTTATGCAGAATGAAGAGAGTCGCCGCTCTGCGATGCTTCCCTCTGCCACTCCTGATCGCTCGGCCTTGGTCTCTACACCCCCTCGCGATGGCGACCATGTGACTCATGGTTCTCGTCCTTTCTCTGAGAAAGATAATCTTTTCTGTGACTACTGTCGTCGACCTCGCCACACACGAGAGACCTGTTGGAAGCTGTATGGGACTCCTTTTGGTGGCCGAGGAGACCGTCCTAGTACTCGAGGGGGTAGGTCTGATTTATCTAGAGGCCGAGGCGCCAATGCTCGGGCACATCTTTCAGACACAGTTGAGCCACCATCTTCATCTCTGGTTGTCTCCCCTGCTACTGATGTTTCAGGATTCTTTGCCTCGAATTTTGAGATTGCTCTTCGACACTTGCTAGATCGTTGAGCCTCCACTTCTACTCCAAGTGCACCCTCTTCTTCCTTTACAAATTCAGGTAACTTGGCTTCCTCCCAATGTGCATTGCTATCTCATACGCCTGTATCATGGATTATTGATTCTGGTGCTTCCGACCATATGTCTAGCTCTTCTAATTTATTTTCAGAGTATAACCCCTCCTCTAGTCAGGACAAAATGCGCATTGCTGATGGTACTTTTTCATTTGTGTCAGGGAAAGGTTTAATTCATGCCACCTCTTCCCTTCCTTTGTCTTCTGTCCTCCATGTTCCCAATTTTAGTGTTAATCTTTTATCTTTGAGTCGTATTACCCGTGACTTAAATTGTAGCGTGACATTTTTTCCTGATCATTGTCTTTTTCAAGACCTTGTCACAGAGAAGAGGACAGGCAGTGGTAGAGAGGACCATGGTCTCTACATTCTGGATCAGACAAGCAAGCTGGCCCATTCAACTATTCAGTTCCCATCCACCAAGGATGACATTTGACTGTGGCACCGTCGCTTAGGACATCTCTCTTTTTTATTACTTAAGTATTTATTTCCTTATGTCATTGCGAAAAATAATGTGTCGGATTTTCAATGTGAGTCTTGTCAACTTGGAAAACAACACAGAGCCTCTTTTGCTCCTTCTATTAATAAAAGTTTCGTTCCCTTTTCTTTGATTCATTATGATGTCTGGGGTCCGTCCCATTTTGTGTCTTTAACTAGTCAAAAATGGTTTGTTACCTTCATAGATGATTGTTTCAGGGCCACTTGGATATATTTGATGGAAGATAAAAGTGAGGTGTTTTTTATGTTTCAAAACTTCCATAAAATGGTTTGTACTCAGTTTGGGGTGGTTCTTAAAATTCTCCGTTCTGATAATGGGGGAAAATATATCGACTCCGGTCTTGCCACTTACTTCGCCACTCATGGCATTATCCACCAGACTTCATGCATTAATACCCCTCAACAAAATGGTGTTACCGAATACAAAAATTGCCATCTCTTTGATGTCACCCGTTGTCTATCCTTTGAGATGCGGGTTCCTCGATCCTATTGGGGGGATGCGGTTCTCACTGTCGTTTATTTGATTAATTGTCTTCCTCCTCAAGTTCTTCAAAAACAAACACCTCTTCAAGTTTTGTTGGGGTCTACCACTTCCAAGTTCTCCATTTCTCCTAAAACTTTTGGCTGCGTTTGCTTTGTCCATAATCATTCACCCACTTGTGGTAAATTAGATCCTAGTCCATTAAGTGTGTTTTTCTGGGTTATTCTGCCACCAAAAAGGGTTATAAGTGTTATCATCCTGCCACTCGCAAATGGTTTGTCTCCATGGATGTCACTTTCTTTGAGTCTCGGCCTTACTTTCCGCCCTCTCCGGTATCACCGTCATCTCTTCAGGGGGAGCCTTGGTGTGAAGAGATTCCTATTCCACTTCCACCTGTGGTTGACCATATAGAGAATGAGCTAGCAGTTGTTGAAGAAAAGACAGGCAAAGTTTATTTCAGGGACAAGGACACACAGTAAATCACCTGGATGCAAGAGACTACTTTCCTTCCTCTACTGCCAACTTCTTCTCTGGATTAGTGTCCTGAGAGTCCAGGTAATTCTGATTCTAGTACTTCTATTCCTGATTTTTCAGATCTTGATGTTCCCATTGCTAATAAGAAGGGGGTTAGGTCATGTACTCAGCATCCGATTACTAATCATGTCTCTTATTGTAATCTGTCTTCATCATATAAAGCCTTTCTGTCTAAAGTGTCTTCTGTGAGTCTACCTACCAATTTTCAGGATGCTCTCTCTATTCCTGAATAGAAGCATGCCATGATGGAAGAGATAAAAGCTCTTAGCAAGAGTGGCACTTGGTAGTTAGTGGAGTTACCTAGAGGCAAAAATCCAATTGGGTGTAAGTGGGTGTACATGGTAAAACACAAAACCGATAGTTCCATAGAACAGTACAAAGCAAGACTAGTTGCTAAGGGTTTCACTCAGACTTATAGGATAGATTACCAGGAGACATTCGTATCGGTTGCTAAGATGAATTCTGTGAGAATCTTACTCTCTCTTGCTGCAAATTTGGATTGACCACTTCATCAGTTTGATATGAAGAATGCCTTTCTTCATGGAGATCTAGCAGAAGAGGTCTACATGGATGTTCCTGCTGGCTTTGCACATGCTAAGTCCAACGATAAAGTATGCAGGCTCCGAAAGTTACTTTATGGGCTAAAGTAGTCTCCTAGTGCTTGGTTCGAAAGGTTTGCTCAAGCTATGCTGAACTATGGGTTCAAGCAAAGTCTAGCTGATCACAACTTGTTTGTGAAACACTCCTCACATGGAAAGACCACAGCTCTTATTGTCTATGTTGATGATATTGTTCTAACAGGAGATGATGTTGAGGAGATTCCTCGTTTGAAAGAATACTTAGCCAAGAAGTTTGAAATCAAAGACTTAGGCTATTTGAAGTATTTTTTGGGCATTGAAGTAGCTCGGTCCAAGAATGGCATCTTCATATGCCAAAGGAAGTATGTACTTGACTTGCTAAAGGAAACTAGAATGCTTGGAGGTAGACCTTGTGATACACCTCTAGAACTAGGCCATAAACTAAGTGAGGATCAAGAAGGAGATCCAGTGGACAAGGGGAGATACCAAAAACTAGTGGGAAAGCCCATATACTTATCCCACTCATGTCCAGACATTGTCATTGCCGTGAGTATAGTGAGTTAGTTTATGCATGCTCCGAGAACTTCCCACTTAGATGCAGTTATGAGAATCCTGAGATACCTGAAATCTTCTACTGGAAATGATCTCTATTTCTCAAAACATGGCCATCTCAGTGTGGAGGCATTTACTGATGCAGATTGGGCTAGATCCGTCACTGACAGACGATCACCTTCCGGATATTACACATTTGTTGGTGGCAACCTAGTCACATGGCAAAGTAAGAAACAGAATGTGGTTGCTAGATCTAGTGCTGAGGCATAATTCAAGGCTATGGCTCAGGGTGTATGTGAGTTACTATGGATTAAACTTTTGTTGGGAGACTTGGGAATCCATCAGAATGACTCTTTACGACTATACTGTGACAACAAGGCCGCAATCAATATAACTCATAATCTTATTCAACGTGATAGAACTCAACATGTGGAGATTGATAGGCACTTCATCAAGGAAAAACTCATTAGTAGTATCATATGTATTCAATTTGTGAAGACTGGAGACCAATTAGCCAATGTTCTCATCAAGGGACTAGGGAGCAAATCATTTCATGGCATCCTCAACAAGTTAGGCATGAGAGATATCTTCGCACCAGCTTAAGGGGGAGTGTTAGAATAGGAAATATGTAATTGTGTGATTGTGTTTCCTTATATTATGTCGTATGGCACTCCTGTAATTACTTAGTATTATCAATATAAAAGAAAATGAAGTCCAACTCATTCCCTAACTCTTTCTCTTCTACAAAACTACAATCCACACCTCTTTGGTAGTGCTGTATTTAGAGAACATCATCCCGATACGATCATCCACAGAGTTATGGAACTAGGTCAAAACTTGCGCATTATCACAATCCCTAGTGTCATAGGAAATTAGACATCCTTCTTATTTTAGATCCGATGGACGAGGAATAGAACCAAAAACATATCCTCATTTTTTTCGACCGAGAAGAAAATTTCTCATAACATTAGACCAATAAGCATAGTTATCACCTGTAATTTTGCATTTAATATCTTGAATTTTATCTTCCAACATTGTAATGAACCAGAAATAAAAGAGAAGGGAACTGATGGGGCAAAATGAGAAAACCCAATAAATCTGAGGGGTCAAACTGTAATAACCCAAAGTTGGGACAGAAGGATCAAAAATTGGTGGACTGAAATTAGAGACCAGAGACTAGAGACCAGAGACCAGAGAGAGAACCAAAGCAAAAATGCTTTGATCGATACAGCCAGAAAGAGAGAACCTGAAATCGAGCCAAAGCAGAGGTCGCGCGTGCTCGCGTGCGAGAGAGAGAGAGAGAGAGAGAGAGAGAGAGAGAGAGAGATCCCTCAAACCTAGACTAGAGTGGCTACTTCAAACGTCTATCGCGACTTTGGAGAAGACTAGAAAAGTCTGTCGCAACTTCAAAGAAGTACAAAGAGGGCTATCGCGACTTTAGAGAAGCCCAAAGAGACCTTCCTGGCTTCGAAAAAGACCAAAGAAGACTTCGAACAACAAGCGTGAACAAAGAGAAAGAACTTCGAATGATCAAGGCCAGACCTAGGGTTTCGGACGTAGCTCTGATACCATATAAGTTTTCTGTATTCTGTATATTCAATTGATCTCATAATACAAAGGATACAGCTATTTATATAGAACTCTTTAACCCTAAGACAAAAAAGGAAACGATGTATTCCTAGCCCTAAGACTAAAAAGGAAACAAAAACATACTACCATATATCACAATACAACTACCATAGATCATAATACACTACCATATATACATATATACACAATATTCTCACAACTACCCCCCAAAGTGCATGGCATGCTTACAAAAGGAGAAAGTGCCATGTCTAAAAGTTTATACCATTGTGTACCAAAGCAACATGTTGTAGTTGATGGGTTCACATGATGCAGTCGAGAACTTTCAATCTCTACTCGCCGAAGTTCATTTTTCATTGATCAAAACAATCTCTGGTTCTAACATCAGGTGCATATAAAATTTGCAAATGAGGACAAGAAATTAAATCTGTTGCAGTTAAGCTAGCAAATAATCATGGTCTTTTAGAACTCTCCTTTTGTTATCCTTGGTGTTCTGATCTGCAGAAAGCTAAAATATTGGAGCATACTTTGGCAGTGCTTGCTAACACTAGCTGCTCAGGTTTATATTAGAATTCAGAATATATATGAAAATGGCACATTTGATTTGAATTCAACTTTTTTTTTTTAAGAGAGGGAGGGGGGGTTTGGTTGGGTTGTAAATTAGACGTGTAGACATATATGTCCAATTGTGTTTTTCAGTTCAATGAAATGGGTTTAGGAAAAGAAGATGAAGAAGAAATTGGAAAGAGAAAAAATAGAGAATGGCATGATGATTTGGGAAAGTAAAATGTATGAAAACAAAGAGAGAGGAAAGTGAAAAATAAAAGTACAACCACATATATTCATGCCTCGTATCGTATAATTTTATGCACTAAATTTATATTCATAAACATAGCAAATAAAAAGATACGAAAAAATATTTTTATCATATTCCTGCCTTGTCCATATCTTAATTTTTTTCAAAATCAGCACATCCTGTGTCTGTGCCCGTGTTTCTTAGCTCAAACGTAATCACCATCTCTTTGCCGCAATAAGAACCTTTTAAACCATTGATCCTTTTTTATCTAATCCATATTCCAATCAAAATAAATAAATAAATGTTGAAGTTTAATGTTTACACCTAATACAATCTAGTTATTCCAAGATGATTATGCACCAAAAATAGATCACTAAAATGGAAAAAGAAAAAGAAAAAGAAAAAGAAAATGTAACAGTCAGTCAAGCCTACTACAACAATTTGATCAAGTTGAAGAGACTTCTCATGAGTTCAAATCCAAACAACATACAATATATAAATTATATATATATATTCTCTTTCCACTCATTTTCTAACCAACTAAATCAACAGTATTATAGAATTGCAAACCAACAGCAACCGAAATAAACTAAATTACATTTATAGACCAACAATAACAATAAATAATAATAAAAAAATCCAGTGAAAAACACATCAGTGAATAATTCCAGTTAAACACTAATATTCAAGAATTAAATTGGAATTCAATTCAATTAACAAGAAATAAGAAGGAAACAAATCAGAAAGCATACCAGTAATTCGCCCGACAGCGGCATGAAATGCACGGTGTGAAGCATATCTTACCTTCTCCTCTATACATCTTAAAAAAAAAAAAACCCCAAAACCACCACAAATTCCCATCAGAATACCATAAAATCTAAACCCAGCATTGATCATAGAAAGTGAGGGCAAAAGGGTCTCCGAGGAGTACCTAGTAATGCCTTTGTACTTCTCCAGCTTCTGCATCCAACACTAATTGATCATAGAAATCTCCTTTTTCTATTCGTCAAACTTCACTTTACCCCTTAACGAAAATTACCACAACCCTCCTCGTTTGTGGACTGAAGTTGATTATTAACGATTGAAAAGGAGTAAAATGTTTCTTTATTTTTGTCATTTGTTTGAAGGGAAATTTGGTCATAAACACCTCTTACTTTCTTTTTTTTTTTTTTTTTTCCTTCCTTGTTAAAAGAATCAAAAATAAATAAATAAATTATACTCTCAAAACTCCCTTATAATTATAAATTTTTGTATAAAAAATAAAAAATTTTAGATTTATATTTTTTGTGAAAAATTTGCCCCTTCACACACACTCTCTCTATCTTTCTCTTCTTTCTCTCTATCAGCTTGTCATTTCCTTCTCAACTCTTTTTTTTCTCTATCTCTTTCTAAGAGTTCTCTCCACCACCACCACCACCTCTACTACCACGACTACCATGACTACCATCATTTCCACCACCTCCGTCATCTCCACCAACACCGTTTTAACCATCAATGTTGTTCGACACCACCACCGTTTCACCACTAACATCTCAACTACTAGCGTCATTCGATGCCATCGTCGTCATCCTTAGCGTCCAAGACTTCAGATCTGAGATTGATGACCTTAGATTTAAGATCTATCATCTTAGATCTATATTCTCTTCCTCTTTCTCTTTGTCTCCTTATCATGCTCTATTTTTTAGACAGTAAAATTTTACTCTGGTTTGAACCAAATCTAAGGCAATATATGTGCTCTCTATCTCTCTATTTCTCTAAATTTTTTTTTCTTTGGTATGTCCTCTATTTTTGTTTGACAAAATAAGAGCAAAATTTTACTCTAATATCTGATCTGATTTTGTTTGACAGAATAAGAGTAAAATTTTATTCTGGTATGTGCTCTGTTTTTTTTTTAATAAAATGAGAGTAAAATTTTACTCTGGTATGTACTTTGTTTTTGTTTGATAAAATGAGAGTAAAATTTTACCTTTAAGGCAATATATGTGCTTAACGATATAAAATTTTACTTTGAATCAGAGTAAAGTTTACTAGGATTCAAAATAAAATTTTATTATGAAATACACCGTGAGGATGATTTTACAGGAGAGCTAATATATATATATATATATATGAGAGTAATATAGTAAAAGAAATAAATTTTAAAATATTAGGGGGCTTTGAGAGGATCTATACAATTCTTGTCCTTTTGAAAGACAAATTAAACAGTGAGGGGTCTATCACCAAATCCTCCATGTTTGAAAGATGCATTTTAATTCATATATTTATTTCATATGTGATTTATCTTCTTATAATTTGAAAATGCGTATATAATTTTTTTATATTTGTCACGTGTTTTACTCACTATTAAATTAGACAAAATGCTTAATAGTGTTCAATAATACACTTTTTTCACAAATAATGTGAAAGTTATGTAATTATTTCTAAATATTAAGAGAATAAATCGTATATGACCCCAAACTACATGTGTAAAGGGGAGTTTGCCCTTTTCTTAAAAAGTGACTACAATTTATTTTCTTTATTTTTTAAATTTTTTTGTAAAAATTCAAAAAATTATTAAAAAACTAAATATACAAAACAATCTTTTAAGAAGTGAAAAAATGTCTACTTAATTTTTTATTGAGTAAATTATACTAACTTTTCTTAAAATTTGAAAAAAAAAATGCAATGAATTTTATGATTTTAACATATTTATATTGAATTCCTTCATAATTTTAATTTATATAATGCTTAACTCTTATTTTATCAATAATTTATTAATTATATGAATGAAAAAAAAATAATATTGTCATTTTTTATACGAAAATATATATTTTACTTTATTTATTTTTGTAATTTTAAAAGAGATGAGTGTAATTTATCATTTTTTAATTTTTGGATAAATTACAAATACACCCCTTGAAGTTTGCTTAAAATATGAATTACCCCTTGTGGTTTGAAAAATTACAAATACCTCCCTGTCAAAATTTTTTATTTAACAGAATTAATTAAAAATGTGAAATTTCTAACTATTTACCTATACAATAATAAAATTATCTAAATTATTAATTGAAATAAAATTTTAACATTATTAAGAACTATTAATTAACTTGATAATTTATTAATAAAATGATCTATTTGTTATGAAACTAGAAACCTTTGGAGGCATAATGTAATTTTCAAAACCACAGGGGGTAATTTGTAATTTAAGTAAATCTTAGGGGTGTGTTTGTAATTTACACTTTATTTATTATTATTATTATTTTAAAAAAAAGGAGCCAGTGTGTGTTTTGAGCAACTTTTAAATGTCATTTTAATAATTTTTATATAACTTTCACCTAATAATAATAGAATTGAGATATACAGGCACCATTTGGCAAGACAAGTTTGGGCTATTTTAGCTACTACCGTTCAAAAAAGGCTAAATTAGCCACTAGCAGACAAAAGCCATTCACGTGCTTGTACACAACCCAGGCCACGGTGAATTTACCAAACTACCCCCTCTCCCTCTAATTCACACCAGCATGCCTCACCACACACAAAACATATTTTCTAGGGCACACGGACACAGTGAAGTGAAGGAGGCAATTAGGAGACCCTGAATGGCGAAGACATCTCACGAAGCTTGCTATAGCCGATCGCCACCAGAGTACACATCTACGGTGTCGAAGAAGACTCGTGAAGCTTGCCAAAGGCGAACGCCACTGGAGTGCACATCTGCAGCGTCGAACAATAACTCACCGTCTAAAACACCACGATCGTCAAGTACTGGTTGTTTTGCTGTTTTGATTTTTTTTTTTTTTTTGCGTAAATCCGTCTCCTGCAACCCGATCTATTGGGTTCATCTGTGAAATCCATTGTTGTGGGTGATTACAAATTTGCCTCAAATTTGAATGTAGTCTATTTTTTGTTTGTCATGTGGAAAACCCACTGCTGAATAACGAATTACCAAATGTGAAGACTTTTTCACAGATACACACAAAACTGAGAAATGGGTTTAAAGGTTTTACTTCCCAAATCAAGTCAAATAATTCCAATTTTAGATTGTTCGTATACTCTTACATTTTTCTATTTTGTACACTATGAGTCGATTTTGATCTGTTCTTATATATATTGTTCGATCTGTTGTCTGATTGCCCAATTTTTTGGTTCTATTTTAATTACATTTGATGTAAATGATTGAGCTGGGTATGAAGTTATCTATTATATAAATTTTTTTAAAAAAAATTTAATTACGTTTTGTTTCTTGATCTTTTCTGGGTTCGTTCCATATCATGATAGGGAAAAAAAAAAAATCACGCTTTTGCTATTTGTTTTCAAGGATCTGACATTACTTGAGGTTATGTTCTTTTAGCTAATTGTAGATTTTTATTAGCAATTCTTACAAGTCTCTGTATTTGTATGTGCTTCCCATATTCTTTCTTGGTGACTAAGAGTGATCCAGTTGTTACGTTTGCTTATTTATTGTTCAAATTTGTGATCTTTACTCATGGACTGAGTTTGCTTGGGACAGAATGCTAGGCAACAATATGTGCATTGACTGTCATTAGGATTGTTTATGATGGAGTTATTTATTTCTTTTTATTTTTTCCTCAACCAATGCACATGCCTTCTTTTAGTTTTCTTATTTTAGGTTGATGCTTTGTGTTGAACATGATGGGCCAATGGTTGCTATAAAATTTAACATAATGTTAGGAATTAGGTCTACCCAGCCTACCCCTCCCAACACTTGGTAATGGCATATACACATGCATTGCTTCATGAGCTGTTTGATATTCCTGTCTTATAGCTTTTATAGGTATGTGTCATCCAATCAATTGGAATTTGTTTATCTATACTGTTTTCTTCCTTACTAACTAATTATCCTCACTACTTTTAAATTGTTTGTTTCTGCCCATTGAACTGATTTGAATTGCTTCTTGTTACTGTTTGTGTTGGTGTCGTTTGGTAACACTTACGTTTTCAGTTTTCTGTTTATATTTACAAAAATTTAAAAAACTCAAATAAAAACTTGTTTGGTAAACTTTTTGATTTATAAATCAGTGGTCTCAGTTTATAAATTTGGCTAAAAAATGAAAATACAAAAAATGTGTTTCTATTTTGAGTTTTCAATTTTTTTTTTTTTACTACCCAACACTAGCCATCACCATTTTCCACCACTGTCTTCCACCATCACTACCCACCGCCACCTGCCACCACCACTCACTACCCACCTACCACCACCAGCCACCACCTGCCACCACCAGCCACCAGCCACCAGCCACTTGTCACCCACTCGCCACCACCACCACCATCACTACCACTACCACCACCACCCACCACCTACCTGCTATCCGCCTGCCACCACCCGCCACTACCATCCACCGCCCGCCACCACCACCCGCCACTTACTTGCCACCACCACTCACTACCCACCTGCCACCACCATCCACCACCTGCCACTCACCACCACCAGCCACCTGCCACCCACCCGCCACCACCACCCACCACCCACCACCACCCAGTCGCTACTACCTACCACCCGCCACCGTCACCCGCCTACCCACCCACCACCACTACCACTACCACCACCACCCGTTACCTACCCGCCACCCACCTGCCACCACCACCCCGCTACCCGCTACTACCACCACTACCACCCACTCGCTACCACCCACCACCCGTCACTGTCACCCACCCACCCGCTACCACCTACCACCACCCGCCATTCGCCACCCACCTACCACCACCACCCACCACCCACCACCCGCCACCT
This sequence comes from Camellia oleifera, assembly GCA_022316695.1. Taxonomy (NCBI): domain Eukaryota; kingdom Viridiplantae; phylum Streptophyta; class Magnoliopsida; order Ericales; family Theaceae; genus Camellia; species Camellia oleifera. The sequence continues at coordinate 27,799,783 of CM039307.1, read as the reverse complement.
GCCGCCACCACCACCCACTACCTACCGCCACCACCACCACTACCCATTCGCTACCACCCACCACTCGTCACTACCACCGTCACCCACCCACCCGCCGTCGCCGCCACCACCACCACCACCATCACCACCCACTCGCCACCACCCACCACCACCAGCTACCCACCACCTACCGTCACCACTTTCTACCACCGTCTTCCGACGCCACTTGTCATTTCTCACTCTTTTTTATGTTTTTAATTTTTTTAAACATTTTGTCAATTACCAAACACGTTTGTAGTTTATGTTTTTTTAAAAATAAACAAAAAATAAACAAAAACCAGTTTATAAAATTTTTGTAAATATAAACTGAAAACGTAAACGTTACCAAACGCACCCGTTGCATTTTCCTTTATATCCTTCTGGGGTCAATTCAAATTGAGTACTAGGCATTTTATTTATGGTACATGTCATGGTGACCTCCTTAGCCACCTAAAGAAAAGAAAATAAATGAACAAAAGAAAATAGCACAGTTTAGCCCCATTACATTTTACAGATTTGGTGTCACCTTTCCTAATGTTTGTAGTTGTCTGTGATGGACGTATTCTCTCACATCAATCAGTTATATGTTCATTTGTTTACCAGTTTGCAATTTGTTTCCAGTGTCATCTGATTTGTTTCATGGTTGCTTTCATTGATTTCTTTTCAAGTCTTGACATTGGATGTTTCTTACCAAATCTTGCTAAAAAATGTCTGTCAATATTTGTCATACTATTCAAATCCCTTGCATCTCTCTTGACATTTTTTTCAACATTTAGTACCAATGGAAATTTTTATCTGTTAAGTTTGAAAAGGAAATTTACTTTTACCTTTCTATTAATACTTTGACAGTGAAACCATAACTGCTAGGCCGATTTTCTATACTATAACAATAATTAAAATGAATAAAATAATAAGTTTGTATACCCCTCCTATGAAACTTGTGCATCAACTTCTTCAGCTCATATTTAACTTGAAATATGGATTTCGAAAACTAATTACTGATATGATTCATTGTTACTTTCGAATGTTTGTCAAACACAGCATATCTTCGTTTACCTCTATTGCAACTTCCAGTACATGGCCATATTGGATGTGTGCCTGTTGAAGAAAGCGTTGCAATGTTTATTCACGTGTTGAGAGGGTTGCAAAATCGGGAAATCCAAGAACGGTTCCAACATTCGGGGGAGACTGTGTCCCGAAACGCATATAATGTATTAACTTCCATGAAGGAGTTCACTGTTGTTCATTGACGGCCCACATATAGTCAGCATCATATACATCCATACGTGCGGTCTAAATGGAAATACCTACCGTTCAAGGTACTATTTAAAAACCTCACCCAGTTATGTTTGCCTTCCAGTTATTTTTTTTTTAGTGGATATAACGTATGAAAAATAACCATTGCATGTACCCGTAGGAGTAACAATACAATTGGGTTGTTAGCAGGACTGTATCGGAGCCATAAACGGAACACATGTAAGTGCACGGGTTACGGGGCCAGATACGACAACATATTTCAATAGGAAATACTGTCACATACAAAATATCATGGCTGCGTGCGATTTTGACATGTGTTTCATCTTCATTTTACTTGGATGGAAAGGAAGTATGCATGATAGTTACATCTTCAACGAGATACTAACAAATGATAATGTCCCATTTCCACATCCTGAAGAAGGTAACACATTCCATTGAAAAATCAATAGGGGTACATAATATTTGGTCAAACATTGTTAATTGAAAATTAAGCACAATGTCGATGTTCGTGTTATAAATTCTGGTACTGTCTGCAAGCAAATATTATCTTATCGATGCTGGCTATCCAAACCGGGTAGGTTACCTAGCACCTTTCAAAGGCAACCGTTACCACCACCAACAATTCTGAAGTAGTGAACAGAACAGGACGGCAAACACCCCAAGGGAATTATTTAACAAAGTTCACTCGTTATTACGCAGTATGGTGGAACGCACTTTCGGCACCTGAAAAATTGATAGGGATTTATTAGAGACATGTCTCGGTATGATTTTGCAAATGTGCAAGTTTAGTTAGTAGGCGTGTCATAATTATATACGATGAAATATAGGTAATCCAACAACTGTTAATCCCATCTGAGATGAGGAAGAGGCTATGACAATAGTAAATGCTATACCAGAAGTTGAACATAACGAGGATGGTTTAATGGTTGGGGATGAGGACCCGCATATGGCATTGGTGCGACTTCGCATACGAGACAAGTTAGTGTACTTACGTAATAACAGAATGTTAGGAAATATATAATAGTCCACCTAATATTCGTAGGCTTCTAACATTGGTAACCCACACGGAAGAGGCTGTATGTAAATATATTATCATGTACAACATGTATGTGTTTACACAGGAAATAATCTCTTTTAGTTGGTGACGTGCCTAACTTTGAAAAAATAGAAGAAAAAAAAACCGGAAAAAGCTTTTTTGAAAAACAAAAACAAGGTCAAACAAATAAAACAAAAAAAGAATCCAAAATTATCATGTGCCACGTCATTTAAAAAAAATATTAAAAATGAATAAAAAACAACAAAACAGGGAAAAAGACATCAAAATAAATTCAATAAATTATGATTTTCCACGCCATTTTAAATAAATTACATGAAAAAGCCTTTTCCCAAAAAAACAAACAAATTAAAAAAATAAAAAAAAAATTTAAAAACAGAAATTAGCATTTGCCACGTAATTTAAAAAAAATAAAACACATGAAAAAGAATTTTTGAAAAATAAAAACAAATTAATGTATAAAAATAAAAATAAAATGACAAAAATGTAAGATCTTCTTTGCATTTTCGCCGTCTTTTTTTTTTTTTTTTTTTTTTCGATTCATAAGAAAGGATAACAGGAAGGAAAAAAAAACAGAGTGCTAGGCAAAGTTTCCTTAGACAGTATAAGAAGAAGCCCCAATAATGTCTGCAACAAGCAAATCTGCAATCTCAGTAGGGGAATCATTAAGAAAAACAAAAGATTCTTGGTGGTTCAAACCCATATTTGCCAATCCATCAGCACTTGTGTTGCCCTCTCTGGGAATATGGGCTATAGTGCAGCTGCAACTTTTCATTAGGAATTTGGTATCTTCAAGCATGGCCCTATGTTGAGAGTGTTGGGATGATGCATCCTGGATGAGCTTGACAATTTGCGCTGAATCTGTTTCAATGCAGATGTCCTTCAATCCCTTCTCAAGCATTATTGTGAGTCCTCTATAGACTGCCCAAAGCTCGGCCTCTAGACTAGTTGCTGCGTCTAGTTTTCCATGATATCCATCTAGCCAAGTTCCTCGTTCATCCCTGAAAAGTCCACCATACCCAGTTGGTCCCAGATTACCTTTTGAGCTCCCGTCAATGTTGAGTTTGATTTTCCCTTGCAAGAGGTAACACCCAATTAGTTATGAGATTTAGAGGTTGTCCAGTGAAGTGGTCAGCTTAGAAGGCTTCAAAAGTCTCTAAAGCTTGGTGTTGGATGTATGTAATAGTTTCCTGGACATTCCCTTTCTCTTGTTTGAAAACAATGTTGTTTATGTCCTTGCAGATTGCCCAAATGGTATACAAGAACACAATGCCCTAAGGGATGGGGTAGGGCTCCTTTGCCTTGCTTTTTAGATTCAGTTGGAGCCACTGTTCTAGAGGTTGGCTCTCAGTTCCTCTAACCATTTGAAGTTTCTTATAGTATGTGAAAATTCCTTAGCTTTGGGGCACTCTCTAAAGAGGTGGTTGAGATCTTCAGTAGCTAATGTACATCCGGGATAGCTATTATTTGTTGTTAAACCTCTGATGCGTCATTGATGGTTAGTTAAGAGATGACCTTGGAATTGCAGCGAGCAAAAACTTTTAATTTTTGAGGTATCTTCAGCTTTCATATCCAATTCCAACTCACCATGGTAGTGTTCTCATTAGTTTGGGTTAAAAGGTTATATGCTGCACTTATTGAGAAGTTTCTTACAGGTGACCCTTTCCAATGTGGGTTATCAGTTACAGTTACAAACTGCAGTAAGTGGATTTGCAGTATGTTTTGAATTACAGATTGTGGAATGGGAGCTGCAATTTGATCAAGCTTCCAGGAACCATCTTCCTGTATGATATCAGCTACCTTTAGGTTATTCGAAGAGTGATCTCTAGGGCACTGCGTTGCAATGGTGCTGTCTCCACACCAGTAGTCATTCCAAAATGATATGTTCTTACCATCACCCACTGTCCATCTGACTCCCCTTTTAAGAAGATCTCTGGTCTTGATAATGCTCTTACAGGTGTAGGACGCAGGTTGATTAGTAGGCCAGTCAGACAAAGCTTCTGTTTGAAGATATTTGCCTTTCAAAACTGCTGTCCGGATTGATTCTTTGTCACTGACCATTTTCCATCCCAGTTTGGCTAGAAGTGCGATGTTTTGATCCTTAGCTCTTTTGAGACCAAGGCCTCCTTCTTGTTTATTCTTGTAGACCTGTTTCCAGCTGACCAGATGGACTTTGTTTCTATTATTCTGATTACCCCCACAAAAAGTTTCTATTAAGTTTGTCAATTTGCTTGCATACACTTTGGGAAAGCTTAGCAGTTTGCATGATGTAGGAGGGGATTGAGGAAGATACTGACTGGACAATGGTTGTTTTACTAGCAAGGGATAAGGTCTTAGCTTTCTAGTTAGAAAGTTTTTGTTGGATTTTCTCCAAAATGTTATTATAAATGTGTCGATTAGCTCTACTGTGAAGAAGAGGAACACCTAAGTATTTTCCAAATTCTGCGTAAGAGCTATGCCACAATAGTTATTCAAATCTCTAGCCTTTCTGCTTCTAACATTGTGAGATATGAACATTTTTTATTTTTGTAGGTTAACTACTTGCCCTGATAGTTGGCAGAACACCTTGATTGTATTCATGACAGTTTCACAGTTGATTTGATTTGCTTGTGCAAATAGAAGGAGGTCATCGGCAAAGAAGAGATGAGATATAGATGGTCCCTTTCTAGCAGCTTTAATGCCCTTCCACAGTTTGTTATCCACTTTATGCCTGATCATATTAGAAAGTCGTTCCATGCACAAGACAAACAAATAGGGGGTGAGTGGATCTCATTGTATCAGGCCTCTACCAGGTGTAAATTCCTCCATGGTTTCACCATGCCATAATAAAGAGAAGTTGACTGAAGAGATACAAGACATAATTAGCTCCACCTAATGATTATTCAAATTGAACTCACATAGGGTTTCTCTCAAGAAGTCCCATGAGAGCTTATCATAAGCTTTCTCCAAGTCCAACTTAATGATGAGACCTCCAACCTTACCTTTCCTATGGTGCAACGCGTGTATAAGCTCTTGGGTAATGATGATATTGTCATGGATTGAGCGCCCAGGAATAAAACTACTTTGATTGGGGCTAATGAGATCTGGAAGGAGAGGTCTTATTCTATTGACAAGGAGTTTAGTAAGGATTTTGTAGGAAACATTACAAAGGCTGATAGGGCGGAATTGTTTAATGGTTTTGGGGTTATCAGTTTTAGGTATGAGAGCTATAAAGGTTCTATTTATGTCATGAGGGACATGCTTCTCACTATAACACTTCTTAATAAAGGCACACACATCTTCACTAATAACATCCCAAAACTTGTGGTAGAATATGGCTTGGAAACCATCCCTCCCAAGTGCTTTACAAGCATTAATGTTTTTCACTACTTCCCATATCTCAGTAATTGTGATTCCTCTAGAAATCTTGCAATTCTCCTCATGCGTTACACGGTGATAGGCCATGTTGCTCCAGTGAGGAAGCTGGATTACAGGTTCGTGTTGAAACATACCTCTAAACTAGTCTTGAATATGATTTTTAACAGCTTGTGAATCAATCAACCACTCCCTAATTTCATTACGTAGAGAGTCAATCCTTAATTTTTTCCTTTTTGTGATAGTAGATATATGAAAATATTTGGTGTTTCTTTCACCCTGAGTAATACAGTTTACTCTAGATTTTTGAAACCAAAGAAGTTCCTCTTGAAAGAGGGTTTTGTTATATTGGCAAATCAAATCTTTTTCAAGAGAAACAGATTGTGTGAGAAGTGATTTGCTAGAGATTTTTGGATTCTCTCAATCCGTGAAAGTAAACACCTTTTCCTTTTAAAAATGTTGCCAAATATCTTTTTATTCCAAGAAATGGAGTCAACAGCAACTTGATTTAGATTATTATTCAAGGAAACATCACGTTTCCAAGAAGAACAAAGAACATCTTTATAATGGAAATGGGAAAACCAAGCAGCCTCAAACCGAAAAGGACGATTAATAAGGGAGAGTTTGGTCATACCTTCAGTGTAAATGATGAGAAGAGAGTGGTCAGAATAAGTGCATAGAAGATTTCTGACTACTCCTTCTGGGTACATAGTTCTCCAGTCTTCATTGCAGAGCGCTCGGTCAAGCCTTTCCATGGTGTTAGCCATCCCCTTACAATTATTGGTCCAGGTAAGTTTAGGGCCAGTGCAGCTAAGGTCCATAAGGCCACACTTGTTTATGTTCTCAGTGAATTTTCGGTTTCTGCCTTGTTGGATATTATGGGAAAAGATTCGTCTCTTATTCTACCCACTTATCTCATTAAAATCACCAGCAATAAGCCAAGGTTTTGTCATAGAGTTTGCCATGTCTTTTAGGTCCTCCCATAATGTCTGACGGAGCCTGATGTTGGGGCTTGCATAAACTACAGCTAGAACCCAGTGTTCATAGTCTTTTCTTTTCACAGTGGCTTGGATCACCTGCTAGTTGGTGACAAAAGCACTAACAGAAACTTGCGTGGGGATCTAGAGAAGCCAAATACCGCCAACTCTACCCACGGGATCAACAGTAGTGGAAGCTGTGTAGCCTAAATTGTTGAAGAAGAGACCCATTAAGCTAAACATAACCTTGGGTTCAAAGAGGGCAACCACATCAGGTCGATGGGTTTTGATGAGTTCCTTGAAGTTTTTGTAAAAAATTTTGTTGCCAACCCCCTGGCAATTCCATAGCATGATATTCATTGATGTACGATTTGGAAAGTCTGGTAGAGGCTCTGAGGGACTCAAGCCTAGTATATTGCGCACTAGTTTTTTGCTCAGTACAGATGGACGCAGGGCTGCCATTTGTGTTTCCTGAAGAGGCCTTCCTCCAACGCTCTACCATTTGGGCTCGATGTTCAGCTAGATTTCGTCTATCTACCGAACGATGCTTACTTGGTGAATTGCTTTGCTCTCGGGTTCGAGGTATGAGCCCACCGCACTGTGTGTCATCTTGGATAATTGTACTTCCAACAGCTCTATGACTTCGTTGCTGGAGTTGTTGCTCATATTCAGAGTCAGGAGGTTTCTGTTTGGATTTGGATTAAATAGCTGAGAGGTGATTTTCTAGAGGAGGGAGAGGAAATGGAGGGGATAGTGGGATGGCTATGCTAGAAGATATGGGTGATGGGGGGAGGGTGGCAACAGAGGAGGGTGGCTGAATGCTGGGAACCAGCTCACTCATCAGAGAATCTGATGCAATGTCAGTTCCTTCTATAAGGCTAGATTCATAAGCAAGCATAGACTTCACATGGTATACCTGCGTTAGATGTGGTGTATCAGTAATAGTATAGTATTTGGGGGGTTTACCTCAGTTGTGCTTAACTTTGGGTTAGACGGCCCCGCACCTTGTGTGAGGTTCTTATGGGCTACATCTGACAATGTTTTGTGGATTATAGTGGTGTGGGCTCCCTGTATCTCTTTTCCTTTCTGTTTGTCTATTGTGTCATCCATATTTTGTTTGTTAGCAAGTGGGCCAAACCTATTATTGGGCCTACTGTGCGTGTAAAGTCCTGCAGCTCGACTATTACCCATGTGCTTGCGGGTCCTTCTGTTAACCAGCATCCATGGGCCAAAGTCATCCTGCTCTTGTTGGGTTAAGTTGTCTTTTGGCCCTATTATACTAGCCGTTGTGTCCTATTCTGGGCTGGCTTCAGTACCGTTGCTGCCCCCATGTCTCACCAGTGATGATGTCAGAGTTTTAATCCCTTTAAGATTACAATATTCCTTCCAGTGACCAACCTTTCCACAAGCAAAGCAAAAATAGTGTAAATGTTCGTATTCGATTGTGTATGTATATTTACTTATGGCGAATCTAAAGACCAGGGGTTTTGTGAGATCCACTTCCACACACACCTGTGCATATCGTCCCCTAATTCACATGGCTATATTCAAATCCACTTTGAGAGGTCTGCTGATCACCTTGGCTATGTGATATAGCACCTTTTCATTGTAGTATTCAATTGGGAGTTGTGGAAATCTGGCCTAGAGTGCTGTAGCGACCTTTTTGGCTTCGGATGGTTTAAAATTGTGTTCCCATCTTCTAACTGTGAGATAATGGTCCATAATTATCCAAGGGCCTTCAGTGTATACTTTATTGCAATCAGCCTACATTTCAAATTTGATCAAGAAGAATCCAAGACCCAAGTCTGTGGCTTTAAAATCCCCTTGTAGCCCCTCTAATTTCTTCAATCTGTGGACCAGAAATTTGAACCCTACCGTTTTGCCCAGTAAATGAACTATAAGACAATCTTTCCATGGTTTTCGAATCGATGTGGTAAGCCTACGAGGGAGTTTGATTTTGGGTATCCTTATGGCTGACCCATATTCTTGTTCCTCTTCTGATTCTGTCCCATTGTCTTCTTCATCAGTTAGGAATTCATCATCAGTAGAGAGGCGACCCAGATCATTATCAAATGCCTTCTCGTTGTTCTTTGTTGCTGTGAGAACTTGCTTAAAAGATTTCTTCGGAGTGGTTTCGGGAAGTGCAGCTTCTTCCTCCATTTGGTGTGTTTCAACTTGCGTTGATCTCTCATCCATCTCTTGATCATCGTGTTCCGTCGTGGTGCTCTTGATCTTTTTAGTGCTATGCTCTAGATGATCCTCCTCCTCCGGAGATCTGTCGGTGATGGTGTTACCGTTGCTAGAGAGAGAGAGAGAGAGAAAGAGAGAGAGAGAGAAAGAGTAAGCCATTTTGCCCTCTAGAAAATCTTACCTATGTTTCTGAACTCATCCCATTTTCGCCGTCATTAAAAAGAAAAACCATAACTACACCTTATCCAAAAAATAAAAAAACAAACAAATAAAATAAAATAAAATAAGGCTTTGACGCTGACGTGTATTGGTCAGCCGCCCAGTAGTGGAAATGTTTCAAACCAAGGATAGTTCAGTTATTAAACATGTGAACACCTCATCAAAAAGTCAAACAATCCTTCCCAAATCAGGCTTTTGAGTCCAGAATAAAATAGCCAAAAAAATCAAAAAGTCAAAAAACTAAAAAACCGATCCACTTTCCAAACGAACCCACACATAGGCGATATGGATGGTAATTTATTATTGAGTGCTGGTTTGGGATGGCATTTTAGTCTCTCTATTTTTTTTCTTTTTTCTTTTTATTATTTGACTATTTTAATTTAACTAAAAAAGTTATGTTTGAAATAATTTTTGAATTTCTTTATAATTGAATTAATGATTATAAAAGAAAAAAAAATAATTATAATTTAAATATAATATTTTATCTCATTAATTATTTTAGTTAAACCCACTTCCCAAATAGATCCAGTGTCAAATTCAATCTCAAACCGACAATTTCCAAATGGGGTCAATGCATTTCATTTTCCGTTAGTTATACAATTGGGAAATTATTAAAGACCAATGAAGTGAGCTTTCACTGAAAGTATTTACTTCTCTCTCTCTCTCTCTGAAAAAAAACAAACAAAACAAACAAAAGAAAAGAAGCCAACAAAGTTGACATTTAGCCTCACAAGCCATACAACAGAAATTGACTCATCTTGTTCTGAATTGCCAGGAAGACAACTGACAAGTTTGGTAATATTGAAATTTGACTTAAATTATAAGAAGATGATTATAAAAAAATGATAAGATTAAAGTAAAATCTTAAAGTACAAGATGACATCTTCCATTCCAGCTATGGTTTTGGAGAGTAGATTAAAACATCTAGGTTGTTATGAGAATTAGTTATTTTAGTTGATTATTTTAATAAAAAATGTATAAAAAAATAAAAAAAATAATTGAATTTTTGATAATATTTTTTTAACCTTTTAATTATTTTAGTAGTAACATTTTTGTGATGAACATGTAAAAGACCAAATTGAATTTAGCGAAAATGTAGTGCCATTGAGGCGAGAAATCTAGTATGTATGCCTCGTGTTAATTTTCATCAATTTTATTAACGCTGCATCAATAAAAAAAATGATATCGCAACTTAATTTTTAAAATATAAAAAGTTAAATACAGTACATATGATGAAATCAATAAATCAAATAAATGATGAATCAATTATCCTACCAACAAAGTTCCCAGTTGTAACAACAAAGTAAAATTGACCGATTAACAAGATATTTTTTTTTACGAATACCTATACAAAGCCTGCATCACTTGATATTTTGGTAAATAATTCAAAACCCACTTACTTTACAATTGTCTTCTCTCAAATTGCCGATGCCTTGAACCTATCAATTTAGAACAAATAGACAGTTGAAGATGCATTTAATAACACAAATGACATTATCGCATTCAAAAATATTTGAGACCCCTTTTCCACTCACCCCTTTTGATTTTCTTTCTCTCTTATTGGCCAGTTTTTCTTTTCTATTTTTTTTTTTCTTTTCCTTCTCCTCCAATCACCATCCGCCACATGTGTGTGGGGATGGTGGGGGTGTTGATTGGAGGGGACCTCTATCAATGCTCTATCGCATTATTCTTATGCAAAATTCTATTTACTATCAGCGAATTATGTAGTGCACTACTCCAATAAAAAAAAACAACAGAACAATTATTGAACAATTGGTGATGAGAGGGTAATTTATATGTATAAATTGGGCCAACCTGGGTAATGGGCCGTTGAGGGCCGTAATAAAAAAGGAGGAGTAAAAGTAGCCTTGGCGTTAGCCTGGTCCCGGAAGGCCTTGTTGTTATCTCGGTCTCCACGGCCAGAATGGTTAGCCTAGTTGTTATCTTTAAACTGAGGTATGCTGAACCTTCATCGGGACTTTTGTTCTTGGTTAGCTCGGTCCAACTCTTCTACGGTTAGCTCGGTCCAAATCTTCTATGGATAGCTCGGTCTTGGCATGCGAAGCCGAGGTAGAAGCAAGGAAAGGAAGAGCCGAGCTAGCAGTTAGCTCGGTCATACCAGCCAGTTTAGCATGGCAATGTTATCTCGGTCGTATGGTCATCCTACCGAGGTAAAACCATCTCACTTGGTTTAAGTAGTGAGGGGGGTGTTGAAGGATAAGCATTATCTTTCAGGAGTGTGAATCCTAGGAGGACTCTACATGGAGGAATAAAAGTCCTACTGGGATTATGCCACGTGGAACCTATAAAAGCTCACAATATCACCTATGGAGAGGTAACACAATTTTGATTCCCGAATTCACAGAGCTTGTTGTCTATTTGTCTATTTTACTGACTTAGGCATCGGAGAGGTATCCGACACACACTCGCCAGCTAGCTCACGTTTGTGCTTTCAGGGAGTAAAACGACAATGTACGGAGGAACGCAATCTTGATCAACAGGATTATACGAGAAGATTTATTTCTTTCTCGTACAATTGGTGCCGTCTGTGGGAAACAAACAGAACGAACAAAACCTCTTGATTAAGTTTTCCTTGCTAATAAAAACTAATGGTGCACAATGAAGATTTCCGCAGTCTGCCATTGATGGACAAACCCCAGAAGGAGGTGAGAGGCGTGAAGGTTTGCCTTCTGTCCCTCCTATGGCGGAGTTGGAGCCCCAACGACATAACCCCATGAGGGATGCTAGGGGAAGGCGGAATAACAGCCCCTGTCACTCTCGTTCACAAAGTCCTGACAGACAAAGGCAGAGGATTGATCCTCAAGTTCTGGAGGACCGCGTGAAGGAGTAGGACGAATTGCGACGAATGGCGGCGGACATGGAGATTATGAAGCGCCAGATGAAGGGAAAAAGAGTGGCGACATGAGAGGGGCGCAAAAGCAAGACGCCCCCTCGCCACTCAGAAGACCGTGGTAGGCATATCACACCATCACAAGCAGAGAGTAGAAGCCTCAAGACAGGCGATACTCAATCTAGAACCTCTAGGACTCGTTGCTCCAGGTCTGAGAGAACGAGGACTGAGAGGTCGTATACTGAAGGAAGCACCTATCGGCCCTCGCGCACGCACCAGACATTATCCATGTAGATGGAGTTGCCAAGATCATCCGACTTATGGACCGTGCTAGAAGAAAGGGCACGGTGGAAGGAGGATACTAGGGCGCGCGACCCTCGCAGGGTATCTGCCCTTCAGCGGTTGGCTTCTCGGACGCATGGAAGCGTTGAGGTTGGAATGCCATTACCGCGCCCTGCCTACGAACCAACAGACAAAGCATTAGCGAGGCTGCAGACCTCGCCGTTCGTTCTAGCAATCGAAAATGTGCCCCTACCTTCAGGCTTCCTCCAGTCCAAATTCACCACGTACGAGAGAAAGACAGATCCCTATATGCACCTGAGCCACTTCCGCCAGGTCATGGCGGTATATCGGCGAAACGAGGCTTTGATGTGCATCCTCTTTACATCAAGCCTTGGTGACCTAGGCTTGACTTGGTTCGAAAAACTTCCAGAAGGCAGCATAGCCTCCTGGGTGCAATTGGCGGAGGCGTTTGTAACAAGGTTCAGAACAAACACCAAAACCCCGGTGAAGATTGATCAACTGCTCTCCATCGACATGGGCGAAAAAGAGTCATTAAGATCCTACAATAGCCACTACTGGGAGACCTTCAACCAGATTGGGGACTGCCCCACCAATCTCGCTATCGCACAGTACAAAAGAGGCCTTCCAGTCGGGAATAGACTAAGGGACTCAATCACTATGACACCGCCTCTCACGATGGAGGCCTTAATGGAGAGAGTACACCGGCACATTCGGGTAGAAGAAGATGGCGCCTGTGCTAAAGCAAAGTCTAGCACGACCGCAGTACCAGATAAAAAGACCGCGACAAAGGTCAACGCGGTAGAACGTCCGAACAAAAACAGACGAGGCAGGCGGGACAATAGAGAAGACCAGGATACAAGATGGTTGAGAGTCCGCACTGCCATTACCATGGTATTCAAAAAGCCAATCTACCAGATTCTAAACGAGATACGCGATGAACCTTTCGTCAGATGGCCTGCCAAGCTAGGAGAGGCTCAGAAGGACTACGACGAAAGATCACGGTGCACCTTCCATAAAGAAAAGGGGCATCGCACTGAAAATTGTACACCATTGAGACAACATCTAGAGGAGTTGGTGGCAGCCGGTGACCTGGACAAATACATTGAAGGAGGGGCGTAGCCAGCCCCCCAGAATGACAACCACCCGAACGGAATGCCAATCGACGCCTCGCCTCAAGGCGTGATAAACGTAATACATGGAGTATGCGAACTTGAGCGCGTATGTGAGCTCAGGGGCATGATCAAAAAGGCTGAGCACTTAAGGGAGGTTCTAAGTGCACAACCCACAATCAAGAAAAGAAGAACAGAGGCCACCAATGTCATCTCTTTTTCAAACAGAGACTTGGCGAGGATATACTGCCCTCACAACGACGTACTGGTCGTCGCACTTCGCGTCAAAGATTACGACATCAAGCGGATTTTGATAGACCAAGGTAGCTCGTGTGAGATAATGTACTACGACACCTTCAAACAACTGAAATTGGAGGACAAAGACTTGGCACCAACTGTATCCCCCCTGATCGGATCAAACTCAATGCCAAAGTGGCCAGTCGGCAAGATTATCCTTCCAGTCAGGGCAGGAAGTGTGACAAAACAAGTGAAATTTTGGGTGTTGAAGGTCCCTTCCACTTATAACATAATCTTAGGAAGAACATGGCTGCATGCCATGCGAGCGGTAGCTTCATCCTACCATCAAGTAATGCGATTCCCCAACGAAGCCGAGGTAATTGAAGAGGTCTTTGGAGACCAAATTATGTCCAAGCAATGCTTTGTCGCAGTTAATGGCAGCCGCGTTGCCAAGGGATATGTTCATTCGATGGAAGAACCTGAGAGCAATGAACTGTTCGCAGATGTCGGCAAAGTAGCTGATCAAAAAGCGGTGGAAGACTTTGTAGAGGTAAGAATAGATGAAAAGAACCCGGATAAGTTCTTTTTGCTCTGTTCGTCGTTGTCCAGCACTGAGAGATTAGAGGTCTTGGAATTCTTGACCTCTAATATCAAAATGTTCACCTAGACACCCTACGACATGCCAGGCATTGATCCAAACTTCATCTGTCACCAACTCAATGTCCACCCATCCGCCAGACCAATCATTTAGCGCACTCACAGATCGGCACTCCACCACGCCGAGATAGTGGCGGAAGAAGTGGGAAATCTGCTAGAGGCAGGAGCTATCAGAGAGGTGCACTACCCCAGATGGATTTCCAACATAGTCGTGGTGCCAAAGAAGAATGGCAAATGGCGTGTCTGCGTCGACTATAAGACAGTCAACAAAGCATGCCCAAAGGACAGCTTCCCCCTATCACGGATAGATCAACTGGTAGACCTAACGGCAGGGCATAACCGACTTAGCTTTCTTGATGCGTAGAGAGGCTACCATCAGATCGCCATATACGAACCAGACCAGGAGGTCACATTCTTTACAACTCCAAGAGGACTGTATTGCTACAAGGTCATGCCCTTTGGCCTAAAAAACGCAGGGGCAACATTCCAGAGAATGGTCACCAAGATGTTAGAGGCGTTGTTAGGCAGAACAATGGAGGCTTACATCGACGACATGGTGGTCAAGAGCAAGGATGAGAACAACCATCTAAGGGACCGAGGTGAGATGTTCCAGATTCTGAAGAGGCACAAGTTGCGCCTTAATGCATCTAAGTGCGCGTTCGGTGTAGGATCTGGCAAATTCCTGGGCTTCCTGGTGACCAACCGGGGTATAGAGGCAGACCCCTTCCAGATCAAAGCTATTCAGGATCTGGAGAGACCTAACTCAGTAAAAGAAGTGCAGCATCTCACCGGCATGGCAGTTACACTCAACCGATTCATTAGTCGGTCGTCAAACAGACTACGACCATTTTTTCAAGCACTAAAAGCCAAGTTCGAGTGGGACGAAGAATGCGACCGCGCTCTGGAAAACTTGAAAGAATACATGTCTTCTCCACCACTGCTTGTCACCCCAATACCTGGAGAAGAACTCTTCCTGTACCTGGCAGTCTTTCAGCACGCAATTAGCGCAGTATTGGTCCGTGCAGAAGAAATCCAACATCTGCCCATCTTTTATGTCAGCAAGACGTTGCTGGGCGCCGAAACAAGGTACTTGCCACTGGAAAAACTGGCCTTGGCCTTGATGATGGCCTCAAGGAAGTTGTCGCACTACTTTCACGCCCACACCATAGTCGTTCTCACAGCTTTCCCATTAAAAGCTTTGTTTAAGAGGGTGAACTTTTTTGGGCGAATCTTAAAGTGGGCAGTAGAGTTGGGACAATTCGACATCAAGTTCCAACCCAGAACTGCGATAAAAGCCCAAGCTTTGGTAGACTTTGTCGTAGAATTTACCCCAAGAAGTCATCGTATCTACCCAGTCGACCTGACTGACACAACCGAACTAGGGATAGAAGTTGACGCCGGAATAGCGCAACCCCTGGTGCAGGATGCTCAGTCAAACCCCAAGGCAGACTAGAGTAAAGAAAGCAAGGAAGAAGCGAACCATGCTACACCAAGCCAAGACTCACCAACAAATAAAGACTTGGTACAATTAGATAGCGAGGGGCAAACAGCAAGCATGGACCTTGAAGAAAACACCAGCAACATTCTTGACCCCACGGCGTCATTTGACCCCTCCACTTTGCTGGAAGTTGTTCATTGGAGAGATGTGGAAGCTCTTCGTAGATGGAGCATCCAACCGGCACGGCGCAGGACTTGGGATAGTCCTCATCTCACTAGATGGCCTAGTTGTGGAGCAAGCAGTCAACCTTGGCTTCCCAGCATCAAACAACGAAGTAGAGTATGAAGCGCTTCTTGCAGGTCTCAAATCAGCATTCTACATGGAGGTCACCGAGCTAATGGTTTATAGCGACTCACAACTGGTGGTAAACCAAATTTTAGGCGACTGCGAAGCAAAGGATGACAGGATGGCTAAGTACCAAGACTTAGTCAGAAAAGAGATCAAGAAATTTGAAGTAGTAAGGATAGAACAGATTGGCATGGAGGAAAACAGCAGAGCAGACGAACTAGCAGGCTTCGCTTCAATGGCAAATACATCCATCCCTCATCCGCTGCTAATCGACTACCTACCAAGACCAAGCATTGAAGACCCCGAAGCAAAAGAGGTATGTTGCGCCGAACTGGGCCCCTCATGGATGGATCCCATCATACTGTTCTTAAAAGACGGCGTCTTACTGGAAAAAAAGAAAGAAGCCAACAAAATTAGAGCAAAGTCACAACGATTTTGGCTCTCCCTTTCTATGGCATTGTACAAAAAGTCATTCTCAGGACTTTATCTAAAGTGTGTTCACCCTAGCAAAGTGGATGCACTCTTGTTCGAGATACACGAAGGTGCGTGCGGAAGACACCAAAGAGGAAGATCGTTAGCTTACAGAGCCATTTCGCAAGGATACTGGTGGCCATACATGCAGGCAGACTCGGAGAAGTATGTGAAGAAGTGCGAGAAATGTTAGAAGTTCGCACACCAAATACATCAGCCAGCCAGAGAGCTCCTACCATTGACCAGCCCATGGCCCTTCGCAATGTGGGGCTTGGACATAGTAGGACCACTTCCAACAGCACCCGGAAACAGGAAGTTCTTTCTCGCAGCAACAGACTACTTCACAAAGTGGGTGGAAGCAGAAGCATTGGCATCAATCAAGGAAAAAGATGTGAAGAAGTTCGTCTGGCAGAATATCATTACTCGGTTTGACATACCTAAAGTCCTAATATCAGACAACGGCACTCAGTTTGATGGCAGAATCTTTAGAGGCTTTTGTAAAGAATACAAAATAGAGTTCTACAATTCTACACCGGCATATCCCCAAGAAGATGGCCAAGCAGAAGCATCAAACAAGGTTGTCTTGGATGGATTGAAGAAGAGGTTAGAAAAAGCAAAAGGCAAGTGGACTGAGGAACTGCCTCATGTTCTGTGGGCTTACCGTACCACACATCGGCGATCAACTGGAAAGACACCATTCTCTTTAGCCTATGGCATGGAGGCAGTAATCCCACTAGAAGTCGGCCTCCCCACAATTAGAAGCGAAAATTTTGATCCAAACTTGAATGGAGAAGCCATAGCATTGGAGCTCGACCTCGCCGAAGAAAGAAGAGAACGAGCACTGGTTCACATTGCCTCCTACCAACAAGAGTTATCCAAGAAATACAACAAAACAGTGCATCCAAGGCAATTCAAGATCGGAGATCGGGTACTACTGTAGACGTCCCCGAACGCATCCCGGGGGAAAAGGGAGCGCGAGTCCCCCCCGTTCTGGTTCGATATTGGGTCACTACAGTTCGAAGGACTTAAATGTCACGGTTCTCAATCTTGAACCGAAGAGTCCAAATCCGGCAAATCGTTTTGAGAAAACAGATTTTTTGAAAGAAGTGCCAAACATGGACTGCTTCGCCAGATACAGAGTCGCCACCTAAATATTTTAAAATGAGAAATTTAGGAAACCCTGACTCGGTGCCAAAGGCCACGTGTCCGTCATCACCAAAGTTGCCTCGGCTCGGGAACTTAGGTACGATTGGGGAAGGTCACTTCGTGAGCACCCCCGCTCGCCCGGTCAAAGACCGGCCTCTACTAACCATGATATCTGTTTTTGAAAACATTGTGCGTTCTTATTCCGGTTATTAGCCTAGGTTACTATGTGATGCGCACAGCATACAAGTATAGACTGAGTCGCCTGAATTGGAACAAAACATTTCATGCTTGTTTGTTTGAAAATGGTTTGATGGTGCTACCCGTAAGTAGGCTAAGACGTGGATTTGCCACCCTCGGGTGGGCTTAGAAAACATGATTTTGCCACTATCTAGTGGGCTTAAAACAAACATTTGATGAATTGTCCCAATTCAAATAACTCAACCTCCACCCACAGGCATTCAAGGCAGTTATATCACATAAGCACGTAGCCTCATGGTAAGCATGCTATTCATGGCAACACTCACACGCATGCAAGGATGCTAAAGCATAAAACTCACCGAGTACTCCAAGCCAAAACAGAAGCTTGTTAGAAATCATGCATAATCCTAAATATACAGGATTGCCTAATGCGACACATGCAAAAATGCAAATTATAGCAGGCTCAGCTATTCTAAACATGGCATATGAAATGCTACAACTAACACGTATTCAATTTGGAATTGAAATACAAATGCAGTTTGTATGATGCGCCGAGCCCGGTGCGTGCAAAACAGATGAATGATGCAAACATGCTATCATACTGTATGCTAATTGGAATATGCCCTATATCTAACCATCGTAAGCGGGTAAATAAAAGGGAGAAAGAAATGGGGGTTGGAAGACATACATCACACTCACACACCCTTATTACAATTATGCCCTCGCACAGAGGGTCCGAATAAATAATACAGTCCGAATGTCCGAATAAAAGAATAGTACAGATTTCTAATTAATTAACAAATTAATTACAAAAAAGTAAAACTGGCATGCAAGCCAGGGACTGCCTTGCTACTGATGAGTGACGTATGCTGGGCTGCCTTTGCGCGGAAATCCACGGCGGTGCCCCGATTAGCCTCTGTTTGCATTTTTCTTGAAATGCGTGCCGAATTCCGAAAAATTGCTGATTCTTTATTTTGCTGCAACAGAGAGCAGGAAAGGGGCATAGCAATGTATTTCACAAATATATGCATGCCTCGATCCTCGTACCACCAATCACGCATCTCGATGCATGATGGCCGAGGAGCCGGATTGCACAACTCAATATAGGATGAATGCAGATGAATGCTACAACAAAACCTAACTCCATCATAGATAATCCGGAGTGTCAGTGACTTGGGAATTGAGACCCGTTCCGTTACTCGGAGGACGGAACATGCCTCGTTTCTCGTGCCTGGGCTAACTCCTATCCCGAACACGATGCAATATGCATGACATGTATGAATGCAACTAACATATGACCTAGCATGCACAATGCTATGAAAATGAGATGTCTCGAAATGCGTGACCGAGAAAATGATTCTAATGCATAAAATGGCATACACAATGTAATTGGACTCACACTAACATGAGTGGACCTCAGCCACACTCACATGAGAGGCCGTCAGAAAAGTGAAGTGCCTCGAAATGCGTGCACACGGGCACGTAAACCGAGGCAATGGCATAAAGGCATGAAGTGACATGAAATATGATATACAATGAGACTAAAATGAGGTGTCTCGAAATGCGTGCCCACGGGCACGCAAACCGAGACGATGGCATAAAGGTATGAAATGACATGGAATGAGACTTGGCATATGGCATATGGAAAATGCAAATTTCAGCAGCCAAAATGATGCAAAAACAGCCCCCGAATTGTAGCAAAATTACACCCGATGCCCGAAATGCTATGCTAAGTACCCGAAATGACTTGCAGCTATGCCAAACATGCACAATATGGACATGAAGTGTAAAGACAGATGCTAGGCAGTCCCTAAACTAGCATTTTTCCAGTACAAAGCATGGCCAAACAATGATCACAAGTATGGAAAAAATAGCATGCAAAAATGGGGGAAAAGAGGGGAATAATGAAACAAGTGGTATATACAATGCTCAAACTGAAAAACATAGTTCTACAACATTAAATGGGGGCCAAAAATATGCACATTTACAAGAGATGAAACCCCCGAATTCAGTATGTAGATATGCTCAATATAGCATGCAAGATGAAGCCAACAAAGGCTATAACATGAGGTATCAAAAGGATGCACCAAATAGCCTTGGACCCTTAACAAAACATGAAGAATGGGTCATTTTAAGACTCTTTCCAAGCCTGATGAAGGCTCAAAAATAGAAGCATGATGAGCTAGAAAGACATGCAAAAATAAGGAACCAAAGAGGGTATAACATGAAGTACCAACAGACATCACCAAACCACCTAAGACCCTCAACAAAACATGACAAGAAGGCCAAAATGAGGCTCTTTTCAGGCCTGATGAAGGCCAAAATCAGAAGCCAAATAAGCTTAAAGAGGCATGCAAAATGGGGCCAAAGAGAGGTATAAAGAGAGGCCATGCATGGAGGCCCCAAACAAGATTCATCCCTTCTAAAATGTTGTAGAGGGACCTAAAATAAGCTCAAACTCAGTTAATGGAATGCTCAAAATCAGACTTCAAATAGGCTAAAGAAACCATGCAATTTTACGGTAAATTGGAAGAATTACAAAACAAGTGCATGATAGAACCACCAAACATGGTTGAGCCCTTATTCAATGTTGAAGAGGGACTCAAAATAGGCCCACTCACAGTTTATTGCATGCTCGGAAATGGATCATTCATAAGCTAAACAAAGCATGCAAAATATTGGCATAAAAGATGATTTTGAAAGAAGAGCATCACAGAGGTGCCAAACAAGGTTGAGCCCTTCTTCAATGTTGAAGAGGGGCTCAAAATAGGCCTAAAACCAGTAGGGGTCAGAGCCCAAAACCACAAGAAAATAGGGTAAAGAAATGAAGAAAAAATATGCTAGAAAAAGGGAAATGAAGACTTACCCTTGAAGACAAGTCTTTTGATGCTTCTTGGCTTGAATTTGTTGCTTCTTAGCCTCTGAAAAATCCTCCTTTGCTGCTGGAATGAAGGTGGTGATGGTGAAGCTTAGGGTTGATGAAGGAATGAGCTAGAGACTTGAAGGTTTTTTAAGGTTTTGGAGATGAAAATGGAGGCAAATGGCTAAGTGTTCTTGAGAAGAATTTTTGTAACCCTAACAAAGGAGCTCATCAGCCCCTTAAATGGACCAAAAGGGGTGTAAAAGGGGAGGGAAATGCACCCAAGCTTTCCCTCCCAAAATATCCCCTGGAGGGCTGAGATATTTTGAAAAACAGCTGGACAGCTGTAAAGTGCTCAAAAGCAGAAAGCAGGCCGGCCAGGTGTTTTTTTTGAAGATGGCCGGCCGGCCACCCCACTGGTCGGCCAGCCACTCCCCATGGCCGGCCGGCCATGGCCAAAAATGAAGTGAAGAATTACTGGCCGGCCACCATTTTTTGGTGTCCTCCCAGGTGTGTAGAACAAGGCCCCATGGTTGGAATTTGGCAACTCTGAAATAGGAGACACAACATTGCATTTGAAAGAGAGGCTCAAAAATGAAAATCACAATTACTGGCCGACCACCACTTTTTGGTGTCCTCCCAGGTGTGTAGAACAAGGCCCCATGGTTGGAATTTGGCAACTCTGAAACAGGAGACACAACATTGCATTTGAAAGAGAGGCTCAAAAATGAAAATCACATTTACTGGCCGACCACCACTTTTTGGGGTCCTCCCATGTCCCCTCATCACAAATATGTAGTCTCGGCTCGAAGAAAATATCCCTAGGGTGTTCAACATTAGCCCGGAAGTGAGCAAAATGGACGCCGGAGGAGCGAAACTGGTTTTCTGAGACAATTGCTGTCCTCCCACCCTCCAGTGATCTTCCTGGTGCTAAAACAGAGGTACCTGCCAAATTTGAACAAAAACTAATGCAAAATGAATGCTCGGGGCCCAAATCACGCAGTTCGGGTTCCCGAAAATGGGCCGTAAGCACCGAAAGTGGTGTTCGACCACGAAGTAGGTATCTGAGACCCCAGTGTCCCTCGGTATGATAAAACAGAGGTACTCGCCGAAAATGAACAAAAACCGATGCAGAACGAATGCTCGGGGCCCAAACCGCGAGGTTCGGGGCCCGAAAATCGGCCGTTAAGCACCGAAAGTGGTGTTCGGCCATGAAGTGGTATCTGAGACCCCAGTGTCCCTCGAAAGGGAGTAAATGAGATACATACCAAAAATCGGAGAAATCGGAGATGGTTGGGTGGTCCCGAACCGAGGCACACGGCCTGACGGCTCCGAAAACCGAGAACCGGGCTCCGAAATGGGCAAAATGGCCTACGGCCACGAAATGTAGCCCACGACCACTGAGAGATGGTCTACGAGACCTCTCTCTCCCCTCAGAAAAAGAAACAGAGAAAAACGAGTCTGGTTCGCAAACCGAAACAAGACACAGAAGAGAGTTCGGAAGTCCGGAGGCAGGGCGCACGGCCGCGACTCTGAGACTTTTGAACGAGCACAGTATACAACATCACCGAGCGCTCAATCGGTGACGTCTAAGTCTTAAAGTCGGTCAAAAATGGGGTGTCTACAGTTGCCCCTCTTTGACAGAACTCGGAAGTCAAGAAGTGACGGGAGTGAATGTCAAAGCCTAGAGACGACCCATTTTTGACAAGGCCGAAGACTTAGACAATCATACAAGATTAACAGATATGTGCCCGCAGGCGTGCCCGCAGGCAAGGGGCAAGATGCAAAGTGATAGGCACGGAGCTAGATGATCATGCAAGTGCAGCAAGCTGTAATGAAGCAAGTATTGACAAATAGATGCAACAGTTTTAAGCAAGAATGCAAAGCAACAACTACATTTCATGCAGTTAGGAATGCGGAGAATCATTCAATTCTCGTTGCGCCTCACACGGAGAAGATACGATACCTGCGCGATTCGTCTGGTCGCACCAGCCTCAAATGAGCCGTACATACAATATCGTGCCTGTGAAAGAGAGAAATTCAACAAGAACAATATGCTAACAACATATATTCAATGTGATTCCTATGGTTCCGAAAGTTTGACACACGCAGTGTTGACGGGTGAACGCATCGCAATGCGAGAACGGGACGCGCGTGACAATGCACACTCAAGTATAGAGGTATGGTACATCAAGAAGACATGCATGACAACGCAGAATACTTATGAGAATGCAAGTTACATGCAAAACAATGCAAAACGAGCATAAATCAGGGCGCCCGTTTGTTGCGAAACAACGAGCTGGAAAACGCGCATTTCGGTGAAGGCGACTTGATCACGGCCTCTGATTCACCTCCCGGAGAGGTTGCAACATGTTCAAAAAGGATACACTCTGATTTTGACGAATGATGATGAGACATGTGTCAGAAATTGCAGCTGAAGTTCCGGCGGAGCAATTCGGCGCCAGAAAGTGCACTTTTCTTGATCTTTTTCGGGTCCCGGGAACTCCGATTTTCCTCAAAATTTGCAGAGAGGTAGGGGAGGGGGTGGGGACCACCACCGGCCAGCCCATTTCCCTAGGAGAAGCCACCGGCCAGGGGCAAAAAAGTAAATGGCCGGCCAGCCAGAAAAGGTGGCCGGCCGGCCACTTGTCCAAAAGCAGGGGCATTTTGGTCTTTTTGGTTATTTCTATATATACACACCTCCAATGCCTCCGAAATCACACCCAAGGCTGCAAAACTTCTTCCCCTTGCTCCTTGAGCCATTTTCTCTTTCAGATCTGCATTTTATACACGCCCTCCGGCCTTCCACACAAGTTGTTTCCGTGAAATCCTTCAGATTTAAGCACTTTGAGCCGACTATATTTTGATTTCGGGGCTTCTCTTCTCATTTTCACCACTTGAGGTAATTTTGTCTCAATATTTGGAAGATTTTCCCGGGAGTTGACTTTTGTTGACTTTTTCATTTCCCGAGAGTTGACTTTTGTTGACTTTTTTCAATTTTGGCTCATTTTTGTTCCTTTTTGCTCTTTTTGCAGATTTCTCGAAATGGCGGGTCATTTTCCTCACGGTGGAGGTTTTCCGGGTGCCGGAGATGATTTTGACATTATGGCATTGCCCCCGAGGGTCCGCCCTTTTGTCCCCGATCGATACGCTCCGCTGGCACATAGGCTTCCGCGGGCAGTTTTCCGTCATTTCACCGAGTTCAATGATCGGGTACCCAGGGATCTTCTTTTGCGAGAGCCGGAGCAGCACCTCTCTCACAAGGCACGAGAGGTATTTTACTTCATCTTCTGTATTTTTCGTGCATTTCATTCCTTTGCCATGCTTAGACACACAGTTTTAGCTTATGACATAGAACTTTGCTTGCAACTTGAACATGTGACTTAGACACTTGAATTTCTTGAACACTAAGCTCATTGATTGATCGTGAACACACGGCACACATTAGTTAGAAATTGAACACACGGCTCAAACACTGATTTGTCGAACACACAGCCCGAATTTGAAGGTGAGCACACAGCACACACTGACTAGGAGTAGAACACACGGTCCCAAACTCTGATTTTCTGAACGCACAGCCCAGATTTGATGGTGAACACACAGCCCACTGATTAAGAGTAGAACACACAACCCTAACTCAGATTTACTGAACACACAGCCCAGATAGAAAGTGAACACACAGCCTACACTGATTGAGAATAGAACACACAGCCTTAACTTAGATTTACTGAACACACAGCCCAGAATTGGAGTGAACACGCAGCCCACTGATTAGGAATTGAACACGCAGCCCAAAACACGGATTTACTGAACACGCAGCCCAGATTTGAAGTGAACACACAGCCCACTGATTAAGAGTAGAACACACAGCCCTAAACTCTGATTTACTGAACACACAGCCCAGATTTGAAGTGAACACACAGCCCACTGATTAAGAATTGAACACGCAGCCCAAAACTCTGATTTATTGAACACACAGCCCAGATTTGAAGCGAACACACAGCCCACTGATTAAGAATTGAACACGCAGCCCAAAACTCTGATTTACTGAACACACAGCCCAGATTTGAAGCGAACACACAGCCCACTGATTAAAAATTGAACACGCAGCCCAAAACTCTGATTTACTGAACACACAGCCCAGATTTGAAGCGAACACATAGCCCACTGATTTGTACACTGGCTCATTCATTTCATTTGCACACAGCTTGTTCATTTCGGTTTGCACACAGCTTGTTCATTTCCTTGCGTACTGAACAGATGTATTCATTCTGAACGTAGGTTGGCTCTCGCATTGTACGAGGATACGACTCTCTTGCTGCGAGAGAGTGGTATGCTGAGCTTCCAGAGGCTGTCCGAGATCTGGTCGACTCAGCGGGATTTGGAGCATTCTGCAGGGGGTTATCACAGTGCCATATCAGCAGGACCTTGTTGGCCGCTTTGGCAGAGAGATGGTGGGACACCACCAATTCTTTCCATTTTTCTGCCACCGGGGATATGACCATGACCCCACTAGACTTTTCTGTACTTACCGGCCTAGACGTAGGCGGTGGGCCCATTCCCTACGACGAGGATATGGGTGAGTGGGAGGCTGCTTGGATTCATCTATTGGGAGCTCGCCCGCCTGTAGACAGAGCTTCCGGGAGAGTCCGGTATACTTGGTTCTCTTCCCGTTTCCGAAGGCCTGAGATGGAGCCTGAGTCTCTCGAGGAGATTGAGCAGTACACCCGCGGTTTCCTCATGTTCCTCTTCGGCACTACTTTGTTTGCTGATAGGGTGAACATTGTGGGGCTGTATCTCTTGAGTGCCCTAGTGGACCTATCACAGGTCAGTCAGTATGATTGGGGCGGCGCTGCCCTGGCTACCCTTTATTGTTACATGAGCGTAGTCTCTCGCACGAGGGGGGACTTACTCGGCGGTTACTGGAGAGCCTGGGAGGTACATTCTGTCCTCTTGATTTACATTTTTGCTCCTCATTACTTGTTCACTGCACACACACGGCGCACTTTGCATTCTATATTCTGCTCTTAGCACCTTGTATTCACATTCCGCACTGCTTTTCTCAGCTGTGGGTGTACGTGTACTTTCCCACATTAGCTCCGGAGATGGAGGTGGTAGGACCTCTTATGACTCCGTACTCATTAGTATTCGAGGGCGAGCACCTATCGAGGCCTCGAGAGACTCTCTTTTCTCTGCGACAGTATTTTGATACTGTGCGTACGACAGAGGTATTTCAGAACTCTCAGTTCCTTTCATTTTCATCTTTGATCTGCTTTGCATATTCTTGATTTCTGATTGATTTGTACACTGGTTATCTGCAGATTACTTGGCAGCCCTGGGCAGTCTTCGGCGATGATCTGCAAAATCAGTACCCCGGAGGGTCGAGCAATTCTCAGTATAGGTACCTGCTCGAGGGACCAGTTGGTAGGGTGTGGTTCCTGGGGGAACGCTTCCTGCACCAGGTGTGGGGGTATGATTCTCAAGACCTTCCCGCTGTACCTCCAGCCACTATGCGGACTGCCGATAGGCTATCTACTGAGGAGGTCATTAGGGATATGCAGGGCACCGATGCTTTGTTATATCTCATTGAGGGGGACTACGCCACCTATCGCCGTATATATCTGATGCCCCCCTTGACGGGAGTGCGGGCTCCGCCGCTGAGGCCCACTGGCGCACCATCTTCGAGTCGCGCTCGTGCTACAGACATCCCTTCTTCTGGCAGAGCTGGTGCATCTAGGGGCAGAGGTAGTTCGATTCCTCCAATCCCTCAGACTCTCGATCATCCAGGGTGGCCAGATATGCCGACCGAGTTGATGAGTTGGCAGTATGGGACTACTTCTCCGATTCCGATCCCTATAGAGCCTCCGATGCCTGGTCACAGATATGTCAGTGATCCTGACTCACCGCCGGCATGTTCCACCATTTTTCATTTATCACACAGACATCTTGGCAGTTGCTTATTTATTGATGACTTGAGCTTGTATTTGCAGCCACCTCGGGAGTACATAGATCAGATGCTCGGGATGGTGGCCTCACTTGAGGGGATGGTCCTGCGTAGAGAGGCGCAGATGTCCGTCATGGGCTTCCAGGTACCCTTAATCTCTCTTGCATTTATCATATTCGTGATGGCATGCTGGTTTTAAACATTCTATTATACTGATAGGCTATGTAGAACACATCTGGCACACACTCCACTCGCATACTGTACTTGCACCTGCTTTTTATGTTTGAACTGATGTATTGCACTTTTCATTTTCAGATGCCTCCCGTATATGCTCCGACGTGAGGCGGGCCACCAGGGTCTTCTCAGAGAGGTCGAGGTGCTAGACCTGCTCGAGGTACTGGGACTCGAGGAGCTGGGCCATCCAGGCCTTACGGAGGAGTTCGAGGAGCGGGGCCATCTCGCCGACGCAGGGCACTCATTGTCGAGGATGAGGAGGAGGAGGTCGCAGACCGCGAGTCAGAGACATCTCCTGGGGAGGGAGGCTCCGGTCTTGGTTCCGGGAGCGGAGGCGAGGCCGAGGGGGATCCGGAGGATGACAGCTCTGATCCGGATGGTGATGATGGTGCAGAGGTTATCCCACAGAAGAGGATGAGAGGGCCTCCTCATTCCCGTTCCCGAGGATACTGATGTTATTTCTTGCTTTATTTTATTTTTTAGCTAGTAGTTTGTAGCACTTTGCATATTATTAGGCAGTTTTATTTCCTGTAAAACTCGTACCTTTATTTTGTTGCAAAACATGATGGAATGAAACAGCTTTTTGAAAAGATGTTTGTATTTGAAATTCTTAGCATCGCATCGCATCATTTTGCACAAAAAAGGAATTGAATGGAAATGTGCCTTGTGTATTTACCGGGTCAGGTAATGAACCGACGCAACAAATCAAAACAACTCGACTCACTAAGAAATAACAAAATCTTAGCAAGTTTACAACTCGATAAGCAAAGAAAACAACAATGTTAACGACTCAACAGACAAGACTTAATAAAATTGTGTAACCAAAAAGTACAATTCAAAACACAAAATGCGACAGCTCGACAAAACTTACAACTCGATAAACAAAACAACAACTCGATAAGCAAAATACAACAGAACATACTTCGGACGGACAATCCGGATGATGGAACGCACCTGTAACTGAGAGAAACGGAGGTCTTTGACATTCCCGATGCATGAAAGTGCCTCAAACTTCCTTCCGGCGGGCAAAACAGGACCAACGCGCGGCCGAAAACATTTGGCATTTGGAGACTAGAGGGTGGCCGGCCTACTAGAATAGATGGCCGGCCGGCCACCTCCCCCGTAACCTCTAGAAATTTGACACGTGTCCTTTAAATAGTGTTTTGCCCCTCTATAAAAGCCTCACCCTTGGACCTTATTCATTTCATCACCTTTCCTCACAAAAATGGAGGCATTTCTCACAAAAAATCTCACATCTTGGATCTCTTCTTTAGATGGCTCGGAGAAGTTAAACTTCCGGGGTTTTGGCTTGAATGCACTGTTTACGTTGAGGCGGACTCCACTGCATCTTCCTTTCCTCTGTGCTGCGGCGAAGTTTTGGAACCCGGTGACGCACGTCTTCAGCTTCGGAGGGCAAGAGGTATGTCCTACTTTTGAAGATTTTCAAGCTTTGATGGAGTCTGAACGCTCAGAAGAGATCTTGCCTCAGTCTCGTTTTGGCCATGCCCAAGCTTTAGGGCGGATGTGCGGTCTTAACGTGCATGATGCTCGATCTCTGATTGATAATGGCATGTTGGATGTCCCGAGCCTGATTTACCGATTCTCTAATGCTGGTGACCGCAGCGACTATCATTGGCAAGGTTTCCGACAACATGCCCTCTGCTTGTGCATGCTATCTCTTTTTCTGTTCGTCTCGGGCTCCGGAGGGGCTAGCATCCGTCTGATCGAAGTTGCACAAGGCTTGAAAGAGGGAAAGAGTTGCATTGCCATGACTCTGGCCGAAACACTGCTAGGTTTGGATGCCTTCTACCGCCAAGAGACAACCAGGTTTGCAAGGAGTCCACTACTGCTGCAGGTAATGTTTCTTACCCAAGCTCGCATATGTATTTGCTCACATCACTCGGCCCTCGGGCTCGATTTTTTTCTCACAAAACCCTTATCTTACTTTTCTCTCATCGTACATCTCTCTATTCTTTAATCTCTCATTTTTCATCCCTCCCCAGATATGGTTGATGGATAAATTGCAAGTTGTGGACTCTTGCCCTGCTTACTCAGCCCGCGGCTACTTCTTTCGACAACACCTGGTTGACGCCCTTGATGAGGGATGGTGGTTTGAATGGATGTGCAACTCGTCAGCTGAACGTATTGCTTGGCGCTGTCCTTGGCTTAACCTTCCGGCGATGAGCTATAGCATGTTTCAGGATACTGGGATCCGGTTGATTGGCCTAACCCATTGTGTATTCTATTTCCCATTCCGTATCCTGCGCCAATTTGTTCATGATCAGATTTGCCCTCCGGAGGGGATGGAATACCCGGTCACTTTCCTGGTTCGAGGTGCACACCTTGCTCGACATACTACGGCCTGGAGGACTAGAGAGCTCCTATCCCCCGCCCCTGTTTTCAATTGCACTTTATCTGACGAGTGCTGGGATTGGCTCAACGAAGAAGCACAGATTGGGCCTAGGTTGGCATCAGAGGCTTCAACTAGCTCTGGCAGGGGGCGCAGGGACACCTGACTCGACTATGCCCCAGATTTATTGCTTTATAGTACTTTCAAGTTTTCTTTATGAATGTAATAAAAAAAGCAACTTCAATTGTATGCAAGAGCAAGAGAACTCTGTTTTGAAATCAATGAAATTGAAGGTTGTGGTACTGAAAATTCTCCGCTTTGGTCCAAAAATGGTCTTAATTGTGAAAAGATTAATTTGAACAAAGTCAACTTTTATTAAAACTTTTCAAAACCATTTTCGATATGGATCGGAACTGGACACACCTGAGATCTGTCACTAAAATGTACAACGCCGAATCCTAGCAACTGGAGAGTTGCCCCTAGTTTGAAAAGTGCCTCGGCGATTCATAGCAACGGAAAGTTGCCCCTAGTCTGGATGGTGCCGCAACACTTCATGGCAACGGAAAGTTGCCCCTAGTCTGAATAGCACTGTACCGGAGATCACGATAAATGCTGATGAATAGAGATGGCTGAGATGATCAAAATAGGACAGAGTTGATCGGGGAAAAGATTGTGGCTGAACTTCAAGATGAAGCTGCCTATGTATCCCAATGATGGGAATCAAGCCTTACGTAGTTCAGGCTAGGGTTCGCTCGGGTATTTTTTACTCTCCTTTTGCGCTCTAACTTTTGCCAAGGCCGCCCTTTTGCGGGTTTTCAACCTTGCGAGCTCAGTTTTTATAATTTCACATTTTCTATGCTCTGAATTTTGCCTAGGTCGCCCTTTCGGGTTTTCGGCCTAGCGAGTCCATCAAGGGTAATATTTCTTCAACTTGTCCATGTTGATCGGTTGAGAAAACTCTAAGCCATCTAAATCCATCAGAACCACTAGCTCCACCGGACCAGATTGACTTGATAATGTAGGGACCAGTCCAATTGGGTCTGAACTTGCCCCTTGGGTCGTGGATGGGAGCTCGGTTGTCTTTGAGTACCAAATCTCCTTCTTTCAAATTCCTGGACTTAACCTTCTTGTTAAAAGCCCGAGCGATTCTGCGTTGATAACCTTGGATATGGTACAGTGCTTTCAGCCTTCTTTCATCGAAAAGCATGAGTTCCTCAAATCTATTTTGCTGCCAATCTGCTTCGGCTATCTGGCACTCAGCCAATACTCGTAATGACGGGACCTCAATCTCAATAGGCAGAACGGCTTCCATCCCATAAACCAATGAGTACGGAGTCGCCCCGGTAGAAGTTCTGATCGATGTCCTGTAGCCCCACAGAGCGAAAGGCAGCTTATCTGGCCAGTCCCGCTAGGTTTCCACCATCTTCTGTAGTATGCGCTTGATGTTCTTGTTGGCGGCCTCAACTGCTCCGTTGGTTTGCGGCCGGTAAGTAGACGACTTATGAAAAGCCACATTGTATTTCTCCAACAAATCAATCATCTCTTTCTTGAAGTGGGAACCATTGTCTGAAATGATTTCATTCGGGACTTCGTAGCGACAGATGATGTTGTTTCTGATAAATTTCGCGACATGCGAAGCCTTCAATACCGCGTAAGATTGGGCCTCAACCCACTTCGTGAAATAATCTATCGCTACCAAGATGAACTCATGCCCATTTGACCCCTTCGGCGTAACAGCTCCGATTACATCAATTCCCCAGACAAAAAACGGCCATGGCGAAGTCATGTTGTACAGCTTTGACGGCGGGATGTTCATGCGATTTGCATGAATTTGACACTTGTGACATCGTCGGACGAAGCCAATACAATCCTCCTCCATGGCGGACCAGTAATAACCTTGTCTAAGGATCTTCCGTGCCAACATTACCCCATTCACGTGTGCACCACATTCACCCCCGTGGATGGCTTCCATCAGACGTCTTGACTCTTCAGCATCAACGCACAGTTTATGCATTCCCAGATGACCCCGTTTATACAGTTTACCTCCGCAGATGATGAACTGAACTGCCATTCTTCTGATTGCCCTCTTGTCTTTGGCATTTACCCCTGGCGGATATGTTTCTGTCTCCAAGAAGTTCCAGATGTCGTAATACCAAGGGTGTTCGTCCTGAACTTCATCTATGGCTGCAATCGACTCATAGGCAGGTGCAAATTTCTGGTCAATAATGACTGGACGCATTCGGACTCCACACGGGATGTCTATCATAGATGATAGAGTTGCTAAAGCGTCTGCGAACTTGTTGTTCTCTCTTAGTAGATGAGTAAAACTTAACTTTTCAAACCGAGGAATTAGCAAATCCAAGGTCTGGTGATATATCATCATGTTTTCCTCTTTCACTTTCCAGTCTCCTTTAGCTTGAGATACAACAAGGTTTGAATCCCCAATGACATCCAATCGTCTTGCCCCTAGTTCCAGGGCTGCTTCTAAACCAGCAATGCACGCCTCGTATTCTGCTTCATTGTTCGAGACTTTGAACCGAAGTTTGAAGGCTAGAGGGATACGGGAATCATCGGGTGCTATCAGCAACACTCCTATCCCATACCCATGTTAATTTGATGCTCCGTCAAAGTACATCGTCCAGGCTTCTTCGTCGATATGCAGAATTGATTCATCTGGGAATAGGTACTCAACTGCTTCATCCCCCTCAACTAGGTGGTCGGCAAGGAACTCTGCCACTGCTCTTCCTTTCACTGACTTGCGTGTGACGTATGTGAGATCAAATTCGGAAAGCAACAGCAACCAACGGGCTAGCCTACCTGTAAGTGCTGGTTTCTCGAAGAGATATTTGATGGGATCAAGTCGTGAAACCAACATCACAGAGTGAGCTAACAGGTAGTGCCGCAGCTTCCTGGTAGCCCATACCAGAGCTAAGCAAGCCTTTTCTAGCGGCGTATACCGGGTCTCATACTCCAGCATTTTCTTGCTCAAATAATAGATGGCTTTCTCCACCTTATCTTCTGATTCTTGTGCAAGCATGCAGCCCATTGTAGTTTCAGTCACTGACAGATACAAAATCAACGGTTTCCCTGGTTCCGGTGGCGACAAAACGGGTGGGTTCTGTAGATATTCTTTAATCTGTTCGAATGCAGCTTGGCATCGGCCGTCCCATTGGAACTTCTTTCCTTTCTTCAGGAGGCCAAAAAGTGGTTCACAAGTCAAGGTTAGTTTTGAAATAAACCGTCTTATGAATTGCACTTTACCCAGAAAGCCTCGCACCTCCTTTTCAGTCCTTGGTGGTGGCATTTCTAGGATGGCCTTGATCTTGGAAGGGTCGACCTCGATGCCCCTTTGTGTAATCAGAAACCCCAGCATTTTCCCCGCTGTAACGCCAAACGTACATTTCTGAGGGTTTAGCCGCAACCGGAATTCCCTGATCCTTTGAAAAAACTTGTGCAAGGCGGTGTAGTGGCCCTCTCTTTCTTTGGACTTGACAATCATGTCGTCCACATACACCTCAACCTCTTTGTGGATCATATCATGTAGTATTGTGGTCGCGGTCCGTTGATAAGTAGTTCCAGCGTTCTTCAACCTAAACGGCATTACCCGGTAGCAGTATGTTCCCCACGGAGTGGTGAATGCAGTCTTTTCTCTGTCTTCTGGTGCCATCACTATCTGATTGTATCCTGAGAAGCCATCCATGAACGAGAGCAATGCATGCCCTGCTGTGAAATCTACCAACTCATCGATGTGCGGTAAGGGAAAGTCGTCCTTCGGACTAGCTCTGTTCAAATCCCTGAAGTCTACACACACCCGGATCCTGCCGTCTTTCTTCGGCACTGGAACGATGTTGGCCAACCAAGTCGGATATTCAGATACCAGTAGGAAGCCTGCGTCAATTTGCTTGGTGACCTCTTCCTTAATCTTAAGAGCCCAGTCCGGGCGGATCCTTCTGAGCTTCTACTTGACAGGTCGGGCCTCGGGGTCAAGGGGGATCCGATGCTGTACAATCTCAGGATCGATTCCAGGCATGTCTTCGTAGGACCACGCGAAAACATCTTTGAAATCTTTTAATAAAGCGACTAAGCGCTCGCGTTCCTCCGAAGACAACGTGGACCCGATCTGGACCAGCCGCGGGTCCTCCTCAGTACCAATGTTCACGGAAATGATTTCATCCATTAATGGCTTAACAAATCTCTCTTGCTCTTGCTTAATTAAATGTTGTAAAACCGGAGGAACTTCGTCCTCGTCGTTTTGATCAAAATTTTGAAAGTCTGAATTAATGCAATAAATTAGGGGCACTGAAAAGTACTCGGAAACCACAGATAGTTCATTCTCATTAGGCACATCCAAATCGTCCAATTCATCGGTTACAACAGACTCAAATGAAAAGGAAAAAGACGACCTAGACAAAACTCTGGCATCCGGGTTAACATCCCCAGGAGTACCAGACTCAGACTCAGTCGAGCTGGAATCTGATTTCGACTCACGGGACTCGGTGGAATCAGATTCCGGCTCACTACCTGACCCGGAACTGCCGGACAAAAATCCCTCCTCGTACTGCCAAGTGAGAGACGGTGCGATTGATGCATCCAAGATAGCTGCTGGTCGGCTCACAGCCGTTTCATCCCCAATCATGGAAACCGCGAAGTTATCCCCCAAGCACTCTTGGTCGATCGGAGGATCAGAGAGGAGACATGCCAGTGCTACCCCCATTTCAAGTTCCATGCCCTCAGGATCCACTGCCTTATTCTGCTCAACCTCAGTTGTTGGGTCTGTCTGCTCTGTGGCAACGTCATCCCCAGATAGTCACAGGTCGAAGAAAATTTCGAAACCTGGTACGCGCTTCTTCTCCGCGTTTAACCATAGCTCTAGGAAGCCACAAAATGGAAAGTCCTCCCCCTCCCGGACTGAAGCGTCCGTTCAGGGTGCCCTAGATGAGCCTGTGTATTAAGTCAAAAGGCTTCCCAGCCTGCTTCGCTCTGGCTCTGCTGGCCATCTCTTTTCCTTTCCTTACCCAGTCTTCTTTGGTGGGCAGATAACCCAGCCCAAAGGTATGCGGGTTATGTGGCACTTCGGCCAATGCGGCGACTCCTTTCCTGCCGCTTCTTCCTAATCCCATCCCGGGGATATGTTGTAGCTTGTTCATGAGGTAGACGGATTGAGCACTGACGTACACACCTTCATTCACAGCCATAATGTTCTGCACTACCCGGGCCTCCGCTAAAGTAAATCCCGATATAAACACGTCCTCCATGCCGTGTTCAATCTCTAGGATTGGCGTAGATATCTCCGGAGGGGGATGGATTGATGAGTTCCCAAACACAATGGCTACTCCCTTTCCATAGGGGTATTTCACCATTTGATGTAGAGTGGATGAGACGGCCTTTACCTGATGCAACCAGGGTCGCCCCAAAAGCATGTTAAAGGATGCAGGGACCTCCAAGACATGAAAATCTACCTCGTGTCGTCCAGGCCCAATCTTGGTTTGGATTTTTACTGTCCCTAGGACATCCCTACTCGTATTGTCGTAGGCTCTGATTACTTGAGTGGTCGGTGTGAAGTCTGCGGGCTTCAACCCGATTGCATACGACGTTCTGGCTGGGCAGACATTGATAGCGGACCCGGTATCGACAAGTACCACCGGAATCCATTTGTCCCTGCATTCTACAGAGATGTAGAGGGGTCTGTTATGATCCACGCCCTTAGGCGGCAGCTCCTTGTCTGAAAAGGTCAATGCCGGGGAACCCCCTCCCGGAAAGACCAGGCCGACCAGCTGCTCTGGTGTAGTATCGATGGAAAGTTTGGCTTTGTCCATAGCAGATAGGACAGCCTGTCTGTGTACCCTTGAAGCCATAAGCAGTCCCCAGATGGAGATGTCTGCTTGTATTTTCTTCAACTGCCTCAGTACAGCCTCCTCTTCAATTTGCTTCTCTCTCTGTTTCTCCGCCTCTTTATCTTTCCCCGATGCTTCGGGTTGATCAAGGTGTGGGGGCTTGAAATACCGCACACTTCTAGTCATATGGTCTACCTCTTCGAGGTACCAGGTGCTGTCTGGTTGGCCACCCGCCCAATCTTCGTCTGTGTGGGCAAGATACAAGTCGTCATCTTCCCACCACATCCCATTAGCATCTAACAGGCACCTATCTGGTTTGGGCATGTTTGCACTCTCAGCATTTTCATTCCACATGCTCACAGCATGTCCTGCCCTCGTGCTTGCAGCACTTTCAACTTCTTCATGGTTCTTTGCTTTTCGGATCCTCTCAGAATCCCATTTCTTTTCTTGTTCCTCCAGCGTTAATTGTTCGGTTTTCAAAATGTCTTGATCCCGAGCGGAATTCTTTGTACCGGCGCTCTCCGGCAATGCATTCTGACTCTCGGCCCTTCCGGCCACAAATGGTACTTCTGCCCCTGCCGGGCTTTGTTCTGGCTGAACTTCCACAATATCTGGCTGATTATCTAGCCACCCAGTAACTTCCGCTGACTCCCCGTATTCAAACCAGTTGATAGTTGCATCCCTTGATTCTTGGTCGTTGAAAAATTGGAGGTTGGCGAAGTCCTGTTCCATTGTAGTCAGATCATCTACCCCTTGTTCAGGTCTGTCCCCCCGGATCATGCACAGTTCAATCTTCTCTGGCAACCCCACACTCAGCTTGGACTGGCCTACTGATAAGATATATTCACTCGGATCATAAGCTCTTCCAGCTCGATTCCCAGACTGTTCCATCCCAGACTCAACAGTTTTGTTCTCCTCGGAAGCCTGCCCCATTCCATTTTCGGTGGTCACCACCTTTGGCTCAGATTGGGTTGTGAAGGTGTCCAACATGCACAAGTCAGTGCAATCGGGAAGGACTACCTCCGGCTTGGGTAGGTGAGAGGGAGTAATATAGATACTAGGATCGTAGGAAACGACCCCAGTTTGGATGAGGTTGACTCTTTTGGGTGGTGGATCTTGGTTATGTGCGGGGAGTGGGTTAGTTATGACGTTGGGCCTTTCGGGAGGTACGATGATGTTCTTGTCAACGAGGTCTTGAATCTCGTGACGCAGCCGGTAACATTGATCTGTGTCATGGCCATGCTGCTGGTGGTACGCACAGTACTTGGCTGGGTTGTGGGAAGGGGGGAGTGGATTCGGTAGTGGCCTCGGTTCCAGGGGTGTCAGATGCTTCTTCCTGATTAACACCCCCAGAGCCTTGGACAGGGGCATATATAGTGGAGTGAAGGTTCTTTGGCCTCTGGATTGATACCTCGGGGCTTGGCTACTGCTCCCGGAGGCACTGGAAAAGGGTGTGGCCGCTGCGGGCCTTGATTGGGGAGGGGGAGTGGTGGTGACCATACCGACCTCTGAAGTCCTTGTATTGGCAGAGCCACTCGGGCCTGCGTTGTTATTGCGGTTGAATGTTCTTCGGGGCTGCTCCCGATCCTGATCGATCAATCCTTGCTTCATCGCATCTTCGATTTGCACCCCCATATCGTGCAGATCTGCGAAAGTGGGGAAGGGAACTACAATCATCTTCTGCATAAGCCTTGGTTGGAGATTGCGCACAATCATCCGAATTTGATCTTTATCTGTTGGCCTTAAGGTCATCATTGATGCCTTTGCTCCCTACCGAGTTACAAAATCAGAGAAGGTCTCTTTTTGTTCCTGCCTCGTTGTCTCGAGATCACGTATTGTAATCTCGATCTGCGTGTTATACGAATACTGCGCAACGAAGGCCTCAGCCAACTCATCCCAATTTCTCTTAACATCATTATCCAGCTTTGCATACCAGTTGGCGGCCACTCCTGACAGGGTTCGGCCAAACAGTGAGAGTTTCTGTAGTCTGGTTAGGCCCATTGGCCTCAAGATATCTGAAAATAGCCAGAGATGGACCATGGGGTCCCCAGACCCATCAAAACGGTCAATCTGCGGCATCTTAAATCTGTCCGGCAGTGTCACAGCCACATCAGTGTAGCCATCTTCAATATCTGGGATGGCCTTCACCCCCTGTGATTTCTTGAAGAGCTTTTCCAGCTTGCTCAGTTTCAGAGCTGTCTGGTCTACCTCGAACTCAAATGGAGAGTCCGGGTGGTTAGGTGTAAGATTCTTGGACAGTTGCGGCAGAAGCGGGGGCGGAGCTAGCCCCGTTGGAAGACTCGTGTCCTCTGGAGTGTTTTGGAAGTTCGGCAGAGCGTTCTGTGGATTTGGGAGGGTATTCTGGGTGTTCTGGGTATTCTGGGGATTTGGGGGAGGATTCTGCCCAGTAGATGCCTGTTCGGGCAATGGAGCTCCTGGCGGAGGAGGAACCTGATGCGCCCCTAGTGGAGGAGGGACCTGGTGTGAAGCAGATGCTGCATTCTGCTGTTGTAATCTGATGATCAGCTCAGACTGCTGGGCCATGACAGCGGCCTGCTGTTTAGAAAATTCCGCCTGGCGGATAGCATCATCTTGTATTTGTTTCATGCTCTCATTCATCTGGCGCATCATCGCCTCCATTGTTGTATTCTGTTGTTCCATTTGAATGGCCGGTAGAGGTACCTCTATGGCAGATACAGAAATCTCAACCTGATTGTTTACTGTCAAAGCAGCCCTCTGTTCTGATAACCCTTGTTCCGACACACTGCGCCTTCTCGGCCTTCTTCTGGTGACTGGGGGTAGAGAGTGGAACACCGGATGTCCGTCAACTAGATCCTCAGATCGGTTGAGTCGGCGACCTCGTGTCCAAAGTGCTTGGGGAGTATCGACTGGTTCAGAAGCAATCGTGCTACAAACTGCCCTAGTAAAAAGATAATAAAAGCAAAAGGAAATAAATGACCAGAAAAACGGGCAGCATAACAGCTTAAATTAGATACACACAACGCACAGTCGGGCATACAACACACAGTTAATAAGCTGGAAATACACTGTCCTCAACAACTGATCACTGTTCCCAAAAACTGAATCGGATATCCTCAGACAACTGATTCTCAGATAACTGACTGATGCCCACAGGCCTGATGCCCAAACTCAACTGATACATGCATTCCCTGTAGAGACGCACTCTAGCAAGCACATAGCAGATAAGTGAGAGCTGAAAACACCCCTATGTTGGGGTAGGGTTTCCCTGTCCTATTTTGTCAGGAACTAGGGTTTCACTACGCACGCAGCGGCTTCAATCAACCTAGAAACGGGTAAGCAACCTGTCCTAGTTTGGAATGGTCACTATGGATCCGAATATGCACTAGGTCGAATGGTCAAAAAGGGTGCCCCGGTAAAACCGGGGTTTGTGTTCCCATACTGGCAGAGCCCGTAACCGGTCAGCCTTATGGACATGCTTTGACAAGACAAGCCTCTGGCAAACCGCTCAGGAATAGCAGATGGCAAACACGGTGTCCTAGGCGCACCAATGCAAATGCAATGCAAAGAAACACACAAGTGTAGTCAAGACCAGATATCACGAGTTCGAGTCAAGTTCTCTAACTCCCCAGCAGAGTCGCCAGAAACTGTAGACATCCCCGAACGCATCCCGGGGGAAAAGGGAGCGCGAGTTCCCCCTGTTCTGGTTCGATATTGGGTCACTACAGTTCGAAGGACTCAAATGTCACGGTTCTCAATCTTGAACCGAAGAGTCCAAATCCGGCAAATCGTTTTGAGAAAACAGATTTTTTGAAAGAAGTGCCAAACATGGACTGCTTCGCCAGATACAGAGTCGCTACCTAAATATTTTAAAATGGGAAATTTAGGAAACCCTGACTCGGTGCCAAAGGCCACGTGTCCGTCATCACCAAAGTTGCCTCGGCTCGGGAACTTGGGTACGATTGGGAAAGGTCACTTCGTGAGCACCCCCGCTCGCCCGGTCAAAGACCGGCCTCTACTAACCATGATATCTGTTTTTGAAAACATTGTGCGTTCTTATTCCGGTTATTAGCCTAGGTTACTATGTGATGCGCACAGCATACAAGTATAGACTGAGTCGCCTGAATTGGAACAAAACATTTCATGCTTGTTTGTTTGAAAATGGTTTGATGGTGCTACCCGTAAGTAGGCTAAGACGTGGATTTGCCACCCTCGGGTGGGCTTAGAAAACATGATTTTGCCACTATCTAGTGGGCTTAAAACAGACATTTGATGAATTGTCCCAATTCAAATAACTCAACCTCCACCCACAGGCATTCAAGGCAGTTATATCACATAAGCACATAGCCTCATGGTAAGCATGCTATTCATGGCAACACTCACACGCATGCAAGGATGCTAAAGCATAAAACTCACCGAGTACTCCAAGCCAAAACAGAAGCTTGTTAGAAATCATGTATGATCCTAAATATACAGGATTGCCTAATGCGACACATGCAAAAATGCAAATTATAGCAGGCTCGGCTATTCTAAACATGGCATATGAAATGCTACAACTAACACGTATTCAATTTGGAATTGAAATACAAATGCAGTTTGTATGATGCGCCGAGCCCGGTGCGTGCAAAACAGATGAATGATGCAAACATGCTATCATACTGTATGCTAATTGGAATATGCCCTATATCTAACCATCGTAAGCGGGTAAATAAAAGGGAGAAAGAAATGGGGGTTGGAAGACATACATCACACTCACACACCCTTATTACAATTATGCCCTCGCACAGAGGGTCCGAATAAATAATACAGTCCGAATGTCCGAATAAAAGAATAGTACAGATTTCTAATTAATTAACAAATTAATTACAAAAAAGTAAAACTGGCATGCAAGCCAGGGACTGCCTTGCTACTGATGAGTGACGTATGTTGGGCTGCCTTTGCGCGGAAATCCACGGCGGTGCCCCGATTAGCCTCTGTTTGCATTTTTCTTGAAATGCGTGCCGAATTCTGAAAAATTGCTGATTCTTCATTTTGCTGCAACAGAGAGCAGGAAAGGGGCATAGCAATGTATTTCACAAATATATGCATGCCTCGATCCTCGTACCACCAATCACGTATCTCGATGCATGATGGCCGAGGAGCCGGATTGCACAACTCAATATAGGATGAATGCAGATGAATGCTACAACAAAACCTAACTCCATCATAGATAATCCGGAGTGTCGGTGACTTGGGAATTGAGACCCGTTCCGTCACTCGGAGGACGGAACATGCGTCGTTTCCCGTGTCCGGGCTAACTCCTATCCCGAACACGATGCAATATGCATGACATGTATGAATGCAACTAACATATGACCTAGCATGCACAATGCTATGAAAATGAGATGCCTCGAAATGCGTGCACACGTGCACGCAAACCGAGAAAATGATTCTAAGGCATAAAATGGCATACACAATGCAATTGGACTCACACTAACATGAG
Source organism: Camellia oleifera (assembly GCA_022316695.1). Taxonomy (NCBI): domain Eukaryota; kingdom Viridiplantae; phylum Streptophyta; class Magnoliopsida; order Ericales; family Theaceae; genus Camellia; species Camellia oleifera. Next base: position 27,759,273 of record CM039307.1, on the reverse strand, counting down.
TGAACCTCAGCCACACTCACATGAGAAGCCGTCAGAAAAGTGAAGTGCCTTGAAATGCGTACACACGGGCACGCAAACCGAGGCAATGGCATAAAGGCATGAAGTGACATGAAATATGATATACAATGAGACTAAAATGAGGTGTCTCGAAATGTGTGCCCACGGGCACGCAAACCGAGACGATGGCATAAAGGTATGAAATGACATGGAATGAGACTTGGCATATGGCATATGGAAAATGCAAATTTCAGCAGCCAAAATGATGCAAAAATAGCCCCCGAATTGTAGCAAAATTACACCCGATGCCCGAAATGCTATGCTAAGTACCCGAAATGACTTGCAGCTATGCCAAACATGCACAATATGGACATGAAGTGTAAAGAAAGATTCTAGGCAGTCCCTAAACTAGCATTTTTCCAGTACAAAGTATGGCCAAACAATGATCACAAGTATGGCAAAAATAGCATGCAAAAATGGGGGAAAAGAGGGGAATAATGAAACAAGTGGTATATACAATGCTCAAACTGAAAAAAACAGTTCTACAACATTAAATGGGGGCCAAAAATATGCACATTTACAAGAGATGAAACCCCCGAATTCAGTATGTAGATATGCTCAATATAGCATGCAAGATGAAGCCAACAAAGGCTATAACATGAGGTATCAAAAGGATGCACCAAATAGCCTTGGACCCTTAACAAAACATAAAGAATGGGTCATTTTAAGACTCTTTCCAAGCCTGATGAAGGCTCAAAAACAGAAGCATGATGAGCTAGCAAGACATGCAAAAATAAGGAACCAAAGAGGGTATAACATGAAGTACCAACAGACATCACCAAACCACCTAAGACCCTCAACAAAACATGACAAGAAGGCCAAAATGAGGCTCTTTTCAGGCCTGATGAAGGCCAAAATCAGAAGCCAAATAAGCTTAAAGAGGCATGCAAAATGGGGCCAAAGAGAGGTATAAAGAGAGGCCATGCATGGAGGCCCCAAACAAGATTCATCCCTTCTACAATGTTGTAGAGGGACCAAAAATAAGCTCAAACTCAGTTAATGGCATGCTCAAAATCAGACTTCAAATAGGCTAAAGAAACCATGCAATTTTACGGTAAATTGGAAGAATTACAAAACAAGTGCATGATAGAACCACCAAACATGGTTGAGCCCTTCTTCAATGTTGAAGAGGGACTCAAAATAGGCCCACTAACAGTTTATTTCATGCTCGGAAATGGATCATTCATAAGCTAAACAAAGCATGCAAAATATTGGCATAAAAGATGATTTTGAAGGAAGAGCATCACAGAGGTGCCAAACAAGGTTGAGCCCTTCTTCAATGTTGAAGAGGGGCTCAAAATAGGCCTAAAACCAGTAGGGGTCAGAGCCCAAAACCACAAGAAAATAGGGTAAAGAAATGAAGCAAAAATGTGCTAGAAAAAGGGAAATGAAGACTTATCCTTGAAGACAAGTCTTTTGATGCTTCTTGGCTTGAATTTGTTGCTTCTTAGCCTCTGAAAAATCCTCCTTTGCTGTTGGAATGGAGGTGGTGATGGTGAAGCTTAGGGTTGATGAAGGAATGATCTAGAGACTTGAAGGTTTTTTAAGGTTTTGGAGATGAAAATGGAGGCAAATGGCTAAGTGTTCTTGAGAAGAATTTTTGTAACCCTAACAAAGGAGCTCATCAGCCCCTTAAATGGACCAAAAGGGGTGTAAAAGGGGAGGGAAATGCACCCAAGCTTTCCCTCCCAAAATATCCCCCGGAGGGCTGAGATATTTTGAAAAACAGCTGGACAGCTGTAAAGTGCTCAAAAGCAGAAAGCAGGCCGGCCAGGTGTTTTTTTTGAAGATGGCCGGCCGGCCACCCCACTGGTCGGCCAGCCACTCCCCATGGCCGGCCGGCTATGGCCAAAAATGAAGTGAAGAATTACTGGCCGGCCACCATTTTTTGGTGTCCTCCCAGGTGTGTAGAACAAGGCCCCATGGTTGGAATTTGGCAACTCTGAAACAGGAGACACAACATTGCATTTGAAAGAGAGGCTCAAAAATGAAAATCACAATTACTGGCCGACCACCACTTTTTGGTGTCCTCCCAGGTGTGTAGAACAAGGCCCCATGGTTGGAATTTGGCAACTCTGAAACAGGAGACACAACATTGCATTTGAAAGAGAGGCTCAAAAATGAAAATCACATTTACTGGCCGACCACCACTTTTTGGGGTCCTCCCATGTCCCCTCATAACAAATATGTAGTCTCGGCTCGAAGAAAATATCCCTAGGGTGTTCAACATTAGCCCGGAAGTGAGCAAAATGGACGCCGGAGGAGCGAAACTGGTTTTCTGAGACAATTGCTGTCCTCCCACCCTCCAGTGATCTTCCTGGTGCTAAAACAGAGGTACCTGCCAAATTTGAACAAAAACTAATGCAAAATGAATGCTCGGGGCCCAAATCACGTAGTTCGGGGTCCCAAAAATGGGCCATAAGCACCGAAAGTGGTGTTCGACCACGAAGTAGGTATCTGAGACCCCAGTGTCCCTCGGTATGATAAAACAGAGGTACTCGTCGAAAATGAACAAAAACCGATGCAAAACGAATGCTCGGGGCCCAAACCGCGAGGTTCGGGGCCCGAAAACCGGCCGTTAAGCACCGAAAGTGGTGTTCGGCCACGAAGTGGGTATCTGAGACCCCAGTGTCCCTCGAAAGGGAGTAAATGAGATGCATACCCAAAATCGGAGAAATCGGTGATGGTTGGGTGGTCCCGAACCGAGGCACACGGCCTGACGGCTCCGAAAACCGGGAACCAGGCTCCGAAATGGGCAAAATGGCCTACGGCCACGAAATGTAGCCCACGGCCACTGAGAGATGGTCTACGAGACCTCTCTCTCCCCTCAGAAAAAGAAACAGAGAAAAACGAGTTTGGTTCGCAAACCGAGACAAGGCACAGAAGAGAGTTCGGAAGTCCGGAGGCAGGGCGCACGGCCGCGACTCTGAGACTTCTGAATGAGCACAGTATACAACATCACTGAGCGCTCAATCGGTGACGTCTAAGTCTTAAAGTCGGTCAAAAATGGGGTGTCTACAACTACGCAAAGTGATGGGAAACACCATGTTACCAGGAGATGGAAAGTTAGGGCCTAATTGGGAAGGACCTTACAAAGTGGTCAGATTAGCTGGCAAATGGGCATACCACTTAGAAGATGAGGACGGCAAAGCAATTCCCAGGCCATGGAACACTGCCAATCTCAAACTATTTTATTTTTAACCTTTCTTTAGAATACTTGTAATTTTTCTTTTCCCCAATAAAACAAGTAGTTTTCTTTTCAGCATAAGTGTTTTATTCTGTAAAAGTTGTTTTAGTGAGTTAGGGGCATCGAAAATGTGGTTGGCTGGAAAAACCAACACCCTTCCTAAGCCCAGGATAAAGATCCAGGCTGTAGGACGTTTGGTCGGAATAACCAAACACTTTACTCTAGGCTGGTTGGAAAAACCAGCTTAGAGGTTGGTTGGAAAAACCAACACCCTTCCTAAGCTCAAGATAAGGATCCGGGCTGCAGGACGTTTGGTCGGAATAACCAAACACTTTACTCTAGGTTGGCTGGAAAAACTAACTTAGAGGTTGGCTGGAAAAACCAACACCCTTCCTAAGCCCAGGATAAGGATCCAGGCTGCAGGACGTTTGGTCGGAATAACCAAACACTTTACTCTAGGTTGGCTGGAAAAACCAATCTAGAGGTTGGCTGGAAAAACCAACACCCTTCCTAAGCCCAGGATAAGGATCCAGACTGCAGGACGTTTGGTCGGAATAACCAAACACTTTATTCTAAAATGGCAGGAATAACCAATTTAGAGGTTGGCTGGATTAAACCAACTCTTAGTACTCTTCAGCCGAGTTAAGTATCTCGGCTAAAGAATGGTTGGCTGGATTAAACCAACTCTTGGTACTCTTTAGCCAAGGTAAGGATCTCGGCTAAAGAGTGATTGGCTGGATTAAACCAACTCTTGGTACTCTTCATCCTAGGTAAAGATCTCGGCTAAAGAATGGTTGGCTGGATTAAACCAACTCTTTGTACTCTTCAGCCGAGGTAAGGATCTCGGCTAAAGAGTGGTTGGCTGGATTAAACCAACTCTTGGTACTCTTCAGCCGAGATAAAGATCTCAGCTAAAGAGTGGTTAGCAGGTATACTTATAGTTGCAATGATAAGACCGGGATAAAGTATCTCGACAAGAGAATGCTGTACCTCATCCAAGACTTCAGTTAGAAAGTAAAGTACAAGCATAGAGATCAATCGAAATAAGAGTTGGAACAAAAAAGCAGACTTCATTGAAAATTCAAAGCAAGTACAAAGGGTGGGGCCTTAGCCCGGTTATAATCTGTGTCCAAAAGCAAAGAAAAGAAAATACAGAAATCAAGCAAAAAGAAGAGAAATACAAAGTCAGGCAAACAGATCATCAAGATCAGCATCAAGTTCAACTCGTAGCCCGATTTCAGTCGGAAACTCAGTTTCGGATGAGAGTATGGTCTCGATTGGAAGCACGATTTCAGTTTGTAGTTCGACAGTCAGGTCTTCCACCGTTGGCTCCGCCCGAGCTGACTAATTGGCAGGTTCATTGACGACCGGGGTATCGTTGGGCACGGTTTCTTCTTCATCATCCGAATCTTCAAGAAATTGTTGCTGAAGGGTCACAGCATACTCTGATAGTGAGCTCGGAATGAAGTATGGAGGAGGATTGAAGACCTCGGTCTCAGGTCCATGACCGAGCTGCACCACAACTCCCCTCCAACCGCACTTAAAAAAGAGATCCTTCGCAGCTTCACACTGCTTGACATAGAGGGCTTCGCCTTCCCTGAAGCCGCGGGTCTCTGCATCCTCCAGCTGCTTCCTAAGTTTTGTTATCTCGGCGTTCTTCTTTTCTTCAAGTTTAGCCAGTTCACGCAGGTATTTGTCTTTTATCACGGCAGCAGCCTTTTGTTTGTCTGCTTCAGCCAAGCTAACAAGACCGGTCAGATGACCGTTCTCAGTTTTTAGCTCGGCTATCTGCTTCCTGGCCTCTTCTAGCTCGGCTGTTTTTTCGGTTACTTCGGCCATGGCTTGCCTTGCTGTTTTACGAAGCCCCAACACACGTTTATGAGCAATATGGTTCTTTTGCATGGCCTAAAAAAGAATGGGAAGAGACTTGTAGTAAAACCGAGCAGAAAGTTGTGCAAATTAGAAAAATCAGCAAAGGAAGCTACTTACAAGCACCATGGATTTTGTGGCCGAGCGGATGGCCTTTAGCTAGGTCAAATGGTTGTGGTGCGCCATGTCTGCTGGAAGGCAAACACTCTTGGCAAGGTTGAATACCATTAAGTGATCTTTTTCAGTGACCACTGAATCGGTGTCCTGAATAGCTCGGTTCTGGAAAGTGATTTTGGGTGCTCACTTGGAGGAGCTAGCTCAGTCAGAACGCTCCGGTTGCGGGCTTGGTGGAGGGCTTGGTGGAAGAATGGTTTCGTCTTCATCAACAAGGCGTTGCACGATTGAGGTAGTCCGTGCACGCTTGTTTCGACGAGATAAGGAGGGTTGTTGAGATGGAAGGGCCACCATGGTTTCCTGAGTCTGGTTAGGCGGTGGTACCTCGGCTCGGTTCGTTTCGGTCAGGAGGGCCCTTAATGCTCTCTTCTTTGCCATCTCTTGTTCAGCAATTACAGGGATAAGATTGATTTGAGCAAGTTTGGGTCCAGTTCAGGAGAGGCTTCTAGCAAAAAGTCAGTTACCTTCGCTTTTCATCAGCTGCTATAGATGTATGTCGGTTCAAAGTTCAGTAGCTTGGCCCAACTTTTTTCGGGATACCGCAGTGCGGCGCGAATCTGCATAAAGAAGACAACAGTTAGATCGGTTCAGGAATTGGAGACCGAAATAAAAAGAAGGCAACTGTTAGCTCGGTTCAAGCATTGATAACCAAAATAAAGAAAGGCATGCAATGGTGCCGAGATAAACCTACCGACTACGCCCTTGTTCCAGTTTATTCTGTCACCAGGGATCTGGGCTTGTTGGTCCTCAAAATTTCCAGATACCTAGAAAAAATCATCATCATTGATATCTTTATCAGGAGTATCCTTTATTATTTTTTCACGCCGGCGCCTTATTCGTAGGTAGTAAACCCAGCCATCTTCCGCCGAGCCTATGGAATATTGGTCGAAGAGCTCGGCTAAGCCGAGGTTTAGACCAGCCCGGCGATTTAGCTCAGCAATACCATTTATTATACGGTAAGAATTGGTGGAAAGTTGGGTTGGGCAAAGGTTGGTCTGCTTGAGAAATTCGCAGAGGAGAGGCTGAACAGGAAACCTTAGTTCGGTTTCTACTATGGACAAAAGGGTAAAGGGAACAAAGCCGCGGTTTCCCCATGGTGTGATATCTAGGTCGGCTAGGGTGAGGTGAACATCGTCAGGGATGTTATAATCCTTTCGGAATTCAGCCATACCACCAGGTGTGTTTACTAAAAACCTATACTTTCCAATTTATGGTTTAAGTTATGAATAAATTAAATATGAGTTTTAGCTCGGTCGGAGAATAATGCTGAGTGGCTCGGTTGAGCGCTCAAAGGAGTGCCTGGGCAACCTAAGTCTGCAAAGTGAAAAAAGAAAAGTGTTAAGCACTGATCATTGGACCGTGCTACAAGAAACAAAGGCAAGATAAATGAAGTCCTAGCTCGGCTATGAGAATTGCTTCGTGTCTTAGCTCGGTTTGAGGAAGGGGTCTGTTAGCTTGGTGTGAACAAGGGATTTGTTAGCCCGGTTGAGCCTCTAGGGGCAGCATTCTTAGTTCGGTTTGAACTAAGAAGGCTGGTTTAGCCTCGAGTTATAGCTTGGTCATGGTCAGGGCTTTCAAGCATACTATTACAAACATAGTACGGATCAATAGCCCGGCTAAGATAAATGAAACAAAAGATGGTTCGACCTGATGAAACTGCTAGTTTAGCATGAAGTGATAGTCCAGTTGGTTGTCTATCTAGATTGACATCAACTACAAACAACTTCCTAGTTCGGTTATATTGTGATTTTGGATCAAATACAGTGTTCTACAGATTGCTTAGTGAAATACAATTGGTTCTTGTAAGGTTTTTCCCAGAAAACGCAAGGAAAATCAAAAATGTGTTTTGCAAAAGGCAGATAAACAATACACTGAGGATTGTAAACAATACAGTGTAAAAAGAGAACAGATTTGTGTTACTTACCAGGTTAAGATGAAGGAAATGGAAGTATAGAACAGCAAGGACCACAAGCTTCACAGTTCCAAAGTTGAAGAACAATGGAGGCTCGAAGAGAGAGAGAGAAGGAGATGAATAGTGGTATGCATGACTCAAAAAAGAATGAAGAGATTTGTTTTGATGGAAGGCCCAAAATTTAGGCAGGACTGTTCAAAAAACACAGGGTACGAAGACGGCGTGACAGCTGCCTTGGGCCAATCGGAGTATGCCACGTGTGATTGGAATGAGAAGCGATTCAGTTACTGTGATTGAAGAAATGTTTTGACCGGACAGCTAGAGCCTGGTATGAATTTAGCTCGGCTAGAAAGGCTAAAGAGTTTTAGCTCGGCTGGAAAGGCTAAATAGTTTTAGCACAACTGTAAAGGCTCAAAAGTTTAGCTCGGTTGTAAGACTAAAGTTTTTAGCTCGGCTGGTAAAACAAGTAAATCCCTATCATGCTGTGTAGATGGAATTAATGGGCAATTGAGAGGGTAATTTATATGTATAAATTGGGCCGAGCTGGGTAATGGGCTGTTGAGGGCCGTAGTAAGAAAGATGGAGTAAAAGTAGCCTTGGCATTAGCCCGGTCCTAGAAGGCCTTGTTGTTATCTCGGTCTCCACGGCCAGAATGGTTAGCCTGGTCATTATCTTTAAACCGAGGTATGCTGAGCCTTCTTCGGGACTTTTGTTCTTGGTTAGCTCGGTCCAACTCTTCTGCGGTTAGCTCGGTCCAACTCTTTTACGGATAGCTCAGTCTTGGCATGTGAAGCCGAGGTAGAAACAAGGAAAGGAAGAGCTGAGCTAGCAGTTAGCTCGGTCATACCAGCCAGTTTAGCATGGCAATGTTATCTCAGTTGTATGGTCATCCTACCGAGGAAAAACCATCTCACTTGGTTTAAGTAGTGAGGGGGGTGTTGAAGGATAAGCATTATCCTTCAGGAGTGTAAATCCTAGGAGGACTCTACGTGGAGGAATAAAAGTCCTACTAGGATTATGCCACGCGGAACCTATAAAAGCTCACAACATCACCTATGGAGAGGTAACACAATTTTGATTCCTGAATTCACAGAGCTTGTTGTCTATTTGTCTATTTTACTAACTTAGGCATCGGAGAGGTATCCGGCACACACCCACCGGCTAGCTCACGTTTGTGCTTTCAGGAAGTAAAACAATGACGTACGGAGGAGCACAATCTTGATCAATAGGATTATACGAGAAGGTTTATTTCTTTCCCGTACAGGTGAGCAAACAAGAGATAGTTTGGGTCCATATAATAATTTATGCTTGAACAACCAACCCCTATGCTTAAATATAGATTTCACTAAAAAAATAACAAATCCAAATCAATCTCAAAATTTTATTTAGCATCAACAACAAAATATCCAACAAATTACACCATGAACAGATTGTTTTTCAAAACAAATAAAAATACAAGGAACAAAGATATTTCCTTTACATGAACTTCGAAATCTTGTCAAGTGTCGTTGCATTGAAGAAGAAAAATCTGTGTTATAGCAAGCGAGTGTGCTAATTTGGCCAACAAATACCTTTGGCGATTCTAATGGAGATGTACTAAGAGCATCCACAAGGAGGCAAGCAAAACATTAATTTAGCTAAAAGTGCTCACTAAATTCAAGAAAAATCCCTCTAGAAGACTAGTCGAAAAACTAACTCAAATAATTTTGTGTACAATAGCTACCTACCTAATGAAGTGGTATTTTTTACTAGATATTTTGATTGAGATTGCTAGAAATGCTCCAAGTCTATTGAGTGCCAAATCCCAAAATCGATGAATGTGTAAAAGCAGAAACATTGGCCAAAGACTATTAATTGTAAGTTTTTTTGTTTTATGCACAAAAGTCCTCGTAATTTCAAGTACTGACTTTCAGTTGAAAGAAGTTTCCTTGGTTGATTTTATTGATGGGTTGTAGTCCCTTTCTACCCAAATTATATATTTTCGATATCCTGTTCATGGTAGAAAACTTTCAAGAATGTTTAGAAAACAAGTGAGATCAATAAGACTCACGTTATAAAACATATCATTTTGTTTTCTTTCTTTTGGACAGTAGGAGAGAAGCAACAGTCAATGCCTCATCGCTGGTTTTGGTGATCCAATCTGATCATTTCCTAGTTTTGTGTGTAGATCATCCATAAAAAAAAAATTAATCTATCCAGTATTTATAGCCACATGATTTCGTTATATTTATTTTCAAAAAGATTAACAATACTATCAAAATCATACTTATGTCTATCTTTTTGGTTTAAAACAAATATAATGAAATATATGACTAGGATTATCATATTGGCTTTTTTTTTCATGTCTATACACGTGACTAAAAAATGATCCAGTTCATATCATCAAAACCAACACCACAGTTCTCGACAAAATGACGGACTTGTTAAAATTAATGCCATATTTACATTAGATACATTGGATACATTGAGTTCATACATTCTTTGTATTCATGTATTTTTATATTCATGTATTTTATATTTATTAAGTAAATTGTCTAGATTAGATTCATGTACCTAGTTAATTGTAAGGTTGTTTAGGTTCATGGATCTTATTCATTGAACTTATGTATAACCTTCTCTATATAAAGGATGTAAGCCTTTGGCAAGAGATATGAATCAATAAGTGAGAAAAATTCAATACAAAATATAGTTCAATCTAAAGAGAGTTTTATTAAAAGCTAACATAAGTGGTATCAAAGCTTTGGTTGGGTTAAGAGCAAGCTGGGCGTAGAGATCGGATACGGAAAACAAGCCCCGAAGAAGAACAAACCGACATCCATGGCGAATCCCAACAACCAAAATGTATCCACTCCTATCTTTAATGGTGAAAATTTTGATTTTTGGTATGTGAAAATGAGAACTATTTTTGTCTATACGGAGCTTTGGGATCTTGTTGAGAATGGATTCGAGGAACCTGAAGATGAAGAAGCTTTGACAAATCCCCAAAAGAACCAATTAAAAGAGCAAAGGAAGAAGGATTCAAAGGCTCTCTCTTTTATTCAACAAGGAGCTTCAGAAGCAATCTTTCCAAGAATTATCAATGCAACAAAAGCGAAGGAGGCATGGGATATTCTTCAAAAAGAGTATAGAGGCAACTTGAAGGTAAGAACCATCAAACTTCAATCATTGAAAAGAGATTTTGAAAATTTAAAGATGAAGGATATGGAATTGTTGAAGGATTATTTTTCTAGGGTTATGAAACTTGTAAACCAAATGAAAATTTATGGGGATAATATTACTAATCAAGGAGTTGTTGAGAAAATTTTGATAAGTTTGCCGGAGAAATACAATCCCATTGTTGCTGTCATTGAAGAAACTAAAGATCTTGCTAATTTGAGTATTGAAGAATTGATGGGTTCAATTAAAGCATTTGAGCAAAGGTTGAGTAGGCAATCTGAAAAGTCAATTGAAAGTGCCTTTCAATCCAAGCTCAATGTTAGTACCTCGAATTCCCAAGGAAGAAGAAGAGGAGGAGGAAGAAATGCAACCGGAAGAATAAGAAATGCAAGAGAAAGAGGAAGAGAAAGATCTAATTTTCAAAGAAAGGAAAATGAAGAGTCCACTCAACAAAAGTGTGGAATTTGCAACCAAAGCAATCATGTTGATAAAGATTGTTGGTTTCGAGGAAAGCCAAAATGTTACAATTGCAACAAATTTGGGCATGTCAAGAAGGATTGCCTAGTCAAGAGCGCTCAACAAGCTAATTTTTCCGAGGAGCAAGAAAGTGAAGGGCACATGTTCTATGCTTGTCACAAGGCATCGGATCAAACCAAGGATGTATGGTTTCTTGATAGCGGATGTAGCAATCACATGACAGGAGATGAAAGCATTTTTGTGAAATGGGGAATGGTGCCTTAGTCCAAACAAAAGGAAAAGGTACTATTGCTATAGAAACCAAGATGGGTACAAGATTCATTTCCGATGTTCTCTTAGTTCCAGACTTGGAGCAAAATTTGTTAAGTGTTGGACAACTTATGGAGCATAGATACCTTGTTCACTTTGAAGACAATTTTTGCAAAATTTTTGACAAAGGGGGGAAAAGCCAAGTTGTAGCAAAAATCAAGATGGAGAAGAATAGAAATTTTCCTCTCATTTTCCGGTATAGAAAAAATGCGGCTTTGAAGATGGATGTGATTGATAATTCATGATTTTGGCATAGAAGATTTGGGCACTTGAATTTTCAAAGCTTGAAGCATCTACAACAAAACAATATGGTTTTTGGGTTGCCAACCATTCATGAAGTGCAACATATTTGTGAAGGTTGTGCACTTGGAAAGCATCACCGGGAGTCATTTCCAAAGGAGAAAGCATGGAGAGCTAAAGCACCATTGGAGCTTGTCCATACCGATGTGTGCGGACCTATGGATACACCAACTCATGGAGGTAACAAATACTTTATTATCTTTGTTGATGATTTTACTAGAATGACTTGGGTGTATTTCATGAGACAAAAGAGTGAAATTTTCTCTATCTTCAAAAAATTTCAAAATCTTGTTGAAAGACAAAGTGGTTGTTTGATGAAAGTATTGAGAAGTGATAGAGGCAGAGAATACAACTCAAATGAGTTTATGAAATTTTGTGAAGATATTGGAATAGAAAGGCAATTGACTGTTGGGTACACTCCACAACAAAATGGTGTGGTAGAAAGAAATAATAGAACCATAGAGGAGATGTCCAAGTCTATGCTACATGAGAAGGGGCTACCCAAAACTTTTTGGGGTGAGGCCTTGTATACAACAGTTTACTTGATGAATAGATGTCCTACAAAAGCTCTTAAGGACAAAACTCCATTTGAAGCTTGGAGTGAAAGGAAACCATCGGTGAATCACTTAAAGGTGTTTGGTTCCATTTGTTATGCTCATGTTCCAAAAGAAGTGAGGCACAAGCTTGATGAAAATAGTAAGAAATGCATCTTTGTGGGTTATAGCTCAAAATCCAAAGGCTATAGACTCTTCAGTTTGGATCAAAAGAAGGTGATTATTTGTAGAGATGTTCTCTTTGATGAGAAGGCGTCTTTTGATTGGAAGGAAAAGAAAGTCCAAGATCAAAGCATTGCTTTCAATGAAGAATCGGAAAGTCTACAAGTTGAAGATGTTGCAACTCTTGAATCTCCACAAAGATTGTCACCAATTGCTAGTTCACAATTTTCTCCAAGTTCAAGTTCAAGTTCAAGTTCTTCATCTCCAAGTTCAACTCCAAGAAATATAAGGAGTCTTAGTGATGTGTATGCAAGATGCAATTTATGCATTGTTGAACCTGAAAATTTTGAAGAGGCAATTAAAGATGAAGCATGGAAGAAAGCAACGGAAGATGAAATTCATGTGATTGAGAAGAACAAGACTTGGGAGTTAGTGAAGAAACCGAAAGAAAAAGAAATAATTGGTGTGAAGTGGATTTTCAAAACAAAGTTCAATCCGGATGGCTCTATTCAAAAGAACAAAGCAAGAATTGTGGCAAAAGGGTATTCACAACAACCTGGAATTGATTTCCAAGAAACTTTTGCTCCTGTGGCTTGACTTGATACAATTTGAGCTATCATTGCTTTGGCGGCTCAAAAGGGTTGGTTCTTGCAGCAACTTGATGTAAAATCAGCATTTTTGAATGGAAAATTAGAAGAAGAAGTGTATGTTGATTAACCTCAAGGCTTTGTTGTCAAAGGCAAAGAAGATAAAGTGTACAAGTTGAAGAAGGCTTTAAATGGCCTAAAGCAAGCACCTCGAGCATGGTATAGTGAAATTGATGCTTACTTCAATGAAAAGGGTTTTCAAAGAAGCAAAAGTGAGCCAACTTTGTACATCAAGAGGCAAGGTACAACCGGTATTCTCATTGTTTCACTTTATGTTGATGATTTGGTTTTTACTGGTAGTGATGAAAAATTGATTGAAGATTTTAAAAGGGAGATGATGAAGAAATATGAAATGAGTGATTTGGGACTATTCCATCATTTTTTAGGCATTGAAATTTACCAAAACAATGGTGGTGTTTTTATTTGCCAAAAGAAGTATGCTCAAACACTTCTTGAGAAATTCCAAATGAAGAATTGCAAATCAGTTGCTACTCCCTTGATTGTGAATGAAAAGTTGTCAAAGGAAGATGGAAGCAAAGAAGCTGAAGCATCTTATTATAGAAGTTTGGTTGGAAGTTTGTTGTACTTAACTGCTACAAGATTGGACATCATGTATGCTACAAGTTCATTGTCTCGGTTCATGCACAGTCCAAGCCAAATTCATTTTGGGGTTGCAAAAAGAGTGTTGAGATACATTCAAGGTACACTTGATTATGGAATTTTTTATGAGAAATTTCTTGATGCAAAGTTAATTGGATTTTGTGATAGTGATTGGGCCGAATGTGTTGATGATATGAGAAGCACTTCTGGGGATTCATTTTCTCTTAGATCGGGCGTAATTTCATGGTCATCTAAGAAACAACAAACTGTGGCACAATCATCAGCTGAAGCCGAATATATTTCAGCATCATTGGCAACTACACAAGCAATTTGGCTAAGAAGAATTTTGGATGACTTTGGTGAGAAGCAAGGTGAAGCTACTCCAATTATGTGTGATAATAAGTCTACTATTGCTATGGCAAAGAATCTCGTCTACCATTCTCGTACCAAACACATTGCTATCAAACGTCATTTCATTAGAGAAGCTGTGGAAGATGATGAGATTCAAATCAAGTATTGCAAGACTGAAGATCAAGTTGCGGACATCTTCACCAAAGCTCTACCAAGGGACAAATTTGAATTTTTAAGAGAAATGTTGGGTGTCACACAATATGGCATTAAGGGGGAGTGTTAAAATTAATGCCATATTTACATTAGATACATTGGATACATTGCATGCATTGGATACATTGAGTTCATACATTCTTTGTATTCATGTATTTTATATTTATTAAGTACATTGTCTAGATTAGATTCATGTACCTAGTTAATTGTAAGGTTGTTTAGGTTCATGGATCTTATTCATTGAACTTATGTATAACCTTTTCTATATAAAAGGATGTAAGCCTTTGGCAAGAGATATGAATCAACAAGTGAGAAAAATTCAATACAAAATATAGTTAATTCTAAAGAGAGTTTTATAAAAGCTAACAGGACTGGACTGTCAAATCAACCTCCATGACTCGAGAAAAGTCTACTCTTTTAGAAAAAAAAATTAAAATTTCCCAGCAACGTCCAAAGACTTTGGTGCTTATGATTATGACCAACTCCATACTCCTTATTGATAATTTCCAGGAAGTTACAAAGATAAAGATTAGCAATTTCCCTGATAGAATGACAGCACTAACCCTGTCAATCACAGAGCTTCATCACTTGCTTTTGTTTTCACAGCAACCAAACAGAACACCCTAAAATTTGCAAAAGCTGTGTCATGGCTCAAATAGTAATATCACCCCTTCTATAGGTGATCTTCAAAAAACTTGCTTCACAGGTTCTGATGAAGCTTCAGTTCAGCAGCCACTACAGGAAAAAGCTCGAGAAGCTGAAAGCTACCCTGCCTGTGATTCGCGCAGTCATCAAAGATGCAGAAGAACAACAGCTCAAGGATAAGAAGGTTAAGGTCTGGCTGAGAAAGCTTCAAGATGTGGTTTATGACATTGATGACCTTTTGGACGAGGTCACCACCTAGTTTCTCCAAAGAAAGACGAAAAAAAAGAAGGTACCGATGGTTTGCTTAGCTCTTGAGCCTGTTTCAAACTACTATGTTATGCCTCGTAAGCTAACAACAATTCAAGAGAGGTTGGATGATATAGCAAGAGAGATGTCTAACTTCCAGTTCAGGGAGAGAATGGTGTATGAGAAGTCTGATATGATAGAACGACGACAAACAGGACCTCATATAGATGAATCAGAGGTTTGTGGTAGAAGAAAGGACGCGGATGCAATAGTAAATATTTTACTGTCGGCCACCATGAACACTGACACGGTCAGTGTTTCAGTAATTCCAATTGTTGGAATTGGGGGAATTGGAAAAGCGACTCTTGCTCAATTTGCATATAATGATCCGAGGGTGGAAAGTCATTTTGATCTAAGAATATGGGTGTCGGTGTATGATAATTTTAATCCGAGAAAGATCATAAATGAAATTCTGGAGTACATAACTAAACAAAACCACAAGTCCTCACAAATAGGTATACTACAGTCTTAACTGTTTGAATCCTTATGTGGGAAGCGATACCTTCTCGTGTTGGATGATGTATGGACTGATGATCAAGACGAATGGGAGAAACTGAGATATCTATTGAGAAATGGTGCAGATGGAAGCAAAATTATAATCACCACCCGCAGCAGAAGAGTTTCATCAATAATGAAAACAATGCACCCTTACACATTGGAAGCTCTAAGCGAAGATGAATGCTGGACTTTGTTCAAGCAACGAGCATTTGAGTCAGGAGAGGAGCGAGGATATCCAAACTTGCTGCCGATAAGGAAACATATTGTCAAGAAATGTGGAGGGGTGCCTTTAGCTGCCAAGATTCTTGGAAGTTTGATGCACTTCAAAAGAGAGGAAAGTGAGTGGCTATATGTGTAAAAGAGTGAACTATGGAATCTGGTTGAAGGAGAGAACATAATTTTTTTCGGTTTTAAGGTTGAGTTACGACCATTTGCCATCACATCTGAAACAATGCTTTGCATACTGCTCAGCATTGCCCAGGAATTTTGAGATCAACAAGGAAAAGTTGATATGCCTATGGATTGTGGAAGGCTTGACTCAGTTGTTTGGTGATACTTATTCTACCAAGAAGATGGAGGACACTGGCAAGGAATATTTCAATGATTTGCTGTTGATGTCTTTCTTCGAAACTGTAAATAAATATGATAACAGCAATTCATCAGAGTTTACAATGCGTGATCTCATTTACGACCTTGCAAAATTTGTCGCAGGTAATGAGTTCCTGATGCTAGATCAGGATGATGCTTCTGTCAAGCCTGCAAAAGTTCATCACTCATCAGACCCAAGTAGTAATCTTGCCCAAACTCGCCATGCATTAATATTCTGTAATTTTTGGTCTTACAGGGTTCCTGACGCTTTGTACGCAACAAAGCAATTAAGAACTCTCAGATTTTTCTCTCCAACAAATGACTCTGACAAAGCCCTACTGATCATAGCTGCAGTCTTTAAACGCCTCAGAGTGCTAGATTTAAGAGGGTGTGGGATCAGGAGCCCGCAGAAATCAATTAGTGTCTTGATATATTTGAGGTATGTTGATCTCTCTAACACCCTTTTGGAAACTTTACCAAATATGATCGAGAACCTCTGCAATTTGTAGACGCTGGATCTCTCAAGCTGCCATAATTTGATGAATTTGCCAAATGGGATAACACGATTGATAAACCTGAGACATTTGATTATAAAGGACTGCACAAGACTAACCCATATTCTGGCGTCTATGAGAAGTTTACTGAATCTGCAGAGCTTGCCAATTTTTATTGTTGGTCCTGCATTTGATGAGAGCCTTTTCCAACTTGTGCATCTAGACTTGCATGGTGAGTTAAAAATCAAGCATTTGGAGAATGTTGGTAGTATGGTACTAGACCTGTGTTTGGAGCAAAAGCAGATTCACTCACGGGGATTATCATGGGGGGATGATGAGGCAAAGTCGGATCATTCTCCATCGGGGCAACCTTTAGAAGGGCATCATACTGATCATATTCACGCGGAGACTCTGCTCAACTTGTTGAAACCCAACAACATTTTGAGAAAGTTAATTCTAAATGGCTACTCGGGAGCCGTGTTTCCATAATGGATGAACTTCATCATGCTTCCTAATCTTACAGAGCTAGTTTTGAACAACTGCAGAAGATGTGAAAAGCTTCCTACGCTCGGGCAACTTCCTTTCCTCAAGGTTCTCAACATGCAAGGACTAGATGCAGTGGCGAACATTGGTAGTGAGTTCTACGACATAAAAGGTAGAGGAACTGCATTTCCTTCACTGGAGCAACTAACCCTCAAAGATTTTCTCAGTTTACAAGCATGGGAGAGTGAGGATTCACAAGATGCCTTAATTTGCTTGCAGAGACTAACCATCATCGAATGTCCTAGACTCGAAACCATGCCACGGTTTCCAACTCTTCAACATTTGGAGCTGCGAAACTGCAATGCTAGGGTACTCAGGTTAGCAGCAGATCTAAATTCACTCTCCACTATTATTATTGACTCCTTTCCAGAGCTATTGCACCTACCACAAGGGTTGTTGCAGAACAGTCCTCTTACATCTTTGACAATCAGCTCTTGCCAACAACTTAGTTCACTACCATGGGATTTGAAAAACCTTGGAGCTTTAAAGTCATTGACTTTACACTGGTGTGAAGAACTATCTGCTCTGCCACAGCAGATTAGAAACCTTACCTCTCTGGAGTCTTTGGAAATCACGGAGTGCCATAGTTTAGTCTCTTTGCCAGAGGAAGGCATTCGGGGCTTGCATTCCCTTCGATCATTTTTTATAGAGAACTGCAATAACTTGGCTTCTCTGCCAAAGGAAATAAAGCACCTCACAGCCCTTGAGCGCCTGACAATCATGTATTGTCCAAATCTGCCCTATTTACCTGATAAACTGCAGCATCTCTCAGCACTCCGAAGTCTTAGTATATTAAGTTGTCAAGTACTAGCATCTCTACCAGAAGGACTACAATACGTCAAGACTTTGCAGAACCTGAAATTTGCAGCTATCCAAACCTCATGGATTTGCCAGATTGGGTAGAGAACCTCATTTCTCTTCGATCATTGGCAATCACCGATTGTCAGAATATGAAGTGTTTGCCAAAAGGTCTAGAACGTCTCAATGCACTCTAGCATTTTTCCATTAGAGATTGTCCTGACCTTGAGGAAAGATGCAAGGACAGAGGAGCAGACCGGAAAAAGATATTCCATGTCCCATACATCTACATTGGATCATCAGCATCACAGCAGGCAACACAATGTTGCTGCAAGCACTTCAAGTTGCAACAGTCATAAACTGTTCTTTTTTCTAACTGGTAAAGTACTTGTATCCCTTCCTATAAAATTGTAGCAATTGATATATAATACCAATTTGCATGCAATTTATCATTTCAATTCACTAGCTACAACAAAGTAAGTCAAAAGCATACTACTGTAAGTTTTTTGTATTCTGTATATTCAATTGATCTCATAATACAAAGGATACAGCTGTTTATATAGACCTCTTAACCCAAAGACAAAAAAGGAAACGATGTATTCCTAACCCTAAGACTAACAAGGAAACGAAAACATACTACCATATATCACAATGCAACTATCATATATCACAATACACTACCATATATACATATATACACAATATTCTCACACCCCCGGTCAAACTCAAGGTGTTTTAGCAAAAAACACTGAGAGTTTGCCAAAAAGAAATTAAAACTGTGCAATGGTGTGAGTCTTGGTAAAAAAAGCAAGTTGTAGAGTCGAGGAGACGAAAAGAAACAAGATAGAGTCAGACTGCGAATGCTGACGGACAAAGGAACAATCAATCTCAATGTGCTTGGTGCGCTCATGGAAGACAGTGAGTGTTATGCGCAATCTGAATAGCACTGCAGTTGTCACAATAGAGAGAAGTTATAGAAGACTGAGGGACGCCCAAGTCAAAGAGAAGACAACGAAGCCAGACAATTTCAATAGTAGCATGAGCCATAGCATGGTACTCTGTTTTGGTAGTAGAATAGGCAACAACAGTTTGTTTTTTACTTTTCCAAGAGATCAAGGAATCGCCAAGAAACATACCGAAACCGAAAATGAACTTACGATCGGTAACATCACCGGCCCAATTAGCATCAGCATAGGCCACTAACTCCAAGGAAGAAGTAAACGATAACAACAAGCCTTGAAAGATAGTACCGCGAAGATAGCGAATAACCTGAACCAAAGCAGTCCAATGTGTAGAACGAGGAGTAGAAACAAACTGGCTAACCACATAAATAGCATAGGCAAGATCAGGGCGAGTAATCGTCAGATAGACTAAGCATCCACAAGCTTGCGATATAAAGTGAGATCATCCAAAGGAACACCGTCAATAATGTGGAGCTTCACATTAAGCTCAATGGAGGTATTAGAAATCTTAGTGTCAGTAAGACTGGCCCGGTGAATAACCTCATTGGCATACTTGGCTCGAGAAAGAAAATTGCCCTTGGGAGAAGAAGCCACCTCAATACCAAGAAAATACCTTAAAGGTCCCAAATCCTTCATTTCGAAAGTGCGGAAAGATGTTGTTTGACCTTAGAGATAGCAAAAGAGTCAGAGCCAGTGATGATCATATCATCCACATACAGTAATAAAGAAATAAAACCAACAGAGGTGTGGAGAAGAAACAAAGTAGAGTTGTGGGCACAATGATGGAACCCAAGCTCAGTAGCAGTCGTCTAAAAGCGATCATACCAAGCTCGAGGAGATTGTTTCAAACCATACAAAGCACGTCGAAGATGACAAACCTGTCTAGAGGAATGAGGAAGGCCAGAAGGAGGATGCATGTATACCTCCTCAATGAGATGGCTATTAAGAAAAGCATTTTTAACATCAATTTGATAATAAGGCCAATGACGAACAGCAACAACAGAAATCAAAGTACGGACAATAGTCATCTTAGCTACTAGTGCAAAGATTTCCTTATAATCAATGCCATACTCCTGTGAGAAACATTTGGCAACCAGACGAGCTTTGTAGCGCTCAAGGGAACCATCAAAATCAGTCTTGACTTTATAAACCCATTTGCAACCACTCAGATTCTTGCCAGCAAGCAAAGGAACTAGTTTCCAAGTACTAGTCTTCTGTAAGGCAGACAACTCATCCTCCATAGCTTGAATCCAATTAGGATCCTGACAAGCCTCCTTGTAAGACGGAGGTTCTAAAAAAAAGTGAATAGCAGACAAAAACATACAATATGAAGGAGAAAAACACGTGTTAGAAAAACTAAGTTTAACTACCTGTTTACGAATGCGAAAGGGGATACTTACGGAGAGCAAGATTAGAAACAGGAGGAACAGTATCAGGGACAGAGTTAATTGGTAAAGGAAGAGCCTTGCGACGAGAATAGACTAACAACGAAGGAGGAGAAGGAGCCGGTAGGGGAAGAGAGGGGAAGGAGGAAACAGACTCATGGGGTACAGTAGAGAGAGACTTAACAAGAGGAATGTTAAAAGGAAAGAAAGGAACAAGCTCATGGGAAACAATAAAGATATACTTAGCAAGAGGGGCCTCAGAAGGAAACGGATCAATGTGAACCAAGTCTTCTTTAGAAATTGGAGCAGTGAGAGGTGGAAACTGAAAATAAGCAAAACGTTCCAGAAAGGCAACATGACGGGAGACATAGAGGCGACGGGAAACAGGATTGTAACAACGATAACCTTTCTGAGTAAGACTGTAACCCAAAAAGACACACAGGACAGACCGGGGACTAAGTTTTGTCTGATCTTTTCGGGAAAGAAGAACAAAACACGCAGACCCAAAAACATGAAGGAAAAAGTAATTAGAAAGTTGAGAAAACAGAGCCTCATAAGGAAAACGACCAAATAGTAGGAGGGTAGGCATACGGTTGCAAAGAAAAGCAGCTGCAAGAATGGCTTCTCCCCAAAAGGGAGCTGGAACAGAGGCAGAAAGAATGAGAGATCTAGTTTTCTCAAGACAATGACAGTATTTACGCTCATCACGACCATTTTGGGCGGGTGTATCAGTACAAGAGGTTTGGTGAATGGTACCCAAATTTATCAAATACTCACATAACTCAATTTTAAAATATTTCCCACCTAAGTCAGACCATAATAATTTAATGTTAGACCCAAACTGTATAGTGATCATAAACTGAAAGGTACAGTATATTTGGTAGAAGTCAGATTTATGAGTCATAAGGTAAACCCAAGTATAGTGGGTGCAATCATCCACAAAAGACACATAGTATGCAGAATCCCCTTTAGTAAGAATAGGAGAGGGTCCTCAAACATCCATATGCACAAGAGAAAAAGGAGAAACATAAATAGAAGTACTTTTATTGAATAGTAAAGCTAACATTTTGGCAAGTTTACACCTCCGACATTCATCAATAGTACTAGAAAAAACTTTACCCAATAATCCTGATTGAGCTAAAGACCGTAAGTGGTCGACAAACAAATGACCTAGGTGAGAATGCCATAAATAAATTGACTCGACTGAGAATCTAACTGAAATGAGAAAAGTGCAACTGAAGAGGTGGATAAAGGGAGATATAAGCTTTCCACCACATAAAGATCTCCAACTCTGTAATGACCTGAATTTTAATAATAATAATAATAATAATAATAATAATAAATAAATAAATAAATAAAAGAAAGTTAGAGAGATCATGATCAGAATGTGTGAGGACAATAGAATATTTTCTTTAGAGAGAAAAGAGGGGGGACAAAATTTGGTGGAAATAAAATATAAAATATCTTATTATCTGCGTGTTCATTTCGGTGGCAGGGTCTAGTCGAGTGGGTGGTATGCATGATGAAAAAAAAATAATAAATAAATAAATAAATAAAATAATAATAAATAATAATAATAATAATAATAATAATAATAATAATAATAATAATAATAATAATAATTTTGTGGGTGTTTAATATTTGTTATTTATAAATTATTTTATTAAGAATTTATTTTAGAATTAGAAATTTAACGTCCAAATAGTCTAAGGAGGGGGAATTGATAAGTTAAATCAGTTTAATTTTAAGTATTGGACCTTATGAAAGTGTAATTAAATATTCGATTTAGTTTAATAAAACTAAGGTTTGATCAATTGAGTCCGAATTGGAGTCAATTGAGTTGTGAGGATTGAGAATTTAGATTATTATGAACTAAATTAATTTATGAGGTGCTCAATTGAATATGTAATTTATTTGATGGAAATTTGAGTCTGATCAGAAATTGAAGGCCTAAATGATTTGGGAAATCAAAATTGATAATGATAATAAATTTAATTTAATATTTGGAGCCTTTTGGGAGTCTGACTAAAATCTGATTCAGATTGATAAATTTAATTATATTTAATTAGGCTCTAATGGAAGTTAATTTGACTAATTAAATTATATGGGATTTGAGATTAGTTATAATTAACTAATTTTGTGTTAACCAAGATTTATTAAGACTAAGTGTTGCTTAATTAAAATTTATCCTAAGCATAAACTGCCCTATGGAACAAACTAGAATTGTGGGTGTGGGTGCACTGAGAAATATAGGTGGGTGTATTGAGAAATCTGGTCATGATTTGTGAGTGTATGTGCACGTGTAAAGAGGAAGGCAACTATTGACATATATAAATGTATTGATATATGAGTTCTGAAATGGAAAAACAGAGAGTTAGAGAAAAGGAGAGAGAAACTGTGAGGGAGAGAGAGAGAGAGAGAGGTATATGAAGCCTATTCAATCTTCTTTGCTGGGAGAAATTTGATGGGAAGCTAAGAACTAAAGATAAAGTAAGATCCTAAAGATTAATAGGTAAGAAATCCTAATCCATTTTTTTTTAGACAATCTCTTCAAGACCTAAATTTATGAGGTAACTGAGTTTAAATACATGTAATATGAGGGAATCAAGGAAAAGGATGTTGAAGATTTGAGTTAAGTTTAATAATTAAGAAATTGATGTTGTGATTTAATATTTGGGTTTGATTTTATTCAATCTTCACATATTTGAAGTTTATCATTGCATGCATGGTAAATTTTCAAGATTTTATGAGCTTGAGATTAAATTGTGATGTAAATTAAGAAGTCAAATTATAAATTGAGCTTGATAATGTAAAATTGGTTGAATTTGATAAGTGTTTTATACATGCATCATAGATGTTATTTGGCCCTTTAAATCTGTCAGAAAGTTGTATGAATTTTTAGACAATTTTATACTCAAAATTTGAAGATGATTTCTTCTACAAAGTTGTTGATAATGATGTCTAGTTCATCCACAAAATTTTTCAACAATTATTGAGTTTTGTACGAATTTATACAGATTTTTAACCAAATCTGGAGCTATAAACAGATTTTATTATGTGTTGAAAAATCATTAAAATTTTTATATTAAATCAAATATGATAATTTCTAAGCAAAAAATGAAATTTGAGAAGTCTAGTTTCATAAGAAATTTTTATATTATGGAATTGATTATAAATTTAAGTATGGAAATTAATTTAAGAAAATGTGATAAATTTGTGTCATAAACACTCTTGGAATTTTTAAGAATTGTTTATAATTTATTTTTGGAAAATGCTTTCTGAAAGATGACCATAACATGATTATTGAGTATAAGATATTTATTTATAATTTTTATTACCTAAGGTATAACCCGAAAATTTCCGGACAGATTTAAGATCATCACTTCAATTATTTATTTGGATAAAAATTAGTTATTGTGTTGGTCTAATTCATCAAATATTGTAAATTAGTAATCCATGTATGGGTGTATTGTGGTTTATTTAATATTGTGCTAGTCTAATTTTATAGATTAAAAGTCCATGCATGTGTGTAATTATGATTTATTTCCTTTCTTTTTTTGGTATCTAAATTATTACTTCATACCATGGTTTAAATGAATTATTTATTTAAATTTTGTATAATTGTTTATTATTGTGTGACATGTGTAATATTTTATGTTCGGATTCTAATGGGTTGGCATAACATTATTGGTAATTAAATTTTGAATTATTGTGAATATCTCAACGAGTAAAGAGATACGAAATTTTAACGAATGATACATTACTTTTAAAAGTAATGGGGTGAACCCGGTCCGGAATCTTGCGCAAGTGAGTTGCGAACCCTAACATGGCATGGGAAGGTATTTCGGCTCTTATTGGTAGGCGATATAAGGTTGGTGGTGCGGGCGTCACAACATAGACCGTTCTCTTGGGGCAGACCGTGATGTCACGACTCGGGTATGTAACCCTGGTGCGTGGGCATCATTGGTAGTTACTGTAGGTAACATTTGAATATTTGACCAAGGGGGAGTCAGAATTGCCCGTGGCCATTGCTTAGCGGTTGAGTGAAAATAGTGCTCCACGGGGAGTTACTTAAATTTATCTGATAAACGAAATCTATGAGAAATTTTTTTTTTATAAAAAAAATGGGCATTTTCCTCATGATGAAATATTGCCTCTGTTTGTCATTTTTATTTTTTTTATTATCTATTGTTATTATTTCAACTGATGGCATTCCTATCATGCTTATTAAATACTACCTGTTATTTTGTTACTATGCATTATTCATTGTGGGTAGTATTATCGGGGGTGGGTATTTTGGGTTGTAGTATCTTATTGAGCTCGTCGCTCATTGGCATCCTCGTTGCCCTGGCGTTTCATGCCAGGTACCGAAGAAACTGAAGGAAACACCGAGGTGTCGGAAGGCAACATTCAGTCCTGATTAGCTTGAAGCGTGCCAAAGTTCCATGAACCATTTTTCTGAGTTTTCTAGTTTTTCTCTAGTTTTTTTTTTTTTTTTTTTTTTTTTTTTTTTTTTTTTTTTTTTTAATTTGTATACTAAGACAAGTTTTAAGCTTGACTGGAGTTGTAATTTAAGAACTTTTAGTGTTGGTGTTGTTAATTAATGGGTGATGGTAAATTTGATGGCAACATTGATGAGGATTCTTAATTAAGAAAATTGATTTTAATTTTTAAACCTTATTATGATGTCCCTAAATTTTGGGGCGTCACAAACTCTACGGCCGATCTCAATCTGCTTCTTGGACACCTAATCCTGCACACAACAAACAGAAGAGGAAAATATAACATCAAAACTGGAAGCATCAAGTTGGCTAATAGATAATAAGTTAACAGATAGCTGAAGAACATAAAAAACAAAGGGAATAGTAACAACAGACATGACAGAGGGTAAGACAAACCCAATACACACAATAGATATACCAGACCCATTAGTAGTATTAATAGTAATAGGAACAGGAAGTGGACTACTGTTTCGAAGTAAAGAAAGATGAGGAGTCATATGATGAGTGGCACCAAAATCAAAAAACCAGAGAGAATAAGGGATACTAGAGGAAGACCCAAGCAAACCTGAATGAAGAGAGATAAGAGCAGAGGTAGATGGTGATGGCTAAGAGGTGGACATAATTTGCTGAAGTTGAGCAATTTGAGCACTTAAGAATGCCAAGTCAGGATCAGGAGGAGCAGATGCTGCATAAGTGGTAGGAGGCCGGAAAGTACTTGGAGTAGGACCGCGAAACTTTGTTTGCGGTGTCTGATGTCCCTTCTTGGGACAGTTGTGCTTCCAATGGCCCCTCTAATGGTAGAAAGCACACTTATCTAAAGCCAAGGGCCCTTTCTTGGGCTTGGCAGTGGCCTAAACCGGTGAGATCGATAATAGTAGAGGTTGAGCAGGAGCTAGGAAGACAGATGGAGACAAAGTCTAACTGTTTGTTTTGAGACAGGTTTCCTTGAAGAGAAGCTCATGAACAATGGCATCCACAGAGGGAAGAGGAGATTGGTGAAGGATGCCACTACGAATAGCCTCATACTGAAAGGAAAGAGCCATTAAGAACTACACTAAACAACCTTACTCTCGAAACTCAATATAAGCATCTAGAATCTTGAGGCTAGAAGGTTCCATAGGAGCCAACTAATCTCAGAGACTTGCCATTTATGCATTTTTAAAATAAAAAAAGAGAGAGTTAAAAGTAGCTCCATAAATTACACCAAATAGCTAATGTGTGGTTCAGATTCAACAATCTCGACCACACATATTTTTATTTTTTGAGTAAATTTTTGAATATATAGAATTGTGGATTTATTATCTATACAATCTATATTGTTATATAAAATTAGAGGTCTTTGCTTCTTCTTTCAAATAACTTCTTCATTATTTTATTTTTTTTAGCTTGTGCCAGCCGCTAATTACTTTTAAATTATATTTGTTTGGATAAGGCAATGGATACAACTTATTGAACTTTTATATGATTTTTAACATGCTTGCCGTTTTAAAAATATTCTTTTTCTATGGTATATATATAGTGGTCCATGTTAATTCACTTTATCCTAGCATCTTCACTTTATCTATTTTAAACAATGCTTGATGGTTTTGACAAGAAAAAATTATATGCCAAACCATTTTTGAAAATTGTTAATGGATTTTTGTTTTCATGAAAATTGTTTTAGGAATTTCCTTTTTTGAATTTTCTGAATCTCAAAAAAAATTTATATAAAATTATGAAAACGTTCGGTATTTTTGAACTTTCATGGACCATTTATATTTTTTGATTAAAAATAATAACCATATAGAATAAAAGGTGCAACTCCACTCGATATGTCAATTTTAATGTGGCTGGCTAACTGCTCTATTTTAGTTGCACAAATAAATTCCATTCGGTGTGCCAAAAGTTGACATGGCTTTTGGCATCATTCCTTCATGTTAATTTTGACATGTTCCTATTTTTTTTTGAAAAAAATAAAAATAAAAGAGCTTCCATGTAAAATACAAGAGTTCAAATTTAAAAAATAATAGAATAATAGATTTGCCATATTGGGTAGAGAGCTTCCATGTCAAATTGACATATACCAATTTGTTATCCAAACCTTCAAAAAAAATTGACATACCAAATTTTGAAGGTTTGGGTGTCAAATTAATGAGGTTATGCATTGTTATTTCTCAAAGTATTTATCACATATAAAATTTAAAAATAATTCTATGTACATGCTTTCATGTTTTTCTTACAAAAAAAATCTTACTGATTGAACAATCATAATCACGTAATTATATCACATCTAATAAAAAAAAAATGGATGACAATTGTAACCCTATAAATGAATCAATCATTATTTTGAAGACAAACATAATTTGATAATATATCTACAGTTGTTCAATCAATATGATTTTTTATAAGAATGATATTCTCAACGAATCTTACAATATGAATAGTTTAGATTATTGACATGTTCACTCTCCTTTCTTAAAAGTGCTTTGTTTAAGTCCATATGTGGAAGTTGGATCTACAAGTTTTTAAGAGCCATTACAAATTTTGTCTGTGTTTAGGCCCATGTATTTGTGGGAAGTCCATTTGAATAGGTTAAATTTAAGGGATTTTAGGTGAAAACCCCCTTCCATGAGGCCCATTTTGTGTAAAGCCCACGGATGAAAACAATGGCCCCAAAAGTCCCTCAATTAAAAAAATAGCATGATTTGACTGAAATACCCATCCATATAAGGGTGCAAATACGAAACAATTGCACCGTTTCTCTCCCCTCCCTCTCCCTCTGTTTCATCGATTCAAAACCCTCCTCTCTTCTGAGTATGATCATTCGAAAACCCTAGGAACGATTGAAACCCTTATCTGTCTCATTACTCTCGCTCTCTGTCACTACTTCGTTATAGTTTCTTCGATTGAAACCCTTCTCTGTCTCATTACTCTCGCTCTGTGTAGCTACTTCGTTACAATTTCTTCGATTGAAACCCTAGCAACGAACTCGGCATTAGGCTTTACTCTCTCTCTTAAACCCTTCTCTGAGTCTCATTACTCTCGCTTTGGGGAGCTACTTCGTTACAGTTTCGTCGATTGAAACCCTAGCAACGCTTTACTCTCTCTCTTGGACACACAATTTACAGGTGATTTTTTCCTCTTTCTGCTAGTTTTTCGATATTTATGAAGTCTGTCTGGGTTTGTTTTCATTTTGGGAGTGGTGTATGAGATTACGTTGGGTGAGTGGAATTTGGGGATTTTTGGTTGCACTAAGGATCATCTCTTCTAAAATTTTTATCACTATCTTAAAAATACTTTAAATTACTAAATCATGTGAGAATGTTAAGGTTTAAAAATTGGTTTGAAAACTAATTTAGGTATTTGGGAATGCTTTGAAATTCACTTGCTTCATGAATTTTTCAGAGTAAACTTTTATTTCCAACAAATTACAGAGTAAAATTTGACTTTAACTATAGCCTTTTGCTCATTACGCTTTAATTTCCGTTGTGTTTTCGTGCTGCCATTTCAATGCTTTCAAATTCACTTGCTTCATGAATTTTTCAGAGTAAAATTTTAAAATTCACTTGCTCCATGAATTTTTCAGAGTAAAATTTTACTTCCAATCAGAGTAAAATTTTACTTCCAAAACCAAAGTAAAATTTTACTTCCAAAACCATAGTAAAAATTTACTTATAATGAGAGTAAAATTTTAGTTATTATAGAGTAAACTTTTACTTTAACTCTAGCCTTTTTCTTATTACGCTTTAATTTCTGTAGTGTTTTGCTTTGAAATTCACTTGCTTCATGAATTTTTTAGAGTAAAATTTTACTTCCAACCAGAGTAAAATTTTACTTATGACAGAGTAAAATTTTACTTTAACTCTAGCCTTTGCTCATTACGCTTTGATTTCTGTAGTGTTTTTGTCCTGCCATTTCAATGCTTGCAAATTCACTTGCTTCATGAATTTCTTAGAGTAAAATTTTACTTCCAATTAGAGTAAAATTTTACTTTTACTCTAGCCTTTGCTCATTACGGTTTGATTTCTGTAGTGTTTTTGTCCTGCCATTTCAATGCTTTCAAATTTACTTGCTTCATGAATTTTTCAGAGTAAAATTTTACTTCCAATCAGAGTAAAATTTTACGTCCAATCAGAGTAAAATTTTACTTTCAATCAGAGTAAAATTTTACTTTTGCCAAACAGAGTAAAATTTTACTGTCTCATTACAATACTTCTGTATTTTGTTTAGTGCTTATTTATTTTGTGACATTGTTGTTTAAAGTAAAATGTTATACTGTTGATATAGGGGAACTTTTTTGTGTTTGAAAATGTTTGTTACAAGAAGCAAATGTGGTAATGATGATGATGATGATTTTGAAGTTCCACCAACTGTTTTACAAAAGAAAGAAGTCCCTAAAAAACGGAGCAAAAGTAGTAAAGAAAGTCCTTCAAAGTTGAATATTATGCATGGAGTACAGGCGAGGGAGAACTATGTGAAACAATATAGGTCAAATATTGTTTCATTGATAAACGTAATGCGAGACACAAGGTTCACTAAAAGACACATTACTACCCTTGAGAGAACACCTTTTGGCATGTTGTTTAAATGTTTTTGGAAGAAAAATGATGTGGACTTAAAGAACTTCAAGAAAGTTGACGATAATGTAATGGATGTGATCAAATGTTATGACTTTCATGCAAAGGGATTTAAGCTTGGGGGGAAAACATGTGACATACGGGACAGTGACGTTACCTTGATTTTTGGGATAAAATCGGGAACGAAAAAAGTAGATGTGTCATATGGGAAGAAACAAGAATCAGCTTCTGTGCAGAGAAGGTTTCGTAATTTGTCAAGAATATCTGTAAAGACTTTGCGAGAGGCATTAGGAGATGCGTTGGAAGGCACAACGAGAGTTGATATTGAGGATGTTGCACGCATAATGTGTCTATTTGTTCTAGCGACTTTGCTATTACCAACAACTGGGCTAACAGTTGGATGGGCCTTTGTTGCCCTTGTAGAAGATTTGGAAATGATGAATTCGTATGCATGGTCGACTGCAGTTGCATCCACGTTGAGTACTTCAATCCATTCTTCATTAGGAAGTCCTGAAAATGTCACTGGATGTGTACTTCTTCTATTGGTAAGTAAATTGAATTACTTCAAATATTATGCAATCTATCTTTAGAGAATTTAACAAATTTTGATTTTTTATTTTATAGTACTGGTTATGCGAGCATACTACCCGCATTCAACCTCAAGGAAAAAATTTGTGTCCAAGGCTCCTTCGATGGGACTTATCAACATTGAGGAAAAAGCTAATGAAGAGGTCATTGCAAACACTAAAGCCCGAAGAGGTATTATCTTTCCAAACTCAGCCCGAAGAGTGAAAGTTTACTTGAAATCAGAGTAAACTTTTACTTTAAATGAGAGTAAACTTTTTCTTACATTCAGAGTAAAATTTTACTTAGTCTTGAATAGAGTAAAAGTTTACTTTGAATCAGAGTAAAAGTTTACTTTAAATCAGAGTAAAATTTTACTTACAGTCAGAGTAAAATTTTACTTGCTCTTGAACAGAGTAAAAGTTTACTTTAAATCAGAGTAAACTTTTACTTTAAATCAGAGTAAACTTTTTCTTACATTCCGAGTAAAATTTTACTTAGTCTTGAATAGAGTAAAATTTTACTTACAGTCAGAGTAAAATTTTACTTACAGTCAGAGTAAAATTTTACTTGCTCTTGAACAGAGTAAAAGTTTACTTTAAATCAGAGTAAACTTTTACTTTAAATCAGAGTAAAAGTTTACTTTAAATCAGAGTAAACTTTTATTTTACTTGCTCTTGAACAGAGTAAAAGTTTACTTTAAATTAGAGTAAACTTTTACTTTAAATCAGAGTAAAAGTTTACTTTAAATCAGAGTAAACTTTTACTTTAAATCAGAGTAAAATTTTACTTACAGTCAGAGTAAAATTTTACTTACTCCTGAACAGAGTAAAAGTTTACTTTAAATCAGAGTAAACTTTTACTTTGAAACAGAGTAAAATTTTACTCTAGTGGTTAAAGTTTGCTTAATTGCTGGCTTCTTTTCTTTTTCTATTTTTCAATTGCAGGTAAATCACAATGAACTGAAGCCCATTTCCAAAGAAGAAATGCAACTCATTTGCAATGATGATGAAGAAGATGCTTTGGACATAGAGGAAAATTTGGAGACTGAAGAAGATTCATTGGACATGGAGGAAAAGTTGGAGACTAAAGAAGATGAAGATGATGTAGCTGAAATTTTAGGAGATGATCAACCTTTGAAGAACTTCATTGATCTTCAAAAGGAAAACAAGAGGTTGAAAAGTGAGAATCTGGCGTTGGTTGAAGAACTGAACAAAATGAGAGAAACAATGCAAAAAATAGAAGAGGAGTAAAAGGCAAAAACAAAAGAAACGATGGAAAAGATGAGAAAGACAGAGAAAGAAATGGAGAAACTGAGAAAGGAGATTGAAGTACTTGAAAATGAAAATAAACAGTTGGTTGAACAGATTGAAGAAAATGCAGTTCATGCGGCTACCCAAGGTTTATCTTCTAAAGAAATGCCACATCCTAAAGGAGTAGAACAAGAGCAAAACCTTGGGATTCAAAGTACATTGGAAGAAACACCCATAGTCGTAGAGCCATTGCAAACATCCATGGTCAGGAAAATCAAAATCAAGTTGAGGAAGAAAAAAGAGATGACTGATTTTGAATGTGAGCCAAGAGAAGCAAAGAAAAAAAAGACCACAAAACAAGGAATTGAAGTGATGTCAAAAGAAGTCATTTGTGTTGAAAACTTGCCTCTAAGCCAAGCAAAGCCAGTTGAAAGGGTTTTGTTTCTAGATAAGGCTGCAACATGCAAATTGCTTGATGAGAATGATAAGTCTCTACTGAACAAGATTTACAATTTGGAAACCACAGAGTAAGACCATGTTAATTTTATCAAATAACAGATTTTTACTGTTATCCAACTGCAATGTGTTAATCAACATTTTTTTTACCTTATGACTAGTGCAATCGTATGGTCCAGCACAAGACATGGAGTATATGTTACATTGCATGATGTGAATGCAATTCTGAGAGATGGTGATACTACAAATAACGTAAGTGGCAATACAAGTTTCAATGACTAGTGTTAACTTCAATAACTAAAAATAGTTCATTTTATTAACATATATTTAATTGATTTTTGTTTTTGTAGGTGATTGACAGCTTCATAGAAATGCTTGAGATTGAGCAACAAGTCAAGAAGCCAGAAAAGAATAAATCATTCTTTTTCTCTAGCCTTTGTTGGGTAAGCCATTAATTTGTATTTAGTTTGAATTGATAAATTTTTACTGTGGTTTAGTGTAACATATCAGTGTCTCTTATATGATTAAATGCAGTCTTTAGTGAAATGGGGTTATGGGGAGCTGAGAAATCATCTAATTGATCAAGTCCTTGCACAAGATTTCAGTGGATATAGATACCTTCATTTTTGCATGAATTCCAATGGGAACAAAAAGGAAGAAAAACCCTACCATTGGACACTTCTTGTATTTGACACTGAACTTGATGAGTGGAGACATTACAATTCTTTAAGGCCAAGAGACAACAGAGAAGATGCTTACCTTAAGGATGCAAAGAAGATTGTAAGTGCTTTGCATCATATTAACAGTAATTTTTTGCTGTATTTTATTCTTGAATTTAATCGTGACCAAACAATTATGCAATGATGTTAGATAACATATGTGGATAGCAAGTTGGGTAACAAAACGAAGAAAGGTAGAAGAAAGTTTTCAAACTTGGTTTCGGTGAAAGATAGTCCACAACAACGCCCAACATCGTAAGTATTTCACACTACTATTACATGCTTGAATTGGTAGTTTTCAAATTTGACTAAATCTAACAACCTATTGATTTTTATTTAACAGTGTTGATTGTGGAATTATTGTATGTTATATCATGCGCCAAATCATAAGAGATGAGCCTATTCCAAATTCTATCGAAGAGGATGAAATTAACAATTTCCGAGCGTCAATAGTGCATCAATTTTTGAATGATTATCCAAAATCATGGACTGAGGAACAGTTCAACCTAAAAAGAGCTACCTCAAGGATGACAATGTGGAGAAGTTCTGGGGAAGTACTGTGAATGATATTATGTAATTTTGACTTTTGTAAATGAAAGAACAGTGAAGAAGTAATTGTAAGTGAAAGAATACTAAGAGAGTATTAGATAGTACATGCTATGTCTATTGTTCTAGTAAATTTTACTGTGGTTTGGTGATTAATACATTATCATAGAAGGATATTGTTTTGACTGGGAATGAATGTTGTTATGGATAGAATACAATGATACAGGTAGAGGCTTAAATTTTTTTTGACTGAATGTTGCTATGAATGTTGGAATGAATGTTGCTACAAATGTTGTTTTGACTGGGAATGAATGTTGATAATATATGTAGTTGTGTTGTTAGATTTTTTTTGCACAATGATTGCATGATGATCATCAGGGGAGTTTGTGTGTTGTGCTAAACTTTGGTGCAGGTTGGAAATGTTTTTCTAAGGGGACTAACATATTTTCTGAAACTAAAGTAAAATTTTACTCTGAACTGAAGTAAAATTTTACTCTGAACTGAAGTAACATTTTACTTTATATTCTGAAAGATGAGTAAATTGTTGCACCCTAAATCTGAAAGTAAAATTTTACTCTGAACTGAAGTAAAATTTTACTCTGAACTGAAATAACATTTTACTTTATATTCTGAAAGATGAGTAAATTGTTGCACCCTAAATCTGAAAGTAAAATTTTACTCTGAACTGAGGTAAAATTTTACTCCGAACTAAAGTAAAATTTTACTTTATATTCTGAAAGATGAGTAAATTGTTGCACCCTAAATCTGAAAGTAAAATTTTACTCTGAACTGAAGTAAAATTTTACTAAAATTTTACTTTATATTCTGAAAGATGAGTAAATTGTTGCACCCTAAATCTGAAAGTAAAATTTTACTCTGAACTGAAGTAAAATTTTACTCTGAACTGAAGTAACATTTTACTTTATATTCTGAAAGATGAGTAAATTGTTGCACCCTAAATCTGAAAGTAAAATTTTACTCTGAACTGAAATAACATTTTACTTTATATTCTGAAAGATGAGTAAATTGTTGCACCCTAAATCTGAAAGTAAAATTTTACTCTGAACTGAGGTAAAATTTTACTCCGAACTAAAGTAAAATTTTACTTTATATTCTGAAAGATGAGTAAATTGTTGCACCCTAAATCTGAAAGTAAAATTTTACTCTGAACTGAAGTAAAATTTTACTAAAATTTTACTTTATATTCTGAAAGATGAGTAAATTGTTGCACCCTAAATCTGAAAGTAAAATTTTACTCTGAACTGAAGTAAAATTTTACTCTGAACTGAAGTAACATTTTACTTTATATTCTGAAAGATGAGTAAATTGTTGCACCCTAAATCTGAAAGTAAAATTTTACTCTGAACTGAAGTAAAATTTTACTTTATATTCTGAAAGATGAGTAAATTGTTGCACCATAAATCTGAAAGTAAAATTTTACTCTGAACTGAAGTAAAATTTTACTCTATATAAAAGTAAAATTTTACTCTGAAATAAGAATAAAATGTTACAGCTCTGAACAAAAGTAAAATTTTACTCTGTATGAAAGTAAAATTTTACTCTGAGGGCCGAGTTGAATTTGGACTCTAAATCTAAAAGTAAAATGTTACTCTGCAATAAAGTAAAATTTTACTCTCTATAAAAGTAAAATTTTACTCTGAAATAAGGTAAAATTTTAATCTGAAAGTAACATTTCCTCTGAACATAGTAAAATTTTACTGTCAAACCACAGGCTCATCACACCCATACACAACCATTCAACCACAAAACATATCAAAAACTAGAACAGCCAACCATTCAAGAACATAGTAAAAATGTCTTTATTGCAATGTTTCCTTACAAATCTACTCTAAAAGACTATACTATTATTGCTATGGACTACTTATTGTAGAAGAACTGCATTATTTTCATACTTCTATAACAAAATCAATAATGTCTTTCACGGCAATGCCTCCTTGCAAGTCTTCCTATTATGACCGTACTTCTCATATCTACCGCACTGTACTCGTCTTATCTTCTCACCCCTAGATGGAATCCTATTCTTCCTTGGCCTACTAGGTGGCTTCTTACAAATTGGAGGAAGGACAACAACATCATCCATAGCTACAAGAGGTTTCTCAACAGTGGGTATTGGATAAACGGACTCAGCATAGCAATCTTTGAACTTGCTAGTGTAATAAAATGGTTCCACATGTGCATACAAATCACCTCTGCTCTTTTGGATAGCGGTTGCTGCGTGAGTACAAAGAAATCCATTCAATTGCCATTGGTAACATGAGCAAGTTCTATTTGAGAGGTCAACGGTAACTGATGGCCGGGATTGAACCTCAAAAACATGATCACTTGAACGACTAACCAACCAAGTTCTTTTACTTTTAAGAGCATTTACTAATGTTGAATCCATCTCCGGACAAAGAAAAGTATTCCATTTCTTAGCTTGTTCTCTCCTTCTCGACATCAAATCCATGATCTTCAACCTAATTGAATTAATCATCTTTGTAGTGGGCAAATGGCGAGCTTGACGGATCCATGAATTGAAAGACTCTACCACATTCGAGTGCATTTCACCGTATTTTTGTCCTTTAAAATATGCATTAGTCCACTTGTCATAGGGAAAATTGGATAGAAACCCACAAACGATCCCTTTTCTCTCATCTTGTAATTCTTTCAAGCACTGATTAAAACATCCCACTGTCGGAGCGTAAGCACACGAAGAAAACAAAAAAACTATTCTACTCCTGAAAGTATTGCTGAAACTTGGACCAGAGAACCTATCCCTCAAATTGGCCTTCAAGTGTTGGAGACAAAAATAGTGGTAAGCAGTAGGTAAAACCTTGGGTAAAGCCTCCAAAAGTCCAGCGTTCCGATCAGATATGAAGGTAATTGGTCTTTCATCCAACAATATATTCGACAAATGCATAAAAAACCATTCCCAACTATCTGTAGTCTCCGTATCGACAATTGCCATTGCAAGAGGGAAAAAACCTGAAAAATAACATTTTACAATTAGTAAGTATATTAAACAAAAAGGACAAATATAGTAGATTTTTACTCTGAATAACAGTAACATGTTAATCTGAGAATAAGTAACTTGTTACTTTTGAATAAACTATAG
The DNA here is from genome assembly GCA_022316695.1 of Camellia oleifera. Lineage (NCBI taxonomy): Eukaryota > Viridiplantae > Streptophyta > Magnoliopsida > Ericales > Theaceae > Camellia > Camellia oleifera. Next base: position 27,723,375 of record CM039307.1, on the reverse strand, counting down.
TAATATCTACCTTGATCCCCATCCTTCGCTGTAGCTGTTAACAAGGTGCCCTTATATTTCCCCTTCAAAAAAGTTCCATCGATAAACAATAGAGGACGGCAATGCCTAAACCCTTGAATGGAAGCATTAAATGCAACAAAAAACCTCTTGAACCGTCCACTTTGATGGTTATAGTCAAGACGCAAATAGCTACCAGGATTTGTGCTCATCACAATATCCATATACCATCGAATCTCATCATAGGACATAGAGAAATCTCCAAAAGTAGTAGTCCTAGCTTTCTCAACTCCCAACCAAGCGTGATTGTACGTAATGGTGAGCCCATATTGATCTGTAAATTGATGCACAACATCAATTGGACGAGTTTGGGGATTCCCACGAACTTCATTAACAATCAAACTTGCAACCAAATTTGAACTCATCCTTGAGTTTTTAGAAGTACGAACTGCAGCTCCACAAGTATGCTCATCATGTAGAGTCCTAATGTAGAAAAAATTATTAGCACTTTCTAGAGATGCATGTACTCGCCATAAACAACCTTTTGACTCCCGCATTGAACACACAGCAGTGACCCGACACTTCTCATTCTTCACATACACAAACTCAAATCCTATCTCAATGGCATATTTACATAATGTAGTCCGGAAATCCTTTGCACCTCCAATAAATCTTTGACCTACATGAGTAATTCCATTCACCCATCCACAAGACAACAAAGTCCTTTCTTCATGTTGACAAAACATAGGGAGTAAATCCATTTCATCATCAGTAATGTTGGATCCAGTAGCGTCCCCTGATTCTCCAACTCCATGATTTTCATTTGAAATGCTCATTTCAGTAATAGTCACATCAACCCGGTCAACATCAAGGGGATAAACAAGCGACAGCATATTCTGAAAATCAGAATCATCATCAATCATGCATTGTGAATGTCCAGGCAAACAATACGATAACAGCATGCAACCACTATTATGAAACTTCTTCAATTTACAACTTAAGAAATCAGTTAAATCCTTCAACGTACAGTTTGACACAACCTTGAACACAATGGTACGATCACCATACTTGCATAACAACATAAGAGGTGGAACCATTTTACAAATCTGCAATCAATTAACAGTAAAATTTTGCTATCACTATCAAAGTAAAATTTTACTGTCACTACAATTTTGGTTTAGTTTGAATTGAAACATGAATCTAAAAGTAAAACTTTACTCTGCACCAAAGTAAAATTTTACTCTGATATAGGAGTAAAATGTTACAAAAGGAATCTAAAAGTAAAATTTTACTCTGCATAAGACTAAAATTTTAGTCTGAAAAACAAGCAAAATTTTTGCAGACAATTAACTTGTTTGGTGAAACTTTTTTGCTAGTTAAAAATTGATAACTAAAATGCACAAGCTAAAAGAACATATCTCCCCTATCTTCTCAATAATCAAAATTTTACTCTAATTGTAAACAGAGCAACAGAATAGAGTAAAATTTTACTCTGGTTCTATTGCTGTCTATTATTAGATTAACAAATCAATTTTACTCTGTGTTTTTTGTCAAAAATAAAATCCTGTCTATTGTTAGATTAACAAATCAACAAAAACAAACGAACTCGATCAAACATAAAAATAAATCAAACAAAAAAAAAAAACGAACAAAAACAAAACCAAAAAAAAATTAATTAACAAATCTGTACAACTCGAGTAATTGAGAAGAAAAACCTGTACAACTCGATCAACAATCACAAATTTGAATGAAACTCTCGTTTAATTTGAGGGTGTTAATGATCGGCCACCAAATGACAGATGTTCGGCTGCGAGATCGTATATTGTTGAACAAGTGACAGATGTTCTGCTGCGAGATCTTCAGATCTGGAGATCGTCTTCTTCGGTTTTGTGAAGTATGATCGATTTGCAGATCGCCTTCATCTTCATCGGCTGCGAGATCTTTAGCTGTGATTTCAAAATTTTCAAACGTATGATACTATATATATAAGGGCAATATTGTGATAAAAAAAAATAATAATTATAAAATGTCCTTATTGAGGTAGGCATTTTTTAGTCAGGGACTTTTTGAAAAAAAATTAATTAGGTTATCCTTTATTCTAATAAAAAAGCCCAAAAGGGGGTTTTCACCAAAAATCCCTAAATTTAAAATTTGTCTAGACTTTTTTTGCAACCGTAAAGCTCGGTTATCTGTCTCAAGTTGACATGGATTTACACTGATGGGCCCTTCTTAAACTTTTGGATCAAACAATTTCATTGATGTCAGTTGACAGGTTGCTCTCCCGGGAGATTCTATTTAGACGCACAAAAATCATTAAGTTTATTTAATTAAAATTTTAAAATTTTAATTTTTATTATTGTAAGAGGGGCTAATTTGAGCCCACTAAATTATTTAGGCCCAATAGCCTAAGATTAGTGGGCCCGAATTTATCGCAAGTCCAAGATTGGTGGGCCCGAATTTATCGCTGTCAAATAGGCTGAATGGCTCTAAGCCTCGAAAAGGTTTGGATCCATGAACCTAGAGACTTACTCGGGCCCGGACTCGAAAGGGTATTAAGCAAGCCTAGAGATCCGAGGCACTCCGTTAAGCAAGCTCTAAGCCTCGAAAGGGTTCGGATCCACGAACCTAGAGGTCCGAAGCACTTGGCTTCGAACGGATTCAGACGGAATCTAGAAGTGGCTCCGTTAATGAGTCCCAGAACACTTGCGGGCTCGGAGCTTTCCGGGATCTACGCACCAGAACTATGAGCGTAATGGAGTTCGAACAAAGGACCCAATCCCGAGGACGGTGAGTGGAGATAAATTCACTCTTCGGTTAAACTAGCCTATACTCGGGTCGAGGTGGCACGATCTAGGGGGTCCCTAAGACTCGGCAATATTTGCGGCAGGGCATTCTCTTGAACTACCCCTGACCCTGATGCGGCAGGACGTCCTCTGGGACTACCCCTGACCCTTTGGGATGATTGGGGATCATTGGTTAGGTGTGGCTAAGAAGAAGGGTTCGCCGAGGGATTGATCTCCTCTTCGGGGTTTTCCTCATCCTCGGAGAGGTCACATCCTCGGAGAGGTCACCTCCTCGGACAGGGTGGTTAGAGAGAATATTCCCCATGTGCCTTGCACATGGGCTCCATCCTACATCATGAGGTGCCTATAAATAGCACCCACCCATAGCTTTACAAGGGATGGATTTTGGAGAGATGACTCTTGGGAAAGAACTAATTTTCCATCTCCATTATCAACCTTTAGAGTGAAAGTGGGAGATCCATGGGAGAGCCATGCCATTATTCTCTCTCTAGCCATTTTGCCTTCTTCTTCACCCAATCTCTTATCTCCATCATCTCCTTTACTCTTGTGTTCTTGAGTTGAGACTATTAAAGAATCTAAGCCTCTCATAATCTTCTAGAGAATTCGAAGTTGTTCTTCAAGGATCTTCGAAGATCTTCGAATCTTCTAACTACTTTCTTGAACCCTTTCATACATTTTGGCGACTCTGCTGGGGAGGCGGATTGGTTAATGGTTTCAACAAGATTTGGAACTCATACAACACCGACAAAAATGGCAGATAATGAGACTTATCAACAAGGCTCTTCCAATGGTGGTGATGAAAGGACTCAAGTTCAAGACTCACCTCTCATCCTTGAAGTTATTCAAAAACTCCAACACATTCAACAAGAGATTCTCACGACTCTTCAAAATCTCACCCACACCATGTTGGTGATGGGTTCGAATTTTGCACCACCAGCAACAAATGGAGGTCAAGTCGGCACCAATAAGCATTAACAACTTCATGGCAATGTTGGAAATGGTCAAAACCATCAAGATCCACCCCAAATTCTTCCTGAAGTTATACAAAATGGTGTGCAAAATCACGCACCTAGAGGATCAAGCCATAGTCCAGCAGCGGTTTGAGGAGTTTCCGGCGTGATGAATTGTGTTCCAACAGCTGTGGAAGTTCAAAGAAGGCCTATAGAAATTTCTCTACAAAATGGTATTCCATCCGTGCCTAATTTTGTTCCACCGATTGTAAATTCTACTCATGTACCGAATGGGTCTCCTTTGGCGCTGACAACAAATTTGCAAGCACAACCCGGTATAGCGGCCCCGTACGGTGGGCTTTACGGGCCTCAATTCAATGTCCCATCACCAAATGGCGTGTCCATAGGTGCCGATGGCCAATTTCATCATGTGTCTTCACCGATGGTGAATTCTCAACACCCGAATGGTCAAGTTGCTCTAGGCTCAGTCTTCGACTCCATAAGCCAAGTTCTGGGAATACCACCATCAAGTTCTCTCCCTCAACAATTTCTCACCCTTGCAGATGTGCAAGCCATGTTCGAGCTAGAATGGAGCAAGAAAACTTTACCCTCTTCGCCTGATCCGGATGTCAAGCCACCATATCCCATCGAGATGTTGAGTTATCCATACCCAGAGGGGTACACGGTGCCGAAGTTCATCAAATTCGATGGCAAACAAGGAAATGCTCGAGAACATGTTGTGCGGTTCATCAAGACTTTGGGTATTCATGGTTCAAACCACGTCCTTCGGCTAAGAGAATTTTCCAAGTCCCTCACCGACCGAGCATATAGTTGGTATGTTAATTTGGGCCCAAATTCTGTCCGAAGTTGGGAAGAGATGGTCAACAAATTCCACGCCAAATTCTTTCAGGTGGCCGAGAAAGTGACCACACTTACCTTGTGTAAGGAAAAGCAGCAGGAGGGTGAAGACATTCTTGAATATGTGAAGAGGTTCCAAGACAAAGCCGTGGACTGTCATGAGGTTGTGGAGGAAAGCTACTTGGTCCAAATCTGTGTTGAAGGGGCATTGAACGGGTACAAGATGCTTCTTGTTAATCACAAGCTACCCACCTTCTCGGCACTAATTAAAGCATCTCGGAACATCAACGTACCTTAGTCTCAGGAGATCGGGGTTTGAGACTAGTTATAAAACCAGCTTCAAGTCATCCCGAGGACCTTTTGTCACTGCGGCTTCCGCGTCTTCTGCCCGAAAGTCGTAGGGGGAGGAATTCAAAGGTCAGAAGAGGAAATACTGCAAAGATGACACTCCTTTTCCGTGTAGTGTTGAGGAGGTGAAGGGCTTAGTTAAAGAATGGGTGGCAGACGAAGAACTGAAGTTGCCTCATGTCGAAGAGCTTTTGCCGAAGAAGGACCGCGAGGGTCCTAATTATTGTGTTTTCCACCGATCACTAGGACATCCTACAGAAAAGTGCCGGATGCTTAAGAAGATCTTTAGAAAGAAAGTTGAAGCACATGAGATAGAGTTCAGAGAACAGGAGCCCTAGGATATCTTAGAAGACATGGCCATGATGGTGCATGATGGCCACAACCCGAGCAACTGATGAAAGCTTTCCAAATGATCTTGCAACTCTAGGGGCAAATGTCAACATTCCGCAGAAGAAGTCTATCTATGACATTTACAATTTATATTTACTGCATTATCCAAGAAGTTCTATCTTTCTTATGTCATGAAGAAATTTATTTCCTCCATATTATGTATCTCCATTAGAAGTTATTTTCTCTACATCGTATATCTTTATTGTGTTATGTTGCTTGAAATAATTTTCAATTTTTGTTGCCCCTTAAAGAAGAAAGAGGAATAGTAGACTCAGTTACTAACCTGAAGGGAGTTTTCTTGACACAGTAGAAGTGTACTTCCACTCGGACCTCCGAAGAGCAGCCATGGCTTCCATCAATGCAAGCTTTGAGGGTCTTTCTTGCTGAAGTAGAGTGTGCGCATCCACTCAGACTTCCGAGGGATAGCCTTGCTTCTGTTCGGACTTCTGAGGAAGAGCCTTCCGAGGGACAACTCTTGCTCTCATTAGTGCAGTAGAAGTGTACTTCCACTTGGACCTCCGAAGAGCAGCTATGGCTTCCATCAATGCAAGCTTTGAGGGTCTTTCTTGCTGAAGTAGAGTGTGTGCATCCACTCGGACTTCCGAGGGACAACCTTGCTTCTGCTCGGACTTCGGAGGGAGAGCCTTCCGAGGGACAACTCTTGCTCGCATTAGTGTAGGTCTGAAGAACAGCCATTGATTTCATCAATACAAGCTCCGAGGATCTTTCTTTTCAAAGTAGAGTGGACTCTTACTCAAACTCCCGAGGGATAGCCTTTGCTTCCATTAACTGCCAAAGTAGAAGTGCGCATTCACTCGAACTTCTGAGGGACAACCTTGTTTCTGCTCGGACTTTCGAGGGACAGTCTTGTTTCTGCTCGGACTTCTGAGGGACAGCCTTATTTTCGCTCAAACTCTTGAGGGACAGCCTCGGACTTCTGAGGGACAGCCTTGCTTCCGCTCGAACTTCTGAGAGACAATCTTTACTTTTGTTGGTGCAAGCTTGGTAAACTCAGTTGCCTTTCAAAGGGATTTTTCTTGCCGAAGTAGGGTGTGTGCTACTTTCGGACTCCCGAGGGATAGTTTTGCTTCCGTTCGAACTTCTGAGGAACAGCCCTTGCTCTCATTATTGCGGGTTCTGAGGGCACCGAGGTCGCAGAGTTCATACAAAAATTTATTTGCTTGAAATAGTAAAGTTGACAAACTAGATAAACAATATCGAGTTCAGATTATGATTCAAGCGTTACCGAGATAGATGCTACATCAACAATATATGGTTTTACTCTCTGCTATGGCACTACATCATTTCAAACAAATTGTTCGCTAAGTTCGGGTATCGAGAATTTATTCATCGGTTACATAAAAGTCAAGTATGATGTTCTTACATTATCAATAAAATAACTAAAAGAGCTTACTCACAAATTTACGCCAATGGAGGAAGAGCACGGTTGAGTTAGAGGCAATGTGGGAAGCAGAAAATAGGCCACGAATGGGTGGAACCAGTACCGAAGATAGCCGGAGTAAATCAATAGCAGCTGGTAGTGGGCAGGAAAGAATATAGTTAGACCAACGCCGTGTTGAGTGGGCGGCGTGGTCAATAACCAGTTACAGTTGAGGCCGAAGGCAGTGTTGAAGACGTAGCGGAGTTGGCATCGACGTTGATCAACAAGACTGAGCTAGGCTGGGCAAGACCACACACGTTGCGTTGAGTGGGCGAACGTGTGTGGTCGGCGTCGGACAAGTTGAAACTGGAAGCAACGGTGGTGCCACAGAAGAGTCGGCAACCACACACGTCACGTTGAGAGGGCAATGTGTGTGGTCTGCGTTGGAGCCGTTGAAGCCAATAGTGATTGGAGGTGGAGCAAAGAGAGGCCGATGACGGCTTAGTCGGAGCTGGAGCAGCGAGAGGCTAACGGCAGCTTAGGCCACAGCGGAGATGTAATTATGTGCAAGCAGAACAAGATTTGGGTAATTCAAGCTCTAAACAACAATATATCATTTTTATTATTCGGTAAGGTATTTCATCATATCAACAAGTCCTACGATGAATTCTACATCAGGAGTTCAAGCATGATATCTAATATTCTTGGGTTTGCAACAATCAATCATTCGATAACGAGATTTATATACAGTGTGAGGGGTTTATTTCCTCAAGTTTCATCGACAACAACAATATTTATTTTATTCGTCCCATGCAAGCAAAGATAACAACAACACTCACTTATAGTCCATGTTCTCTCTCAACATCAATAGTCTAGTGCAAGCATCAAATATTTTGTTTATATCAGATTTATCATCATGAGTTCAAGATCCAATTGGAGGGATTCAAAAAGTATCTCATCTTCTCTAAAAATCAAGTGCAAGTGTCCTCAAGACTATAATGTTCAAACAGTAACATTCAACATCAGTGATTCAATTTGTACAAGATTATCAATTCTGATTTTTTGCTCTACAAAGTGTGTAAACGACAAGCTCATAGGTTCAAGATTCAACAAGGAGCACTAATTATTTCAAGACAAAAAAAATTACAGAATTCAAGGTCCAAATCAAATTTCCACAAATTCAGAGTTCATCAGAGTATAAGGTTCATCAGATCCAAAAATATAAGAAGAAAAAGGAAGTGGGCTTTGAGCAAGGATTCAACTAGATCTTGAAGTCCAAAGATCAATAAATCTGAAATAGTGAAAGGAATGGAATTAGTTGAGTAAAAATCAAAACCCATATATATATATATAAAGAGCTCACTCACAGATCTGAAGCGGTGTAGAAGAAATAAAAGAAATGGGCGGTGTGTGTGGTCGGTTCTGGACAATCAAGGCGAGAAGCAGCAACATGTGTGGTTGGCACTGGACTGTCGAGGCCGGAGGAAGAGTTTCAGCAAAGAGAGGCCGATGGTAGGTTGGTTTGGTCTCGGCGCAAGGCATCAAGCGTGAAGGACAGGCCAACCAATAGTGAGCTAGGCTAGTGTTGGCGTGAACCGATGACTGAGCTACGACGCTAATAGTATCTGAAGCTGTGGTGACGGACGGCGTGCTAAGTGCGCTGATGGCCGTGAGCGAGTCAATGCTCTGCGTCGTTGATTTGCTGCACTGCTGATGAAGATGGTGTTAATCGGCAGAGGCTCCTTGAAGAAGAAGAGACCTAGGTTGGTCTTGGTTGAGAGAGAGAGTCAGCCAAAATGAGTTTCAAAAATAAAATAAAGAAAGAAGAAGAAAGCTGGGTCACTATTTGTTGAAGAAAGAGAGCACAACAGTGGCGTCTAGCATTATAGAAGCGAAGTTTTCTTGAAAATGAAGAAGCTGAGACTCTCAACATAGGGAGAGAGAGTAGGCTGAGAGAAGAAATTTGAGTCAATTTGGCAGCTGCGCAAGGAAAACAGTGTGTAAGGATTAGGGTTTTCTCCCTTTCTTTACATAAAAAAGAAAAAGGGTATGATCCTTGGAATATGCTCTCAAAATATCTTGAATATATATATAGGGAAAGTCTACAATGTGCACCTTATAAAAGGATATATGATATGCACTTATTGTGTGGTCCATATCGTGCCACATCATAAAAAGTGACCTGCTAAACTGGTCATGTAACAGGTTACAGAAAGAATCATAACTTTTTTTCAAATATCATAACAATACTACAATGAATCATAACAATGTCATAATATTCATCTAACTGTCATAACAAAGACACTATAAATCATAACAATATAATGACAACTCATAACAAATATAGTTATTTGTAATTAATTATCATAACATTTGAATCGTAACATTTTTTATTATGATTCATCATGACAAATCATAATTTTTTATAGTACAAATCATAACTTTTACTAATGAATGATAACCACAACTTTTTTCTCCACAATCATAATAAGATTAAAAAAATGTCATAAGTTTTACTAATGAATCATAACACTACAAGAATTTTCACTTTTGGTGACTAAATTTTTAGTAGCGAAAAGTTAATTTTTAGTCGCCAAAGGGTTTTAGCGACTAAATTATTTGGTCGCAAAAGCAGTCGTCAAAGAATTATCGGTAAAGGTAATTAGTGACTAAAATTATTTTAGTCACCAAATGTATATAATTTCCGACTAAAATTTTAGTCACCAAAAGGTTTGACATTAAATTAAATTAGACCATTTTCGGCGACCAAACTTTTAGTCGCCTAAAGTTCCACATTTGTAGCTACTAAAATTTTAGTCGGCAAAGAGTTCTTGTTTTGGCTACTAAAAATTTGGTCGTCTAAAGTCTCACATTTTTTACTACTAAAATTTTAGTCGGCAAAGAGTTCTTCTTTTAGCTATTAAATATTTGGTCACCTAAAGTCCCACATTTTTTGCTACTAAATTTTTAGTCGACAAAGAGTTCTTCTTTTGGTTACTAAATATTTGGTCACCTAAAGTCCCACATTTTTTGCTACTAAAATTTTAGTCGGCAAAAATGTTTTTATTCTTTAGCTTTTTGTTTTTAGCTACGAAATATTTTAGTCACTAAATGTTTGATTTTCTTTTGGCTATTAAACTTTTAGTCACCAAATGTCTATTTTTTTTTTTTTTTGGTACAAAACTTTTAGTCGCCAAATGTCTTTTCCCAATTTCTTTTTAGCTATTATTGTCTAGTCGCCAAAAACATGATATTATGTTTTATTGCAAAATTATAATTTCTCCACAACTTGTCTATATTCCATGCAACCTGTAATACGTATATAAACAAAATAATACATACTATCAATCATTCCACAATCTGCATCCATATACAAAAAATAAATAACTTTAAATGTCAAAGTCCATACAAATCAATTATTGTCCAAACTAAAATACTAATTCCATAAAAAATATATCGTACAAAAATCAAAGCCCTCCGTATACAAAAAATACATTTACTACCAAGAGAAATTACCATTTGGCATGGTATAAATTACCATCGTAATCTGTACCACGCAAAAGGTGATATATGTACCACAACAAACGTTTTCTATAGACCATGACAAAAAGTCATATATGTATACCAACAAATGGTATACATGTACCCCGACATAAGGTGATGTATGTACCACGACAGTCATTATCTGTTGATTGCCAAAATTTTTTTGTATTAGTAATAATGAACTACACAAAAGCTGAGGACAACAAAAGTATTATATTAGTTCTACACAAAAGTGAACTGATCAGCACTTGAAAGCATCTGAACTTAATTTAGAAGCCGAAGCAAGACAAAACATCTCCCCAAACAAGTGACATGTTTCCTGAAGCCACCAATGATGGTAGCCATCCATGGCCTCCATTAACATTTCCAACACTCACGTGTATGTCTCCATTGTCTCATCAGGCAACAAAGCACATCCGAATATAGTTGTCATAAAATGGTTGCTCACGCCAGCTAGAATTACAAATGGCTTCTTATATGCATTTGTACGATAAGTTGTATCAAATACCAATACCTCACCAAATGCAGCATAATCCATTCGAGACCTACAATCTGCCCAAAAAATCTTGTCCAACCGGTTGTCCTTATCAACGTTGTATTTGAAAAAAAAATAATGGATCTACCTCTAATTTAGCTGATAAGTACCCTCTACATCCCCTTCTGCGAGTTGTACTTTGCGCTCAGCTTGGAATTGATTGTGCAAATCTCTGTGAATGAAGCTCACCTTCTTATAACGCCCTGACTGGTGGACCATAAAATCCATGATCTGACTCGTTTTCATACCCACATTGCGCATGGCCTTTGCTTGAGCTTGGTCTGCACTTGTTACAAACCTATGTGACCAAAGAAAAGGGACGCAGTGTGGTGCTACCAAGGGATGGTTGTGTTTCCCTACAAAGTGAGTCACAACATATTTCTTAACTGTCTTGTCATAATGCACGCGAAATGTGACACTACAAAAAAGTCTAGTTTCGGCCCTAGGAGTTCTTACCCGTTCCACATGTTGCAAGTATTTCTTTTCTATTACACCTTCCCTTGAACAAACCCATTTTCTACTCTCTACAAATTTGTTGTCTCCAGTAAATTAAAAAATATATATTTAAAAAAGAAAAAGAAAAAAAAGAAGAAGAAGCATGTGTATGTAATGCATGGGTATGGCAAATGAAGGTAGTGTCTAAAATGTATGTTATGTTCACCTTTTACACCACTATGTCATCAAGTCCCATTCTTCTATCTTTTTCTGATTAAAAAATTTTTAAAAATTTATGATTTTATATGCAAAAAAATCAAAAACAGTATACCAAATGTCAGGAATCTGGGGCTAAGTGTAGGAATGGCAACGGGCCGGGGCGGGGCCCGGGACGGCACTCCCCGTCCCTGATCCCCGAAGGTTAAAATATCCCCGTCCCCGTCCCCGATCCCCGGCGGGAAAACTCATCACCCCCCAATCCTCGTCCCCAACGGGGATCGGGTTTCCCCGACCTCGAAAAATCCCTGAGGTTTTTTTAATTTTTTTTTTTATTTTGTTCAAGAACAACAAATCAACATAGCAGATCTGAGTACTAACAATCATCATTAACAGATTTAAATTAAAAAAATAATTAATCTGAAAAAAAAATATATGTTTTCATTATCATCAACAGATTTAATTTATAAAAAAAAAACAATCTGAAATATATATATATATATATATATATGTTTTCATCATCATCTCAACAGATTTAAACTAAAAAAAAATCTGAAAAAAAAATAGATGTACCAACAATCAGATCAAAGCGAGAGAGAGAAAGAGATAACAGATCTGAGTACAGATCTAACAGATCTGAGAGACCGTGGCTGTGGCGAGATCAATAGCGGCTGTGGTGAGATCAACACAGGTGACAGGTATTAGCGGCTGTGGCTGTGGCTGTGGCTGTGGCTGTGACCGGCGGCTGTGGCTATGGCGAGAACAACGGCGGTGGTGGGACACACCGACTGTGAGAGTGAGAGCGTTGAGAGAGAAGAACGAAAGGGTGAGTGAGGAGAACGAGCGGCAGTGGCTGTGGCGAGATCAACGGCGGTGGTGGGACACGCCGACTGTGAAAGTGAGAGAGTTGAGAGAGAAGAACGAGAGGGTGAGTGAGAAGAATGAGAGAGTGATAGAGTTGAGAGAGTAAGTGAGTCAGATAGATATAATGAAGTCAGATAGATATAATGATATACTATTGCACTAGATATATATTATAATACAACTAGTGAGTCAGATAGATATAATGATACACTATTGCACTATATATTTATTATAATACAATTAAACACCAACACAGGTATTAGCGGGGAAATTTCAAAAAAATTTCGGGACCGGGCCGGGCTGGGCTGGGGCCGGGGCTCAGGAGCCTATTCCCGTTCCCGGCCCGAAATTGATCGGGGAGTGATTTTTTAATACCATCCCCGTCCCCGCAGGGATATTTTTTGAGGAAAAACCACTTATTTTGGGGTCAGGAAATTGGGTCCCCGTCGGGCCGGATTTAAATTGCCATCCCTAGCTAAGTGACAACTTCATTATTAGCTAGGCCCTTTTTTCCCTTGCTTGTTGAGTGGAGAAACTGTAAATTAAAGTAGCTTTAATTGCCTTGGCCTTCCATGATATCTCCCACTACATGCATTTCAATTTATACACACTTAATATACACTTGATTAATCGGGAAACGTATCAGTATTAGATAAAGCATAATGATATTAAGAGTATCAAATTATAGTTATGTTTTTTTTTTTTTCGAAATCATCAGTACCAATGTACCATACAGAGTTTTTTAGCCCAACTAGTAAGCTTAGATATGGTGATAATGTTATTATTTATAGTATACCTTCAACAATAGTAAAAACCACAGTAGCTATGAACGTAACCTTAGTTTGAAATGAATCATGTAAACTTTGTATTCTTTGTTTGCACGTGTGATTTATCTTTTGTGTGTTTGCCCCTTTTTTTTTTTTTTTTGGTGTTTCATGTCATCAATCCTATTTAAGTATCATGAATTCCTAACAAACATATACTATAAACACAAATTATTTCGCAGAAAAGTGAATGGAATTCTTGTGGAGTGTGGGCTCATCCAGCAATACTGCATTTTGTACTTTTCTATAATAATTGGTGTTTGTATTGTTACTGAGATTTGAAAGGAGCATTCCATTGCTTCATAATCAAGGTCTGACATAGATGATATAGATCAATGAATAATGGAGGATGGGGCTTTGAATATTAGGTATTAACCCGAGAGATAGAGATGCAAGCTTGTCTGCAATCCAAGAGGCCAAGGCTCATTGGAGTGTTTTGAAAAGAATCTCTCTCACCTTCTCACACAAAAATTATATATGTACCAAATCCCCTTCCCTTCGGAATCTGCAAAGCCAGTACTGAATGGCAATGCCCACCAAAAAACACCAAAAAAAATTGTAACAAATCTCTCCAAACTTCAATACATACAGGACTTTATATACTAATAATCTACACCAATCAAGTCAAATTTTTTTTTTTCCTTTTTCTTCTCAAAACTCTCCTCCCAAAAATATTGAGGATTCTAGACAACTAAGACCACCATTTTCTTTTGTTTTATACCTTAATCAGAGCTCCCTTTGTCATCATCTACCCACAAGCTTTTATTTAATTTTCTCCTTTTAAAAGATGATGATGAAGATGAGGATGATGAGTCACCCGGCCCGATGCTGACCTGAGTCATCACTCGGAGTTGTGGTAACACTTTTGGAGCCTTCCTTCCCCTATTATCAACAACAATTTCCTGCATCAACTGGTAGCAGCTGATGCTTTTCTCCTGCAAAAAAACAAATATTTTCCAAGTTGGCATATATTCAAATAGATTTACTATTTTTTTGTATGCCCAACCGAAATCATAATAAAATGTTCTTACTTTTCGAAGTCCTTCACACCATGATTCAGCATGTGCAGGATTGACAATAAACAAGTTTGGAATATCATGGGCTGCACATAGAATAGTTGCAACAGCAATGCATGACGGCCAGTACTCAAGAAAACTAGCCTCTGTTCACATCATCATAAAATTCAACATCTTAGTGCATATTCAAATTTAGTCTGAAAATTCAAAAAAAAAAAAAAAAAAAAAAGTGTGTAGTGTGTGTGCCACTCACAGGTTTTACTCCATTGCTTAAACCCGTAAAGTGTACATTGAGCAGTGTAGATCACTGCAGAAGCCAAGAAAGATGGCGCGAACTTAAGTGTCTCATACTCTACAAGGCAGAGCTCCATCAGGAAGAAAGATAAAAGCTCAAGCTTCCTGTTGGATTGAGCAGCCTTAAGGTATCTTCTCATAAAAACATATGGGGTTGGAACTGACATGTGGAACTGTAATGTATTAAGCATTAATCTCTCCATTTCAAGAACTTCTTTCCTAGTGTAGGCCTTATCTGAAATGACACTGTTGAAAATTTGACTTTTCAAGGTGTTTAAAAAACGCCGCTGTAGCTATCAAAACGCTGCTAATTCTTTTTGCGACGCTTAGTACCAAAACGTCAAAGACGCGGCCGTCGCTGTATTTTTATGACGCTTTAAAAGCGTCGTTATATTAGTATAGGCGGCGTTTCCATAAAACGTTGCTAAATGTGTTACATAATGATAAAATGACGTCATGTCAGTATTTAGCGACGTTTTAAAAACGTCGCAATAGCTATTTCCATTTTAAATAATAACCTGACACTATAAGTGGCATTTGAAAAACGCCGTTATAGCATATTTTTTTTTTAAAAAAAAAATTGTGCTAATTCTGTGAAATTAAAAAAATACCTGAAAATTAGCAATAATATGCTTTTTTTTCTTCTTATTTTTATGTTTTTCAAAAACCACCATAAGGATAGTGATTGATTGAATACAAGAGCTTTACGCTAATGTTCAAATTCCATAAATTAGAAGCAGAAACAATGAAGAGGACACAATCCACAAAAGATTGGTAAAAAATAAACATCACATCTACATCACCAGTAATTTATTTAGAGAAATTGGTATATTGTCTACCTTAGCTCCAAAATATGTGGCACATTGTGAAGGATCCCCTTATAACTTTTGCCTTCCTTGAAAACATATACCTGTGGTAGTCCATAATAAAAAAGGAAAAGAGCAGATCACTTTATACAAAACCTATAACTCATTTGCTCAAGAAGCACAGTGCCTTGAATCAGAAAATACTATCAAGCTAATTTGGCGTGATTAGAAAACGCTTCTAGAATCTGATTAGAATAAAAACTACCATTGAAAGTCAAATTCTCATTTCCAGCCATTTAAAATGTTGACTTTCAGATCAATTAAGAACAAAGATCATATAGTAGTATCTACAGTAACATATTTCCACAAATCCTACCTTGTAAAATCAATCACAATATAGTATAATTTATCTAGTGTAATTGGTAATTTCAGCCCAGCCACCAATCCCACCCTTCCTTCCAAAAAAGAGAAGGAAAGAGAGAAAAACCAAAAGAAAAAAAGGTGAAAACCTTGTCATATTACATAAGATGACATTAGATAAAGCAAAGCCAAGTAGTAGTTTACTATTTCTGATTCCAGACAATGGAATCAACATACATGATACCCTTTCCAAACTCAAGACAATGTAATCAATATACATAATACTCTATCAGATTCTAGACTTTTACAAACTAATAAGGTACTGAATTGGTGAAGTTCTAGATTATTCTTCATTGTATCACAGCACCACATGGTTCAACCTACAATAAATATACACTTTGGTTAACAACAAACAACCAAAAAACTACAATACATTACGTCCACAATTCACATAGCATTTATCCTCAGGATGTGAAGAATCTGCATACTTCCTCCCCATTGCATAATTTATATATGTATACATAAGCAAATACTTTTGGCACCAGATGATTTATTTAGTGACTGAAGGACAAAAATCCTTAATTTTGTGCTTGCATTGCCATAGGGAAGAATCATACCTGTTTGTGTCCTCTTCAACAGTAAAATCCCCTGCAAAGTGTACCAAATCAAACACAGATTTCTGGGAATCATTTGTTCCACCAAATGACTGACCCTACACACATAATTAGGCATGTATGTACGTAAATAAAAAGCAAGAGAATAAAGAGTGAGCATAAACAGCAGGCTGAGAAAAAAGGTGATATTTTGACATTTGTATTGTGCTACCAATGCTCATGTATAAAGTCATATGATGCACTAGGAAGGT
The DNA here is from genome assembly GCA_022316695.1 of Camellia oleifera. Classification (NCBI taxonomy): domain Eukaryota; kingdom Viridiplantae; phylum Streptophyta; class Magnoliopsida; order Ericales; family Theaceae; genus Camellia; species Camellia oleifera. The sequence goes on along the minus strand of CM039307.1, from coordinate 27,706,889 downwards.
GAAACACTTTACCAGTTTAGTTGTTGCAACCTCCACCATCTTGTTCAACAAATCCAATGTTCAATAGGTATACCTATATATAGAGAGTGACAGACAGGGGGACAGAGAGGAAAACATGTCAGAATATGAGTAGCCTACCAATCAGAGTATGCAAGACTTGTGTAGAACCCCAGATCATCAATATCTATCCTGAAAGTATCAAGGACCATGAGAAAAATTAATGCTAGATGCATCAACCTGGATTCTATAGAAAAATTAATGCAAAAAATCCATAGTATGATGAGGGTAATCCAAATCTGAGAGCATAAACCAAAGGAAAAAAAAATTATCCCTGAGAACATAAACCAAAAAAGCATTTACCTTTGCTATATTGGCAGTTCACAGCTTTCCTAAAAATGGAAAAAAAAGAAAAAAGAAAAGAAGAAATCAAATGATTTCATAAATTGTATATGGAATTGGCATGTAACCACCACAAAAGTAGATTAACAGCAAATCATTTTCTATAAACGTGGGCTGTCCTAGTTCAAGAACAAGAACAAAAAGTCAAGGTCCTCTTGATAGTAAGTTCACGGGTTCTGTTAAGATGACCAACAAAACTAATCCCTTCACTAAGAAAGCTAACAAATCAATCTCAATACACACGTATCAACAGCCACAGAGTCAAGCAATTAATCTAAAATAGCTATCTGCTACCATTTCACATCAAGTTAGGAAAACTACAAAAATAAAAATAAAAAAGTTGTCCTTTCCCTTATCAAGTAAGAATGTCAATGCAGTATCAGTTCTCATAAGACATTGAAAGCAATGAATTCTTTGAGGTAGAAGGTTCAACTTACCAGTCAAGCCCAAACCTTTTATTCACACAAGCCAAAGGCAGTCATGAAAAGAAAAGAAAAGAAAATTCATGGTAGAGGTTTACCTCTTATGTGATGGATCAACTAGAATTTCGGCAGCAAGTTCATCTAGGACCTCTTCCCAACCCAGTGGAATTGGTTGGTCATCAACAAAAGGATAGTTGAATAGGCATATTAAACTAAGTGGGAAAATATGTGTAAAATATACAAAGGCAGCAGATCTATTGTTCAATAGCCTACTTGTGTGCTTTGCATGCTTCAAGAGCCATAATTGCTTTCCTAAGGTTTTGCTTCGACTTTGTAGCAATCTTAGCAGTGAAACTCATCGGTAGATCAAAGTCTTCCTTCCTTGCTATCTGAATAAGAACCTCCATTATCTGCAAAATTGTGGGGGAGAAGTGTCAAAGAAAATTCAGGGTACAATACGAGATTTTAGCCCCAGAAGATTCCCCAGCAAACTGCATACACTGCACATAATGAATGGACCTAAAGACCAACAAAATCCTTCAATATTTCTATATTTCTATATATTTGTAGTATTTGGATTCTTGTAAACAATTCTATGAAATATTTTTGATTAAAAGAATCAAGATACCAATCCCAACCATGTTAGGAACCCATAAGAAATGAGATTAAGCAATTGCCCCAGTAGCACTATTTCCACCTGAAATGGCAATGATTAAGCAAAAATTATAGCTCAACCATCTTTTGCAGATCAAGAAACACCAAAACCTGCACGTTGAAATTCCAATAAGAAACTATGCAATACTAGTTTGAGAACAATCTGACAAAATGTTTTTTCTTTTCCCCCTTGATAAGCACAATGCAAAATATAACTCAATTTATAGCTGTTCCTAGACCAAACATTGGACCTCATACTTTAAATCCTATTAACTATTAGGTACTTCAAATAAAGCTAGTAGGCATTAAATCACACAACTTTTGGGGTAACATCGGCAAACTAAATTCTTAATTATGGATCTGTGCAGTTAATAGACTACTTCCAGAAAATAACAGTAGCATAGAAAAGTTTTCTTTGTCCATGATGACCAAATGGGAAGAAAAACCAAAGTAAAATTCATTGAGCCAAACAATAAATAGCAGTATCAGCCACAATAACAGACATTACTTGGAGAAGAGATTGTTGATGGTGGAACAAATAGAGAAGGGGCAAATGATGGAGATCCAGGGTAGGGTTTCCCAGTAACTGGTCCACATAGATTTATGTTATTAGCAAACTGCAGAAGGTACACAAAAAATTAGCATAGCATTTTACATCAATCATTCAAGGACACTACAGAACAACATTCTCTCTAACAAGAAACCTGATGGGAGTGAATAGTGAAAACGAGCCACTGTTTGGAATAGGTCCAGATAAGCCATTGTCACATGATCACTACATCTAGAAGAGAGAAACACAAGACATCATGAAAATCCTACCTGTAAGCTTACAGAACTCAAAACCTTGTTTTTTGTTTTTTTCATTTTCTATAGAGCGTATTTTCTGGTCCATGGACGGTTTTAAAAAATAAAGTGCGACAAAGATTAGTTGTAAGGCCCATTACTCATAAAAATTAAAGAGCTACATTTTCAATATTGCTTCTAATGAGATGAGAATATCGACAAAAACCTTCTCTTGTAATGCTTGTGCAAAGGCTTTAGATTAGAGGCATTACCACTAGCAATAGCCACAAAGTTAGGTAATTTAGGGACCCACTACACCAGAAAAATAAATCAAATCAATGTCAACATTGAAACCCAAACAATGTAATGAAAAATGGAGAATTTGTTGCAATTGATATCACATATTTGACAGGCAAACATACAACATAAACTAAGTTACAAAGATAGATGAGTGATAGAAAAAAAGAAAAAAAAAATTTCAAATTTAAGTCAATACCTAAATTAACCAATAGACAGACTGCTAATCACTACTGAGTTCTCCAATTAATGTTTATCATCCAAATAAACCATAACATATTTTGATACATAGAAATTGACGTAATGGTGAATGTATCCTCATATTTAGAAGCATTACAGACAAAAGAATATAGCTCCAAAAAAGTAAGAGAAACCAAATTCAATTAGATTCTCATCAGTATATACTATATTGAGTAAGAAAAACATCCTTCCTCTATTTCTTTTTTCTGAGATGCTTTTGAGTTTGATCTCTATGCAATATATAGTAAGTGCATGCCAAAAAAGGCATAGAGAGCTGCACCAAAAAAATTATAACTTCTTACATGCATTACTAGCACAAGAAATCTAGCAGCAATACTAAGTTTGCAAAATCATTTGCAAAAAGAAAGGTTAAAGAGTAATGTGAGCCAGGAAGAGCCTTACAACAATTGGATATCATGCAAGTGGAAATGACAAATATTCTATCAATGCAATTGAAACTCAATAATAGAAACAGAAGCAAATTTAAAGGGGTGGTATGCACATGAGATAAAAATAGGGTGTATAAATTTAAAATTAACAGGGATGAGAGATAATTAAGAGTGAAGCAAAATAATAATAATAATAAAATGACCTCAAATTAACTGTATTTTCAATGAACACATTTATCAATAAACATGGCATTCAAACTACAAATGCTAATAAATTGATATCAATTCCTAAACAATGAACAAAAAGCTAACACAGAGTTGTTCAATACAAATCTAAACAAGATCAAAACCAGAACAAACCTGTAAACAAATATATTAGAACTTACCTCCAATGAGAAAGTTAGGGTTTCTTTTCTCACAGGAGTTGATTTTTTCCGTCATTGCCGATCAACGATTGGATCATTCGAGAGCCTGAAAACAAAATAAAGATGATTATTCAATCAATACATAGAGATACATATATAAATTCATATATATACTTGTATAGAGAGATTTTTAGGAGAAAAAAAATATCCAAAAAAAAGTACAGATAATGTGTACGTAGAGAATGAGATTGTGCGAGAGAGACAAAGATCCAGAGAGATTGAGAGATCGAGAGAGAGGGAGACAGAGACAGAGATTGAGAGAGAGAGAATCGACGAAACTAAGATTGGATTGAAATCGAAATCGAAATTGTGCATATGGTTAGTAGACGATGCAGATGCAGATGCAGATGTAGATGCAGATGGTGATGACAGTGACGGTGGAGCTTTGAAATCAAAATCATTTTGAGATTGGATCGACCGAATGATGAATCACCGAGCTGAAGAAGGTTGAATCAAGTTGAAGGAACTGAAGGGTTTAGAGAGAGAGAGAGAGAGAGCGAGTGAGAGATTTGAGGGATCGGTTTCTCTGAGACTCTTAAGGTTTCTCAGATTCAAATAAGTTGTGAGAGATTTGAGGGTTTGAAGAGAGAGAGAGAGAGAGAAACACTATAACACATTTGAAGGCGCTTTTCAAACGACTTCATTACTTAAATGGTACCGTTTTAATAAAAACGAAATGTGACGTTTATAAAACGTCGTTAAATATTGGAAATAGTGGTGTTTGAAAAAACGCCGTTAAATAAACGCCGTTAAATCATATATTTCCTGTAGTGTGAAAAGCAAATCATCCACAACAGGTACTAAAACTTCCTCATATTTGCACGCTAAGAGCATTGCGACCAAACCAACTAACTACAGCTTCTTTCGCGCCACTCATTGCTGAGCTAAAAACCGATCTGTAATATTAACAGTTAGAAATAGCGTCTCGTCCCTCAGTTCAAACTTGTGGTGTACCTCAACAAGCCAGTCAATTAGTATTGCCCTCATCTTCTCATTGATGTCAGATTGTTGTGACATGTAGCTCGGTGAAACACCGCTACAACTCTCCATTTTTCTATAGTAGGCATAGACATCGTGGACATAGTCGACTACTGCTAGTGGATTCTTGGCGTCACAGCTATCAATATCCATACAAATATATCTTCCATTTCAACTTCCATCTGTTCCTCTTCATCCGGGACTGCTTCTGTTTGTTCCAAGGACATTGGAACTGGGGGGTCTGTAGCTGCCTTATGTTCCTCATCTATTACTGGACAATCTTTCTAGACTTTGAAGCTTTGAACAGATGATGAATCAGGTTTCTTAGTTTTCTCCAGACAATTTTGTTGTGTGCTCACAATCTGTGCCGCAAATTTCCTTGTGATTAGTCTATGAGCTGGATGAGGAGGTAACTTATCACAAATTTCATGGGTTTCTGACAAGACTTTCTTGTTGACAACACAAGGGTACGGATGAGCTCGAGCTAAATTTTGATTAATCATGTTTACGGCTCCACGGTTGGGCCTAATCTCCACCCCAAACCTTCTGCTACTCATTTCTTGTAAGTTTATGGGTTTAATCAAAGTGGGGTTGTTCTTGTTCTCATCAGATATAACCATTTTCTTTGGTTAAATTACCTGAAAATATAGATCTCTCTCTCTTCAACAACCACACAACCTACTACCTATCAAACACCTCACAATGTAACTAGCCTATGAGCATCTAAAAAACCCTAAATCTACAGACTCAACTTCTCCCTCATATAGTGTTAAAAATCTCATCATTTCATAACTTTTATTTTATTGTTAATACCTTGTAGATTTTCTAATTTAGGCCTTAGTCCTATCAAATTTTGGCATTTCATCGTCTCCAAGGTAACTCATAAACCATTTTAGAGTATCTCCAACCTTTCACCAATTTTTTCAACTAATTTGATTTCAAATTTGAGTAAAAAAAACTTGATTTTATATGAACTACAAACATCCTTTCATTAAAATCTTTTTAAAAACCTTCCTCTTATCCAAAATTCCCTTTTCATCAAATTTGATCAAGAAAACCCATCTCCAATGCTTCAATTTTTTTTCCCATGAAATTCAGATTTACTTTATTGGTTCTCAATTTGCTAAAAAAAATAACTCTACCTTCATGAGATTTGATGAAATAATTAGAGATAATTTTTTAACACTTTTGATGAAAAAAAACAAAAATAACTAAATGGGTATTCAACTAAGTCACAGTAACATCAAAATATCCATTCGTTTCTCACTTTCCACAATTCCCAAACAATTGCTAAAGGTAATACATCCCAAACCACTGTAATTTTCTTTCTAATAGGAAAAACAAGCCACCACAAGAGTAATTGTTACAAACATAAACAGATTTCAACAAACAAATAAAAAATTACAGTCTCATATCAGTTATGTGAGTACAAAATTCAATTAACCACACATCAGATTTCACACACTCAATCCAAATTTCAAGTATATTTCACACTCAAGCCAAATTTCAAGTAAATACACATCAGATTTCAACCAATTCAATTCATATTTTCCTAATTTTATAAACCAACCTAATGAGTTCACAATGGTGAAATGGGCAGTTTCGAAGAAGGGGATTTCAGTCTAGGGTTTCATAGAATGGAGATGGAGAAAGAGAGAGAGAGAGAGAGAGAGAGAGAGAGAGAGAGAGAGAGAGAGATACCTTGAGGCGAAGTCGAGGGCACATTATGTTCGCGGGATAGTCTTCGAGGGCGAAGAAAAGCCTCGAAGTCGTGTCTGAAGAAAGCTCCGGAGTCATGTCTGAAGAAGGCAAAGAGGAGCTTCGGAGTTGTCTCTGAAGAGAGCTCCGGAGTCATCTCTGAAGAGGGCGAGTAGGAGCTTCAGAATGGTCTAAAGAATAAGGGTTTTTAGAAAACAAAGGGAAAAGGGTTTGTGAACATACAACAATCGGTGATCAAAATTGTAACCGGTTGAGAGGGTATTCAATATTTTCAATCAAATTATTTGATGGTTGAGATTAATTTATAAATATCTAATGGTTTAAAATAAATGTGTATATAATGTACACTATTTAATAAGGTGCACATCTTAACAGCTCCCATATATATATATAAATGGAGGCCTTTGATTTGGACACTTGCAGAAACAAAAAAAAGTGGTTAGGCTTTTGATCTTTTCGGTTTCAAGAAAGAAAAAGAATTATTATTATTATTATTTTTTTTTTTTTGAACAACTTGGTGCCGTATTAATTACATGTCCAGGTTGGTTTGGTGGAGCATTAAACAATTTAAGTTTTTATTTTCTTTCACCAAAAAAAAAAAAAACTTACAAAAAAAAAAAGAAGAAAAAAGATAATTATTTATTTATTTATTTTTTAATATTACTTGTCGATTTTATCTGTAAATTACGGTGAATTTTCAGCTTTCTCTATAGACTCTATCAAGACCAAACATTCCCGACGACGTAATGTGAAACATGGTTGACAAGGTGAAATTATGCATGCTTGAGAAAATTACAATTTCTCATACACGCAAGGGGCAAATGTAAGAGGGGCTAATTTGAGCCCACTAAATTATTTAGGCCCAATAGCCTAAGATTAGTGGGCCCGAATTTATCGCAAGTCCAAGATTGGTGGGCCCGGATTTATCGCCGTCAAATGGGCTGAATGGCTCTAAGCCTTGAAAAGGTTCGGATCCACAAACCTAGAGACTTACTCGGGCCCGGACTCGAAAGGGTATTAAGCAAGCCTAGAGATCCGAGGCACTCAGACTCGAAAGGGTTCAGATCCACGAACCTAGAGGTCCGAAGCACTTGGCTTCGAACGGATTCAGACGCAATCTAGAAGTCGCTCCGTTAATGAGTCCCAGAACACTTGCGGGCTCGGAGCTTTCCGGGATCCACGCACCAGAACCATGAGCGTAATGGAGTTCGAACAAAGGACCCGATCCCGAGGACGGTGAGTGGAGATAAATTCACTCTTCGGTTAAACTAGCCTATACCCGGGTTGAGGTGGCACGATCTAGGGGGTCCCTGAGACTCGGCAATATTTGCGGCAGGGCATTCTCTTGAACTACCCCTGACCCTGATGCGGCAGGATGTCCTCTGGGACTACCCCTGACCCTTTGGGATGATTGGGGATCATTGGTTAGGTATGGCTAAGAAGAAGGATTCGCCGAGGGGTTAATCTCCTCTTCGGGGTTTTCCTCATCCTCGGAGAGGTCACCTCCTCGGACAGGGTGGTTAGAGAGAATATTCCCCATGTGCCTTGCACATGGGCTCCATCCTACATCATGAGGTGCCTATAAATAGCACCCACCCATAGCTTTACAAGGGATGGATTTTGGAGAGATGACTCTTGGGAAAGAACTAATTTTCCATTTCCATTATCAACCTTGAGAGTGAAAGTGGGAGATCCATGGGAGAGCCATGCCATTATTCTCTCTCTAGCCATTTTGCCTTCTTCTTCACCCAATCTCTTATCTCCATCATCTCTTTTACTCTTGTGTTTTTGAGTTGAGACTATTAAAGAATCTAAGCCTCTCATAATCTTCTAGAGAATTCGAAATTGTTCTTCAAGGATCTTCGAAGATCTTCGAATCTTCTAACTACTTTCTTGAACCCTTTCATACAATTATACTTTAATATAAATTTATTAATAAAGAGAACACATATTAAACTCAAAAATAAAATATTATTTTTTTTCTCATGGTACATTCTAATTACATATATCTATTTTTCATCTTCTTTTTTAAGTTTCAATTGGTTTCTCTTCTTTTTCTTCCTCACTTCAAAACTCCAAACCACCCAATCAAAACTCACCATTATCATCATCATTGTTTTTTATTCTTGCAAATAGAAGAAAGTTTTAATAAAATCAAATAATGGATAAGAATAATAATAAAAATTGTGTTTTGAATCAACACATTAAAGTGGATGTAGGCATTTACATAAATATCAAAATACAATTACTGATTTTTTTGTTTTTTTTTTATACGTAAAAACGAATATTTAGCGTGTTTAATGTCATTATTGGCTTTCAGATCCGAACAAAGTCAATATATTCGGATATGAAAGTCTTAACCAAACAATATTGTTCGGTATTGTAAGTCTAAACTGGTGACTTTGTTCTTATTTGGGTGTACCTTGAAGGGTAATTTAGAAAGATTATAAAATATACTGAAAGTAACATAAAATCTTAAATAATTGAACATAGAATATTGAAAAATTAAAAATACTTAATAATTTTTTGAATGTAAATAGAATCCGGCATTGCTCCCTCACCAACCTTATACCAATTAATGCAAATCTTACATATAACTTATTTTTAAAAGCAGACTTATCAAAGGAAAATATCTAAAATGTTGTTGATGCAATCAAAAGGGTTTGAGATGATTAGAAGGATCTTTGGAAAAAAAGTTTAAAATAAAAATTCAATGCAACGATTACAGTACGTTAATGTTGAGATATTATCCAATAACAGATTGATATACATACATAATTAACTTACTTTGCATATTTGAAAGTTATTAAAATATTAAGGGTGATTCTACTTACACTACTATTTAATCTCTTTACACCCTCTATCTCATTACTTTACTAAAAAAAATATAATTTTCATTACACTCCCAATATATTACCAAAACTAATTATAAATTAACTATTTCATCTCTTTACACTGCTAATTTTGATAACATAGTGCTAAACAATTTACATTATTTTGGTGTTATGCTACCAAAAAAAAAACAGATCTCTCCATCATTTTGTTGCTATACATTTATAGAGCCACTTTCTTCCAAAAAAATGATTTTTTTAATTTGTGGTGGGTCTGTCAACGCTAATTAATTTGAATTACTCTAGTGCCATGTTACCATATAATATTTTTTTTCCCAGCATTATGTTGCCGTCCAATTGAATGATAACAAGAAATTAATTTGGGCCACTTGTGAAGTGTCTGTTCAGTGATACATTATTATACAAATGAGATTACTCTAGTATCATGTTACCAAACTACAATAGAGTTGTCTAGGCCTCTGTTGCTAGGAGTGTGCATAATACCGCCGAAACCGCCAAAACCGCACCGCCAAGGCAAATTTGTTATTATTTGCCAATCGAACCGCCGGTTTTTGGTAAGAAAAATAGCAAATTCTAGTGACACTTTTATCAATCCGCCGGTTTCTATTTTTCTTCCAAACCGCACCGACCCGCACCGCTATTAAATCATGTTCTATAAGATTCTAAAAATTCTTTTTTACTTAAGTTTGCTTGTTGTTCTATACCTTAGAATATAGTATTACATTACTGCTCGAGGGGAATTCAAGATGTCAGTAATCCAAAATAAAGTTGGATTCCAATTCACTTTTCAATCTTTTTTTTTTTGGCCATGTTGCAAACTTGCATCAGCTCACTTTTCAATCTAAATACCTTTCAACAGTAAACATTTTCAATATATTGTAAACCTTGAATGATATTAATTTTATGTATTGTATTTGATTATTGTAGTTTCCACAGATGCTTGTAATGAACTGATGACATAGTCGTTGATATTATCATGTTGTTGCTATACTTGCTGCATCAGAAGAAAGCTTCGCAAGATGCTTAACATCATGGTATCTCTCGTCTTTTTTTTACTCTTTGATTTAAGTTTTGTAATTTGAATTATATTTTTTATAAACTGCCAATTCGCCCGAACCGCCAAGGCAAATTCGCCATTATTTGCTAACCGAACCGCTGGTTTTTGATAAGAAAAATGGCAAATTCTAGTGACACTTTTATCAATCCGCCACCCGCCATACGGTTTCTATTTTTCTCTCAAACCGCACCGACCCGCATCGCGCACACCCCTACCTCTTGCTGCACCTTGAAAAATTTACTTTTTCCTTGAAGCATCCATTAAAAAAATTCATAAATCAAATACGCATCCATAAAATCATACATAAAAAGTATCTATAAAATTATTCATAAAAACATCAAGTGTACGAATATCCATAAAGCATCCATAAAATTCGTCATTGTTTACATCCATCAATCAAACATGTTATCACAATTTGCCTTGGAAATTTGTAGGTAATTTTCCCCCCACTATAACAAAAACACATTTTAGTGACACTATACTAGTGGCATGTTCTTAAAAAATGTCACAAAAAGAATATTTGGTGGCTTTTTTTAAAAAAATGTCATAGAGCCACAAACATACAAGGCTCTAGTGGCATTTTAATTAAAAAAAGTATCACTTCACTACAACAAATTTACACTTTAGTGACACTACACTAGTGACATGTTTTTTAGAAAATGCCACAAAAATAAAAATTGACATTAAATGTTTTAGAAAAATGCCACAGAACCACAAACATATAAGGCTCTAGTGGCATTTCAATAAAGAAATGTCATATCAATTTTATGGCATTTTATAAAATAATGACACAAAAAATTATGTTCGTGACATTTACAAACAGATGCCACTAAACTTTAGTAGCAATGGCATTTTTTAAAAAATGTCAGGACACTAGGTAGGTGCAAATTACTTTTTATGGCACTTAGGTGAAAAGTGTCATAAACAAATATTTTATAGTATTGTAAGAAATGTCACTAAGCTAAAAACTTTCTAAGCTTATAATAGCATTTTTGAAAAAATAAAAAATGCGAATATATATTCTAAATTTTTAAAATGTAGTAAATAATTAAAAATAAATAAATTAAACTCAATATACATTATAGGAAAAAGCACATTCGGCGACTAAATTTCCTGACCAAAAAAAATTTGGTCGCTGAAAGTATAACTTTCAGTGACCAAAACAGCATTAGTAGCCAAAAGTAAAGTTTTTTGGCGACTAAATAATTTTAGTAGTCAAAAGTCTACAATTGGCGACTAAAACTAAGTTTGGTCGCTGATTATATGGGTTTTATTGACTAAAAAATTTTTAGTAGCCCAAAGTAAAGCTTTTTGGCGACTAAAAAAATTTAGTAGCCAAAAGTCTACAATTGGCGATTAAAAATAAGTTTAGTCGCTGAATATATGGGTTTTACCGGCTAAAAAAATTTTAGTAGCCAAAAGTCTACAATTGGCGACTAAAAAATAAGTTTAGTCACCAAAAGTGGTCATTTTTAATGCGGGAGAACTAAAATCCTAAGGCAGGAATTAAATTTTTTGGCGACCAAAATTTTGATAGTTGAAAGTACATCATCAGCGACCAAATCCGATTTTGGTCGGTAAAAGTTAAGTTTTTTAGCAACTAAAAAACAATTAGTAGCCAAAAGTATAGAATTGGTGACTAAAAAATATTTTTAGTTGCCAAAAGTGGTCTTTTTTTATTTTGCTAGTAAATAGTTTATTTTACATAAATTATGTTCAATAAAATAATTATGTTTATACATATACTTTTATATTAATATGGATGTATGTACTATATAAATAATATATGTTGCATATATAATCATGTGGTGCTATAGAGGTGTAGTGGGAAGAGTATGGTGTATAAGGTTTATGGTGTGGGAGGTTGGCGGTTCGAGTCTCCGCAAGAGCGGATCAAATTGTTCTATAACGAATTATCGTCACGAATGGCACTTGATAGCGTCACGAATAGTGCCTACCACGACATTAAAGTGTCACTGAAAGGTTTTAGTCTTGATGGTGCAATGACACTTATAAGTGTCACTAACTCTTTTTTTAATGGCGCTTGATAGTGCCATAAATAATATCTACCATGACATCAAAATGTCATTGAAAGTTTTTAGCCATGATGGTGTAGTGGCACTTGCAAGTATCTACCGTGGCATGGATACAAATGGCACTTGTTCAAAATGCCACAAGACTAAAAAATGTCATTAAACCAATAGTTTTGTGGCACTTTCAAATGTCACTAAACTAAGAAAATGTTGTAGTGCCCTTTAATAGAAATAGACATCTACACTTTTTAGAACATGTCAACCTCAATTGTTCCCCATTGATCTTCCTGTTGTCGCTATAGTAACCACTTCTTTCACAAGTAAGTCTAAGTCTTGGTTTTCTACCATTGCCTCTCTCATCTGATGTCTTTATAACAATGACAAATCTAGTATTCTTCTCAACGTCAGAAGCCCATTTAATTAATGCTTCACGACTACTAAAAATCTAAAAATCTAAAGATAATAAATACATTTATATGTCAAATTATTAATAAAACTCAATACAAATTAAAAATAAGAACAAATCGTATTCATAAAAAAACTTAACAACCCTTGTCTGCAATGAATTCATGATTAGAGTCCATTAATATTGCAGCACTTGGGTTGTTGCAATGAGTATAAGTCTAATCCTTTCAGACCAAAAAAAAAAAAAAAAAATGAAACTGAAAATACATGGAAATGACAAGCTGCACAAATTAAAAAAATTCGATTTGGGATTACCTGAAATGTATCTTTTATTCGGTAGTCGGTTACTAGACTTATATTTTTTGTTCGGCAATGTGATGGTGGACTATTTTATTTTGTTCGATTTCAAACCACCGAACGAAAGTCGAATACCAGTCCAGAAAAACGAAACAAAGACTTACCAATTAAATAAAAAAACTCACAATTTCACTTTTTTGATGGTTCTTCACCACCGTTTCTTCATCCATTGCTTTCTTTAATGATTAAAATACTATGATTCTCACTTTTGAAAAGAGATGTATAAGAGAAAAGAAAAATTAAGAAAGAAAAAAAAGGAGTAGGGATTGAAGACCAAGGGGTGTAAAGAAATAATAAAATATATTTAATTTTAATGTTTTGTCCTTAAAGGAAATTTCATACATGGATAAAATTAGAAAAAAAAAACTTATATGGAAGGTGTAAAGAGGTAAAGTAGTAGTGTAAGTAGAATCACCCAAATATTAATTATATTTGACTAGTGACATTTACCATTCTGCCTATTGTTGACTTGATTTTTACTCGTCCGTTAAATCCAAGTAGGTAATTGTAGGGTCGCCCCTGATGAGAGGCAATCAAGGTAGTCGTCGCCTTGAGCCCTTAAATTTGAACAAAAATTAGGGACTCGGGACCCCCAATTAAGAGTAGGCGTTGTGTTGTGTTATTTTAAATTTAAGTTAGAATTATTTTTTGTATTCTTATATTTTGTATTAAATTTTACTTTGATCCTTATATATAAAATTATGGTAGTTAATCCCATATATTTTTGGTCAAATCTCACTTTGATTCCTACACAGAATTGTGATAGTCAACACCCTATATTTTTGGTCAAATCTTACTTTGGTCCCTACACAAGTGTCAATGTCCCATATCTGTTGCTCAATTGTTTAAATTTTTACAGAATCTAATCATGTGACAAGAATGTGACTACGATATGAGGGTAAGTGAGAAAAATTATCTAAATTTTCCAGCAATACACACTTTGTCTCAAAATTTATATCAAATTATGACTGTATTAGGTTAAAACAAAACACAGATTGTGAATGATTAAGAAGATGAACGAGGATTTTGTATAAATTGGAATTACGAAACTCTGTTTTTCACGGTGATACAATTTTCTGTCTATTCATCTTCCTTTCTCTTTGATTTCTTTGTTGCATTTTTTTTTATTATTTCAAAAACTCTATTTTCTTTTCTCTTTGTTCTAATTTTTAGCACATGCGCACACACACACACACACACACACACACACATATATTATATTATATAACTCTCATGTGCTTATCACATGGGACAAAGTGTATTGGTGGAAAATATGGATGCTTTTCCTCTCTTACCGTCATCTCGTAGTCATTTTTTTTTTTTGTCACATGATTGAATTTTGTTAAATATTTAAAAATGAAGTAACAGAAGAGAGACATTGATATTTGTATAGGGACCAAAGTGGGATTTGAGCAAGAGTGAAGGGGATTGACTGTCACAATTTTATGTGTAGGGACCAAAGTGAGATTTGACTAGAAGTGCAGGAAATTGACTGTCATGATTTCATGAGTAGAGGCCAAAGTGGGATTTAGTACAAAGTACAAGGGTGCAAAGTGTAATTTATCCAAGTTAAAATTATCTCAACACTAATCTAATCCATTTTATCTTTCATGTTATGGTATCGTGCTATTTTCAATTCGTATCGGGTTATGTATTGTTTCACTCTTAGTTAAAAATACTAAGTGTATGATGAGCTTAAATTTTGTTCACAAGTTCAATTTTATAAAATTAGTCTATACTAAATGAAATTATTTATAAAATGTTTGATTTCAACTCAATTACATTTTCCTAAATTAAAAAATATATATATACATTATTATTATATTTTTTTACTAGATTGACTTTATAATAGGTAACAAAAAATACAAATTTTAAATAAAAAAAAAATTAACTTTAACAATTTATTTTGCATATTTTTTTATTCAACTAAATGAAATTACATAAAATATTAAAAAATATCATGCACATTTAGAAATAATATTAAAATGTGTAACTAATTATTTATGTTATCAGGTTGTATCATATATGATTAATATTGAAAAATAGTCAACTCTAACCCACTAATTTTAAGTACAGTTCGAGTCGTGTTGAAATTTTTTACCCTTATCCCTAACTAATCTTAACTTTTACAGTATTATTAAAAAATAAAGATTCAATTAAATTAAACTAAACCTCCAATCTAAACTAATGAGCCTTATAAATTATGAATGGTTAGTAATTTTGCATCTAAAAATACAGTAAGTGTAATATTTAGCTAATGCTCTATTGTAATTGTTTCATTTTTATTTTATATTATAAGTTTATTTTTCATTTAACGTTTTTCCAAATAATTTTTTTTAATAGTTTGTTCATGTACACATCTTGAGATTTGCTTAAAATATGAATTGCTCTATATGATTTAGAAAATTACAAATACCTCCTATTAGGATTTTTTATTTAACAAAATTAACTAAAAAAATAAAATTTTTAACTAATCTCTTATACAATAATACTAAAATTACTTGAATTATTAATTAAAATCTATTTCTAATATCATTAAAAACTATTAATTGATTTTATAATTTATTAGTAAAATGGGTCATTTATTATGAATTTAAAAATTTCAAAGAATGAGATGTAATTTCCTAAACTATAGGGGCAATTCGTATTTTAAACAAATTTCAGTAGGTGTATTTGTAATTTACCCAAATTATTAATATGTATAAAATTTATCACTTATTTTAAAATTATAAATTGAATTGAAATTTTTTCATAAATAAATAAAAATCAATTTTTGAAGGGGAAAAAAAAAACAAGTGTGATTTGTTCGACATTTCTCAAAGTTTCATCCTCTGGAGTAGAGTGGGCCTTCCATGAAGTTTTCTTGCATTGAAAAAAAAAAAAAAAAAAGAAGAAAAAGATGCTAAATATCCAAACCTATTTGCTTTGACCCCTTCACTTCTTTGAACTTTCACTCACATAATTGAAACCCTCTCATCTTCTCTTTGAACACCCACCTTAATACCGAATATATCCTAATACCAAATATACCCCTGTTCTTTGGACACCAACTCTTCTTCTTCCTTCTACTGCTGACAGTGCCGTTATGGCAAGCTCCACGCTCTCCCTTCTTCCTCTTTCTCTTCTTCTTCTTCTTTTTCCCTTTCCATCCTCCTCTCATTTCCATCTCTCTCGACCTTTGCTTTGGCTGCTGTTATAGCCCATCAACGCCTCGGTTGCCATCGCCACAAGATCTGAAGGTCTTGCCATCGACGCCTTGCTTGCCATCACTGCAAATCTGAAGGTCTTGCAGCCGTAGATTCGTCACTTGCCATCGCCACTAGCGGATCGACGATTTCATTGCCGTTATCAAAGTCCGCCTCTCACTCGTTTCACGACACCTTAGCCCTAGCCCACCATTACTACGAAGAAGGTGATGGAATGGCCGATAGGATTAGGGTTTTGAAAATTAGGGTTAGAAGGTTAGAGACAAGGGTAAAAGTGGAATTTTATGTTTGGACAAAATTAGAATTAAAAAAATAAAAGAGATTGAGAGTCTAGAAAATTCTATTTCCACACACATACTTACCTCAGTGTATATCATTTCTTAGTGCACACAATTAGTAATTTGATTATTAGTTATTGTTCTTATTCCACACACTAAATGTTCAAATCACACCTTTAACTCATATCTTTGTACATACACCACACTACAACAAATTTCGGATTTAAAGATGTAACAACTTTGTCCCAAAATGTACACATTTCGTCACCCAAACTAATTACGCTAAAAAGTTTTCGTCATCTGTTTTGTCGCCAAAGTGTTGTCGCTAAATGGTCTTGGAGACGAAAAAATAAATTTGTCGTTGAAAATGATAAATTTGTGACGATTTTTTTTTGTCTACAATACGCTTTGTTGAGAACATACTTGTAAGTAGTTAGTGACAAAATATTTTGTTATTAAAGAAAGAAATTAGAGACAAAAGTATTTTGTCATAAATATAAGAAATAGAGACGAAATAATTTTGTCGCATTTAATATAAACAAAGACAAAAAAAAAAAAAAAAAATTGTCAAAGCAGTTACCGATAAAGACCAAAACAAATTCATCATTAAAAATGATGAAATAATGTCAAAAAAAAATTCGTCACACATTGAGGGTAATAGTGTCAAAATGTGCTAATATTTTTCATCATGACAAATTCATTTAGCGACGAAATAAAGAATTTATGACAAAATTAATCATCCACCTAAGCCAAATAAGGAACAAAAAAAACTTCTTTAGGGATGAAAAATTTTGTCACTAATTTCATAATATTTTTTTCCACATTATATACCTATTTTTATCAAAATCTGAATTTTAGTTCAACAAATATAACCCTGTTCATGTTGAAACCTGTTTAATATAACAATTCCATCACAATTACCTGCTATAAATCAATACATTTACGAATTAACAAAATGAAAATATTCATTCATTACAAATAATTTCATCCTAATACAACAAAATGGTGCAATATCCACAAAATATCTAACAAATGACTAGTGCAATTCCACAAAACATTCAACAATAACTAGCGTAACTGTACAAAGTATGTGTGTCCTTATCAGACAAAAATGAACATTCAAGCAAATTAGATCATTGTTGCAAGTAAAAATGCCACCAGAATCCAATTTGCAAAAAAATAAATGAAAAGCTTTAGTAACTAATCAATTATACAAAAGATTAAAAATATTAGTAACTAATTAATTCACAATTAGATCAATTATACAATTTATCCCTCTAAGAGACTTTTTTCAAGATTATAGGAACAAAAAATTAAATTTAAGGCTAATTCACAAATGGTGTATCGCATTAATGTGTCGTAAGTTTATACAACTTATATTGGTCTCTCCCAAGGTGTTTTTGTTGGTTCCTATACAAATCCGTGGCTGTGTGATAATTTAGCCTTTCGACAATCTTTTTTGAAGCTTCAAGTATGGAGGAAAAAGCATATTTTAAGGCCAATTGACAATTTATACATCCTGTGCACGTGTTTATTGGTCTCTTCCAAGGTGTTTGTATCGGTTCTTGGACACATTTGTGACTGTTTAACAATTTAGCAATCTAAGGGGCGTTTTTTAATTAGAAGTGTGGACTCGACTTTTTTTGTGCCCCCCTCTCGGAGAGTATAGAATTAGTCCTACAGTTCGGACTCCTATCACGGTTCTGAATCTAGCCTCACAAAGTGCAATATGAAATTGATAAACACCAAAGAGTCCAATCCAGCAAATCATTTTGGAAAATCGATTTTGAATCAAATAATGCCAAAACTGGGCTGTTTTGCCAGATTACAGAGTCGCCACCTAAATATTTTATTTTTGAAAAATTTAGGAAACCCTGACTCGTGCCAAAGGCCACGTGTCTGTCATCACCAAAGTTGCCTCTGCTCGGGAACTTGGGTATGAGAGGGAAAGGTCCTAAAATGTGCACCCCCGCTCGCCTGATCAAAGATCGGCCTCTACTAAACATGATATGTTGTTTTATAAACCTCATGTGTTCTTATTCTGATTATTAGCTAACATTACTATGTGACACACACACAAGCAAATATAGACTAAAATCGCAAGAATTGGAACAACTCAATTCATGTTTGTTTTCAAAAATGGTTTGAAAATGCCACTCTCAAGTAGGCTAAAGCACGGATTTGCTATCAAACATGATTTGCCACATCGCAAAGCGGGCTTAAAACACACATTTGATGAATTGTCCCAATTCAAGCAACAAAGCCTCCATCTACAGGCACTCATGCAGTTAATCATATAAGCAAATAGCCTCATGGCAAGCATGCGAAACATGGCATCACTCACACTCATGCAAGGATGCTAAAGTGTAAAAGCTTACTGAGTACTCCAAACCAAAACAAAAGCTAGTTAGAAAAATGCATGATCCTAACTATGCAAAATGCCTAATGCAACACATGTGATAATGCAATTAATAGGCTCAGCTACTAAGATGGCATATGAATGCAACAATTCGATAGCATGCTGTTAAACACGTATTCAAATAAGTATTGAAATACGATGCAGTTTGAATGATGCGCTGAGCCTCGGTAAATGAAAGAAAAATGAATGATGTAATCATGCAAGCATAAGGTATGCTAATTGAAAATGACCGTAAACTAACCATCGAAAGCGGTTAAATAAAAGGGAGAAAGACGTGGGGTTAGAAGACATGCACACACATGCACACTTATTATAACAATACGCCCTCGCGAAGGAGGGTCCGAATAAATAAGCTAACCTACATTAAGCTAAGCTAATTATTACAAAACAAAACTAATTAACATTCTAGATAATTAATTATTACAACACAATTGAATAACTAGCTATGCTAAGCTAATTAAAATATTACAAAACAGATTAAACTAATTAATTACAACACTTGTATTAATTAGCTACAACTAGCTAATAAAGCAATTAAGTGGCGTCGTGGGCGAAGGAGACATGCATGCTCGGTTGGCTTCCTCTCAAAAATCCACCGCCTTGCCATCGGCTGCCTCTGTTCGCATTCATTTGATCTCTGAACACTGTACCAATTCCAGATTGCTTTTGCTCCAACATAGGAACACTTTTGCACAAAAATGGACTGGTGGCTGGTCGGCTACAAAAAGTGGTTACTGGCCACCTTAACTGGCCGGTCGGCTAGTATAAGTGGCCAGTCGGCTACTTCAGGTGGCCGGTCGGCCATCCCTTTTTTCGGACTTTTGTTTTTGCTGCAACAGAGAGCAACAAAGGCAAAGCAATGCATTTTTCAAGGAATGTGTGTCCTGCCACCCTCCTTATCATTTCTCAAGCTCAAAGAAGTATGGCACTTGGCTCTCGAGCCACCAATCAAGCATTTTCATGCATGATGGCCAAAGAATCAAGCTTGTACAAGCTTAATGAATGCACACATAAGACTCTAAGGACCACCACCCTATCATGCATGCTCAAGGGTGACGGCGACCAAGAAACGTGACACGTTTCATCACTTTAAGTATGAAACGTCCCACATTTCTTGTGTTTGGATTAACGTCCGATCCAAACACATGCAATGCAACTCAACATGTTTATCTTGTTCATGTTTTACTTGGTTCATTTTGTTTACACATTTTAGACTACCAATTAGTCCTTTAATCGATTAAGTCCAAAGTGATAGTCCTCTAATTGGAAAGAAGGCCTAAGCCACAAGTACCTTGAGCATGAAAGAGGGCTCATGCTGTTGGTTGGTAGAAACCCTCAAGAGAGGATTAAAACCATTAGGCATGATAGCCTCAATTCCATACTCAAGCCAACAAGGGGCTCAAGGCCACTTTCAAAACAAAGTAAAGAATGAAGAATAGAGAGAGGTTGTAGACATTTCAGTGCTGATATGGCATGCAAAATGACACTAAATCATGCAAGCAACACGTGCAAGACATGCTTAAAAGCCTAAAACATTAAGCTAATGAAGGGGATTGCACCACAACCACACAATACAAGCCTCAAAGGGCCAAACCAGCTCAAAACAGAGCTAAAACATGCCAAAACAGTGGCTGAAATATGCTTAGATTGAGGCACAAAAGGTTAGAAAAACATGCTCGCATGTTAGCTTGCAAATGAGATTCAAAGCACAACTCTTAAAAACAATGAAAGAGTGAAATAGATGAGCACGTGACAGAGATTATGATGCTGAAATTACATGCAAAATGATGTTACAACATGCAAACAACTCAAACACTTCATGTTTAAAACCTTAAAACAATGAGCTAGTGAAGACCATTACACTACAGCCATGCAAAACAAGCCTCAAAGGACTTAACTAACCCAAAATAGAGTTAAAGTAGGCCAAAATAGTAGCAAAAACATGCTGAAGTTAAGCTAACACAAGCTAGAATAATAGGCTAACTTATTAGGCATGCTAGACTAGTAAGCACAATTGCACTTCAAGTACAAAAAGAAAGCAACCAATGCTCCAATGAACCCAAAACAGAGTTGAAACATGTCAAAATAAAGCCTAAAACATGCTGAGATTAAGCTAAGTTAAGCCATAAAATCATGCTACTATGTAATGCTAACTAGGTATGGAAGAGAGACATAAGAAGGGGAGGCTAACCCCTCCATTTTTCAACTTCAAAACATACTTTTTACCATTGAAATAACTTTGAATTTTAGTGGTTTAAAGGCCCAAAAAGTTTGACTTTAACATACTAAAAGATGGTGCAAAGGCTTATACAATTATGCAACAAAAAGGGGTAGACAACCCCTTAGCACAAAATGGCTTCAAACCAACATGTTTAGGCCCAAAAATCAAAACTTTTTGTAGTTGAAAATTAGGCTCAAAACAGCATAACAAGATGGCAAGACAAGTATATACAAAGAGCTTAAAAGAGGTAAGACTTATACCTTTGAAGCACAACACTTAAACAGCCACTTTCTTGGCTCAAATGACTCTTCAACAGCCCAAAATTAGTCCTAAGATGCCTCAGCCCAAAGATATGCAACTTTGGTTAAGGATGTCTAGGAAAAGGAAAGGTGTGTCTCTACTTGTATGCACACTCTCTATTTGTATGCACAAAAGGGCAAGAGAGAGAGAAATCTAGAGAGAGAGAGAGAGAGAGAGAGAGAGATTTTAGAGAAAGAGGCTCCCAAACTTGCTAACCTTCCAAAATGATAGATATGGCCTCCATATATAGCAATATACAAGCCTCAGGTCGAAATATCTTATTACAGGACAGCTAGCACAGTGTAGAACAGCTGGAGGAGAAATATCTACAAATTTTGAGCTTTCTGGACACTTGTGGCTGACCGGCCACTTTTTGTAGATGACAAGAACACCTTTTGGACGACATATGGCCGACACATGGCCGACAAGCTTCACTAGTGGCTGGAAAGCAAAGGCTGGTTTCTGGCCCCAACTTCAATTAGGCATATCTCTTTCATCTGGACTCCTTTGTAGGTCATTCTTGTGCCTAAATTGAAGCCCCGGAAGTCTTCTTTCCAATGGTGGAAGCCTCACATAAAAATTTTAATTGTGATAAGAGATATTTCTCTTTTAGTGAAGACTGCTCAGTTTCGGTCCAACCAGATTGATGCCTAACTTCAACCAACCATATCTCCCTCATCCAGACTCGGCTTTAGGAGATTCTTGAGTGCAAAATGAAGCCCTAGAAGTCTTCTTTCCAACGGTGGTGGCCTCATAGATAAAATCCAAGTGTACAAATGGATAGGCTCGATTTAGTGAGGGCTGCTTGACTATTTCTTAACGATTCATGCCCATATTCTTCCCCAACTTGGTTTCTTCCCTCCCCTCTAGTCTTCTTCAACTCCAAACCTCTAAACAAGATGTTTTAAAGATTTTTTTCCAAAGAGTTCACCTCGCTTTCATTCATTTCCACTTTGTCATTGCTCGGTTTACCCAAAAGCCCAACATTTAATGAAATGTGAGCCTCGAAACATCGTAGGAACTTTGTTTCAAAAATATTTTGAAAGAGACGGTTTTAAGCTCTAAAATCTTTGGTCAAAATCATTTTGGTCCAAAATAGGGCTGTGGGGTCGAGATTTGACGCTCTTCTTGCCAAAGATACCAAACCTTTGCACTGCACAACTTTCACCACTAAGTAAACAATCAGTAGCGCCCAAGTCTTAAGGGCGGTCAAAAATGGGGTGTCTACAGGAAGTATGAAATATTTTTTTGTATCTAATACACAAACAGTGCATCCTGTGCATGTGTCGTAAGTTCCTACAAGTAACATTGGTCATTCTTGAGGTATTTGAGCCAAATCATGGGAACTTTCGTGGCTGTTTGACGATTTGGCCTCTGATGGCCTTCTTTCAAGCCTAATTATTTAAAAACTGATTTTCTAATCTAATTCACAAATGATGCATCCCGTGCATATTCCGTAAGTTTTTAGAAGTTATATTGGTTATTCTTATGGTGTGTGTGCTGGTTCTGATGACATTCGTGACTATTTGAAAATTTTGCCCATTTGTTGGCCATTTTTCAAGCCTGAGTATAGGAAAAAAGCATTTTTTAGGCTAATTCACAAATGGTGCATAGTGCCATAAGTTCTTACAAGTTAAATTGGTCCCTTCTAAGGTTTTTGTGTTAGTTCTCATGTACATTCATGGTTGTTTGATAATATACTCCTCCAACGGACTTTTTCTAATATTATGGAAAAAAAAAGAAGTATTTTTTAAGCAAATTCACAAATGGTACACCCCATTCATGTGCTGTAACTTCTTACAAGTTATATTGGTCCCTTCTACTGTGTTGTGTTGATTCCCATGCACATTCGTAGTTTTGTGATAATTTAGCCCTTCAACAGCCTTTTTTGACGCTTAAGAATGAAAAAAATCATTTTTTTTGGGTCTAATACACAAACAGTGCATCTCATGCATGTGCTGTAAGTTCCTACCAGTTATAATGGTCCCTCTCCCAAGTTGGGTGTTCTTGTTTTTAGGCATTTCCATAGCTATTTAACTATTTGGCCCTCCAATAGCTTTTTTTGAACTAGTTCCCAAATTGGGTGTCCTATGCATCTTTCCAATACTTCCTAATTCTTCAAACATATATTCTTTTATAAAAATTGTTATATTAAAGTTAATATACTTTACCAAGAAGTATGTCCACTTGGGGAATTCCCCTATAATAGAATCAATTATCTAGCTAAGAAATTGATCTCTTTGTTATGAAACTTTTTATACAATAATCTCTTTATTCTGCAGATTATACTTTTCAGCTCAATTGATACCTGTGGAACACTTCTTGGATATGCAAATTGTAAAGTTTGAGATATATATGAATTATGAATTTTGATTTTCTAATGCACTTTGCTAAAAATGAGCTATACAAGTATTTTCTGATTCTAGTATCTGTGTTGATACGTATGTATTTATCATAAAATAGATAGGATTCCATAATGAAAAGGTTATTGATCTTGAGTCCTTATGCCTCAATGATGTGGAGGTTTCCTTTTGTTTTTTGTGGTTCAAAATCTTAGTCAGTTTAATTTCCTAAATAGAATTATGGATTGTTAGCTTGTAATCGTCAGCCCCTGTGGCTCTACTATGTGCATCACATTAATTTCAAGTTCTAAGATTGTGATGTCTCAAGCAATCAGAGCCTAAATGCATATGTACTGCAGTCCTCCATAATTAGCTACATGAAACAAGGATTTATTGTTTTAAACTTGACATTCATATTTGGATTTTTTTTTTTTGATAAGTAATAATTCATGTTTTGATTTTGCTGCTAAAAGAAGAAAGTTCAACTAAAAATCAAACTTACATCATCCAGTAGCATACTGTTGCAATAAGAACCAATGTAAGATGGAACCTGCATCACATAATGCACATTAGCCACAAAAAAAAAAAAAAAGATTTGTATTCTAAACATTTTTAGCAAGCTTAGTGAACTACCAAGAACAGTTACCTTGCAAACAATCACAATTATCAACCTCTTTGTGAACAACATCGAGAACAAAATCGATCAACTTAGTGTAGTGACCTTTGGCCCAATCAAAAACAACAAAACAAAAATGCTCCAAAAGAAATGTTACACTGAATGGTATGCTGAATTTGGATGGGATAGCCTCTGTTTTTGCTGAATCTGGATGGGCTAAGTCCATGATGGTGAGTGTTTGTGAAAGGTGGGAAGTTAGACAGATACAATTATTGAAGTTAAGGTTGTTAATAAAAAAATTCTGAGAGTATGGCTCTGAAGTAGCTGTTGGCTTTTAATTAAGTCACTATATGAAGATACAAAACAATAACAAATTGTATTAGGGGAATAAAAACCAAACGACACTAACTAATGGGAGAAGGGAGGGGGGAACCAACTCTAACCAGTGTACAACAAAATTGGTCACCACAACCATTTTCCTCAAACTAGTTCAAAAACTAGTGTAGTTCTTGGTGCTTGGATGGGTTTAATAAACAAATTGTGGGTTCAGATTTTGTTTAAAAAGTGTATTAGATTGATTTAAAAAATTATGGTCTGGGAGAATGGAATTCTAATAATAACAATCTAAAATAACCCATAAACAATCTGAAAAAACACTGAAATTACTTGAATGATATTTAATCAAAAACAGAACCAGTCAAGTGATAATTATACTATTTACCCTAATCTATCAATCATCTAGAGTTTTATTTATTTATTTATTTAAAATCTCTGTTTCTCTCACAATCCCTGTTTCTATAACAATATAACAGTTTGAATAATGTGATATAGAACAAACTCAAAAACTATTTTTCAATATAATGCCTTTATAATTAGGCTTCTGCTCTCAACATCATCATACCAAAAGGTTAAGGAAGAAACTGCAATGCCTTTAATCGAAAAAATTTAACTAAAAAAAAATAATTACAATGATCATTCTATTTAATCAAAAACAGAACTAGCCAAGAGAAATCCTAACTCAATAGTTAAGATTTCAATAATATACTCTTTCTAGGGTCCAATAAAGCAAAGGAATGGTATAGAAGCAAAGAATCAATACTTACACATCCTCAAAGCTAGTAAATCAAGGAAAATTATTACATAATTATTAAATATAATTGTATAAGCAGTTCCAATAACCTAACTACATGAATTCAAATTAGTGGGTGGTAAAATTAGAGATCCATAACACAAATTTAGAAATCCACATTATATAAGTTCAACGGTGTAACGATCCCGGTTTTGACTCGTCTCTTGTGGTGTTTCGGGCTCAGGTTAGTATGGTTTTGAACGGTGTTACGTATCTTAGTTTCTCTTGTATTGCCCTTATTTTTGGTTATCGGGTTATAGTGGTGTGTTTGGAACAAGTAATGTCTCCAAACCTTTAGATGCGAATCCAATCTAAATTGTGCCTTGCAGAGTTGTATCGGAAGTTAATTCTTTTATGTTTTGCCACTTCCCTGAGTAGGTCGGGGGTTGAGCTGCCCGGTCAGCTCGCGGGGGTCGAGGGGCAGCGCCCCTTGGTGGGTCCGAGGGCAGCGCCCTTGCAGGGTCGAAGGCAGTGCTCCCAAAGCAAAAATGCAAAATGCATTCGAAGTTGCTTGAGCTGCATATGCGGAAAACAGGGGAGGGCTTGTTTGGCTACTGGAATAAATGCAAGTGCGGGAGTGCAAGTGCGGGTGAAGCGCTGTATGTGCGGTGGTAGGTGAGTCTGAAATTTTAGTATTTTCTTCTCTTTAGGCTAAGTGTATCTCACTCTTGTTAGGTCTCTCTCTCTCTCTCTAAAAACCCTTTCCTCTCCCTTCTCTCTACATTTCCCTACGCCAAATTGGATCAAAACCTTCATTTCTCAAGATCCATTAGAGTTTTACCATAGTTTCTTCATCAAAGTTGGTTAACTTCTCGAGGGCTTTGTTGTGTGCAGTGAATATCGAGTTTCGACACCGTTGATTTTGGGGGTTTCATTTCATTCTTCTTCAAAACTTGAGGTAGGGATTTTCTTAGAGTTATATATATATTTTTGCAAGATCTAGATGATTTTGGAAATTATCTTTTAATAGCTTTGAAAATTGATTGTTGATTCAAGAAGTTGAGCGATTTTCAATGTGGGTTTGTTTCTTGTTATTTTAAAATGATCTTATGGGTTTTGACCTTCGTTGATTAAAGAAAAGATGATTTTGAAAAGTTTTTTTTCAAAAGATTTGAGTTGTATAGTTTTGGTGAGAAAAACTAGAATTTGGGGATTTTTTTTTAAAAGAGACTGAAAATCTATGAATGATATTGTTATATTTATTTTGTGTGTCAAAATAAATGGGTGTTTGAAAAATTTCTTATTTAATGATGAATTTTAGGGAATATGAGAATTGTTGTTCATTTTGGAAATTATTGTTCAAAATGTTGAAATAATCTTGAAATGACTAATTGTTGAGGATACATGAGAAGAGGGAATTATGTTATTCCTTGGATGATGAATTGGAATAAAAGTATTTATATTCATCTTGTATTATTGTCATATCAATTCATTTGATTATATTAAACTTTGAAAGTTGATTTGAAAACCTGCATTGAGAAAAGAATGTTGAGAAACAAGTTTTCATGGAATGGTTTTGGGGTAAATACGTTGGTTAGTCTTGATAGGTGGTGTAGAATAAGTTGGCCTGAGAGTCCGGGGTGAAAGACCGAAAACTCGCGCGAATAGGTGTCGAGCCTTCCGGTTAATACCGATAAAAATGACAAATTGGTAGTACTTGTATAGTCTACTTGCAGACACCGACCTAGGGATTACCAGAGTCGTATTTACCGCTCTTGAAATGAATTGTTAAGTTTTTAAGAATTAACATTGCATGAAATCATTGAGCATGATGGTTTTTCAAAGATGAAGATGTGATTCTTTTTTCAAAAAGGCATAGCATGGCATGTGCATTTCATCTATTGAGACTTGTATAAAATGTATATACTTTGTTAAGGATTTCCTACTGGGCTTTATGCTCACCCAATGGGATTTTGGCGTAGGAAAAGATGTGGTGATGCTGCCTAACTAAAGGCGAGGAAATGTGTGTTAAGAGTACGAGACTCTCCTTTTGCTGTGACTCTGTGTGTAAGCCAAGGGTTGAATGTGTGTGGGTTTGAATAACCGTTTTGTGTAACCAGGCTCAAGCCTTGGAAACTTTTAAACCCTTAGGGGTATTTATTTGTTTATTTACTTGTTGTTGGATTAATGTATTGTTGTATGAAGAACTATTGTATCATGTAATGTAAATTTAGAGATTTATATTCGGTTTTCCTTGAAAGAGCCATGATTGTTGTTGTAACGCCCTCAAAATAAACCCACAAATCAACCAACAATAGCATGCTTAGACATAAGAAAACAAAGCATAATTGTATTCCATCAGAGTACTCTTTACAAAATGTATTACATGTTGACATCAAAAGTAAATGCCTTAAGGGCTTACAACTTTCCAAGTCAACACTTGGTACAACAAAAGAGTACTAACTCTATAGAAAGAAAGCCCTTGGCTTGAATTACATATATTACAACCAAAAACATAAAACAGTCCAACAGTCCCAAGCCTCCCAAGCTATGTCCTTGGAGGTGGCATGCTACCTGTACCTGAAAATGATGTCCCATAAAAGGTGAGTCAACGCCCAGTAGAGGTATGCTAAACACAATATGGGCAGTAACTAAGACATTAGCAATTGATAAATGTTTAACTTACATAAATCAAATTCATAAACCATTTCCATTACACGATAACTGTGTCCATGTTTCGTTTCATTTTCCATTTCTTATCCAGTTTTCAATTCACAACAACGGCTCAGAACCTAGCTAAACAACTTAAATGAGATAGTAACTCGTATTAAACATTTCCCACCTCATATTAGATAAGCATACTAGTTGTATCAACACTTCAACAGATACACATTTTAGTGCTGTATCAACGGAGTCCATCCCCTATCTCCTCCCAAACAACATCCAGTTTAGAGGTCCATCCCCTATCTTCCCCTAAACCGTGGAGTACATCCCCTATCTCCTCCCACACACACAATGTATATAAACATAGGTCATATACATAATCAATAAATACATAAAATTAATGTATTCTTTCAACCGTCAAATTCGATGACACATCCAATTGATTAGTTTTAGTTTGCCTAATCATCATGCATTGTCTACAACAATCAAGATTACCCTCCACCGGTAGCCCAAAGCAATTATTTCTAAACAGATAATAAAAGCACCAACAGATAAATTATCTGCATTTTCAAAAGTGAACGATTTATTAATCCAACTCCACTATTCCAACTCATAATGAACCAATATCATCATATTCAACTCAATTTCACAAATCCATAACTTTTCCAAATTAATTATATCAATTAATTTATACATAATTTAGGGTTTTCTACCCCATCTCTCAATATTAACCCAAAGGTTCAAATATCAACAACCAACAACTATATCATCATTTTGAGACCCAAAATACATATTATGAGCCAAAATCACAAAACCCTCTTTTATACATTTTGAAACCCTAAGTCCCAAAATCAAAACGCTTAAACCACATGCTCAATATCTAGGTCAAAACCCATAAGAGTGAGTAGGAATCCCTACCTCAAGAGATGAATACCAAAGAAGAAGATGAAGAAAACGAAGATGCTCCAAACTCCAAACTTTTTGGATCAAAATGAAGCCCTCGACGATCAACACACTTTTTATAAAGGTCAAAGGGAAGGAAAACACTCTAACTAGATCAAACCCTAGAGAGAAGGGAGATTCTAGAGAGAGGAGCTCTCAAAAATGGCTTTTTGAAAAAGTAAGAGAGAGAAAGAAAAGTGAAAAGTGATTTAAAATCACCCAGCGGATAACTCATATACGCATGACCCGCTCGAGTGGAGAATAGAACGCTCGAGCGTCAAGCACACAAATCTGGACCCGACCCGTTTGAGCGCAAGAAGGCCCACTCGAGCGCCAAGAAACAAAAGCAAAACACACTCGCTCGAGCGTGAAGAACCAGTCCGCTCGAGCATAGATTTTCATCTCCCAGAACTTTCATAGACAAAGCACTACCCGCTCGAGCGCCAACATACCCGCTTGAGCGCGACTGCTCGAGCATAAAGAAACCCGCTCGAGCGTGAAAAACACACCTACAGAAGTTTTGCAGGGACATGAAATACTGGAAGGGTGTAAACCCCGCTCGAGCGCAATAAGACCCGCTCGAACGGGCCATTCAAAAACTGGGCAACAATAATAGGAGCCAAAGCTCTACCAACCTGTAACAACCAAGCCCAACACATCCTAAAACTCAAACAAATGGATTTAAAGGACGAAAACAAGACAAATACAACTACCAACTCTACGGAACCGAGTCCGGAATACAACTGAACAGTAAAGGGACAATCGGGATCGCTATAGTTGTATTATCATTTGGGTTAGAAAATTTGGGGCATTACAAACAGTATGACTTAATTTAAGTTTCCAAAACCATGTTAAGCAAGATTATAAATCAAAATTTCAAAAACAAAACTGTTCATATTAAAATATCAAAGGAGATAGGAAAGAACATGGGAAAAGAAAATTGGAAGTACAAAACAATTACCTCTGGCAACTCAAATTAATTATACTCACCTAAAAAAAACTCAAATTAATTATAGGAAAATTAGATAGAAAATGAGTCAGCACACAATGTAGATTAACATATATAGATAACTACACAAACAGATTATATGTATATTGTGGGGATATATTTTTGAGTACCAACACGTGGCAAGGTGACGCCGATGTATCAGCTGAGGTGCCACATGTCCTGGTCGTAATGCCGAGATGATCTCGGCGTGGCCGAGGTTATCTCCGAAGATATCGGAATCTGAGATACGCAGATAAGGGACAAGAGTCCTAGAATGAGGAAAGACTTCAAGATGGATAAGGATAATGTTCTTAGGAAGTCTATCCTTATCTCTTGAGGAGTCCAAAGTAAGCACTGAATGGGAGTCCATAGAAGTCAGGCTTCTATCAGGACTAGGATTGAGTTAACTATAAAAGAAAGGCACTCCCGTGGGTCTAAGGTACGCAATTTATATTCTGAATAGTGAGTTTGCACTATTGATTATCTGTGAGAGATATACTGACTTGATCGTCGGAGTGCCCCCGGGTGGACGAACCACTGCCGGAATCTTCTTTTTCTGTTACAGGTTAGATAGGTGTCATCTATTTTGCCAATGCTCTCCAACTGAATACTAAGTTGGCAGTGTGGTCAGATTTTCACCCACACAATTTGGCACCGTCTGTGGGAAAGAAAGTAGAATAGATGGCCAGTAACGGACAGAAGGAAAAGATTGAGGACGACAATCCTGCTGGGAGTGGGAGACTTATTGACCTTGATGTTGAAGGAGATAGGTCTAACGCAAAAACTCATGAGCAAACTCACGGAGTAAAAGACGTCGGCTAGACTGGCGACATACCAAAGAAACCTAATCGAAGTGGGTACTACAACGAAGGCGACCTCTAGGTATGAAAGGACAGGTGCCTACGAAGGAACGAAGAGGTGAAAGAGATGGAAAACAAATTGGCAGACCTACAATCGGTCGTCAATTTTATGATGCAAAATAACGTCATGCAGCCACCATACCTGCTGCAGGACACGCCGATTCCAGCGGCCAATGTCCAGAAGGGAGGGCAGAAAGCAATCCCAGAAGCCCCCCTAGCACACCAGGAGCGAAAGACACTCTCATCGGCCTTCAAGGGAGGTTGGAAGAGGGGAGTCAAGGAAGGAAGAGTCACAAAGGACACAACGCACCAAGGAGGCCGACCCCAAAGAACATCGGCATGTTCAAGGGCGGGCACTATGCTTCGACACAACTTATGGAAAAAGATCGAAAAAGGCTCACCACGAGGCCAAGAGTAGTATACCGAAAAGACTGAAATCGAAAGATAGCCGAGCACCTGGGCGGAGCAAAGAAGACTTGAGAGATTACCTCAAGAGGATGCAACAGAACGTCAATGCCGAGGTAACTTCACCTGTAAAGCCGAAAACACCATTCTCGGTGGAATTAGACAAATTCGAGGCACCAAAGAGATTTAGTATGCCGAGGTTCCAAATATACGATGGTAAGTCAGACCCCACCTTCCACGTTGGATTATACTTGAACTCAATGGCATTGTGTAGTGGGAACGAGCCATTGCTCTGCAAAGTGTTCCCCTTGTCCTTTGGGGAGATTGCATCAGATTGGTTTCACAAACTACCAAAGGGAAGTGTGAAGACCTGTGAGGGCCTGGCCGAGATGTTTGTGGTCAGGTTCGTGACAAACAAACTTCAGCCATTAAAAGTGGACACATTGATGGCTTTGAAGATCAGCAAAGATGAAGGCTTTAGGGCTTACGCCAAAAGATTCTATGAGGTGTTCAACCGAATACCTGAATGTAATCAAGAGGTGGCAGTCATATCTTTCAAGAACGGCCTGAAAGATGACTGTCCACTACAGAAGTCATTGGCAAAGACATTGCCAAAAAGTATGGAGGAACTCATGGCCAGAATTGAGAAGTATGCCAGAGCCGAGGAAGATACGTCGGGGAATAAGGAGACAAAGCACGAGAAAGGAAACGGCTCACCAAAGCGAGGCCGAAGTAACAATGGATCCTCCAAACAAGAGGTAGAACTGAGGGCTGTGCAGGCAGTGACAACTGTGTTCCGAATCCCAATTCACAAAGTCCTAGATCAAATTCGGAACCAACCCTATTTCAGAATCCCAGAGAGGATTCCAGGAGAGTTCATTAGAAGAAACATTGGCAGCCATTGTGCCTACCACAATGAAGATGGGCATACAACTCAGGATTATAGAGCCCTGAAAATACACTTGGAAGACCTGGTGAGACAAGGACATCTGAGAGACCTTGTCGATGAGACCAGGACAAGAGAAGAACGGGCAAGATTGCCTCAGGCACCAGCAGCCCCACCTCTCCCAGTACAGTAGCCGTAGGCAAGAGGACCTCGAGTAGTCAATGTAATCCACTCAAAGGTCAACGAAAACGAAATCCGAGGAGAGACCCAGAAGGTAAAACACCTACAACATGTCTACCAAGTCGGGGAGAAAAGACATCGGGCAGAAGAGTACCAGGGACCAATGATAACCTTTACTGAAGCCTACCTAGAGATGGTCCAATATCCGCATAATGATGCCTTAGTAGTATCCCTCCAGGTTGGGGAGTGCCAAGTGAAACGCATCCTGATTGACCAAGGCAGCTCTTGTGACATCATGTACGACCGATGTTACAAGGAGCTCGGCCTTCATCCAGATGATATGGAACAATCCAATGTCCCAATGGTTGGGTTCAATGGAACACCGATATGGCCACTGAGAGCAGTAAGCTTGGAGGTGTAGGCTGGCACCAGGAAGATCAAGACAGAATTCACCATCATCGACACACCCTCCCCTTACAACATCATCTTGGGAAGGCCATGATTGCATGCGATGAGGGCAGTTCCCTCAACACTGCATCAACTATTGCGATTCCCAATAGAGCATGGGATAGAGGAAGTCAGAGGC
Organism: Camellia oleifera; assembly: GCA_022316695.1. NCBI lineage: Eukaryota > Viridiplantae > Streptophyta > Magnoliopsida > Ericales > Theaceae > Camellia > Camellia oleifera. The sequence continues at coordinate 27,673,917 of CM039307.1, read as the reverse complement.
GATTAGCTACAGGCTAAGAATTGCTCCATGGCAGCAATGAAATCTACCTGCAGCATACGAGAGCCAGAAAAGGCCAAAATTGAAGATGAGGACGTGGAAGTCCTAGAAGACGTCGACAAGGAGCCAGCCGAGAAGAGCAAAGAGGCACTGAAGAAAATCCTCGTCCAGGATAGGGATGAAGAACGCTTCTTTCTTCTCGGCTCGGGCTTAGCCGAAGAAGAGGAAAAAGAGTTGGAAGCTTTTTTGAGAGCAAATATTGAGGTGTTTGCTTGGACACCTTACGAAATGCTTGGCATTGACCCCGAGGTCACTTGCCACAAACTGAATGTTGACAAGTCGGCCAAACCTATAATTCAACGAGCCAGAAGACCGACGTTGATGCACGTCGAAGTAGGCAGACTTCTGGAGGCCAGGGCCATTAGAGAAGTTCACTACCCGACATGGCTATCCAATACAGTGGTGGTAAAGAAGCAAAACGGTAAATGGAGGGTCTGCGTAGACTTTATCAGCCTCAACAAAGCCTGTCCCAAAGACAGCTTTCCTCTACCCAAGATTGACCAGCTAGTAGATGCCACTTCAGGGCATGGAAGAATGAGCTTCCTAGATGCCTACAAGGGGTACCACCAGATAGCCATGTATCCCCCAGACGAAGAGAAGACTGCGTTCATCACCCTAAAAGGCCTGTACTGGTACAGAGTAATGCCTTTCGGGTTGAAAAATGCAGGAGCAACTTACCAAAGGTTGGTAACCAAAATGTTCAAACAACTGATTGGTCAAACAGTAGAAGTTTACATCGACAACATGGTCGTTAAGACTAAGGAGCCTGAGGGTCATCTCTCCGATCTAAAAGTAGTCTTTGAAATCCTTAAAACATATTGGCTCCGACTCAATGCATCGAAGTGTGCATTTGGAGTTGGATCTGGTAAGTTTTTAAGATACCTGGTGACCAGAAGAGGCATTGAGGCCAGCCCAGACTAGATCAAGGCCATCCTAGAGTTGAAGAGCCCGACGTCAGCAAAACAGGTGCAGATGCTAATTGGAAGGGCCGCAGCCCTGAATAGGTTCATAAGCAGAAACTCAGACAAGTGCAAACCTTTCTTCAACTTAGTGAAGAAAGCCGCAGACTTTCTTTGGACAGAGGAGTACGAAGAAGCATTACCCGATTTGAAGAAGTACCTGACCACAGCTCTAGTTCTTTCGAATCCAGAACTCGGGGAGGAGCTGTTCCTATACTTGGCAGTTTCAGAACATGCGATAAGTGCAGTACTAATCCAAGAAGAAAAAGGGGAGCAAAGGGCTGTTTACTATGTAAGCAAAACCCTAGCCAACGCAGAAACAAGGTATCTACCCTTAGAGAAATTGGCACTGGTTTTAGTAATGGCTTCAAAGAAGTCGAACCATTACTTCCAGGCCCATAAAATTGTGGTACTGATAGAACATCCATTGAAGTCCCTATTGCAGCAGGGGGACTTAACAGGAAGAATAGCCAGATGGGCAGTCGCCCTAGGCTAGTATGATCTGGAGTACAGGCCCAGAACAACAATCAAAGGCCAGGTTTTGGCCGACTTCGTGGCCGAGTTCACGCCAGAATCCCTCGAACATCGGGCTCCGTTGAGCCAAGATAAACGATGTCTAAACAAGCAAGGAGAAGCCCAGCCAAAGACAAAAGAACAAAGGAAAGAGGACAAACTCAGACCTTGCAGCATTTACATCGGCGACTCTTTTCGACTGTTTGTTGATGGGAGTTCAAACCGACAAGGAGCGGGAGCAGGAGTAGTACTGATATCCCCAGATGGGCAGGTACTAGAACAATCAATTCGTTTGGGGTTCAAGGCCTCAAACAATGAAGCAGAATGCGAAGCACTCATTGCAGGACTAAAACTGGCAGCAGCAGTACAAGCAGATGAGGTAATAGTTTTTGGTGATTCACAACTGATAGTCAATCAGGCAACAGGAGAATATGCAGCCCGAGATGAAAGAATGTCAGCATATACAAAGGAGGTCATTAGGTTGGCGGCCTTATTCCAGAACTGCCAACTACTCCAGGTAAACTGAGATGATAACAGCCACGCCAATGCGTTGGCCAACCTAGCTAGTGCAGTACAACCTAGAAAAGCAAGGACAATAATGATTGACTACTTGTCGGGCCTGAGCATTGAACCAGCAACCACAGAGTGTGAAACAATGTGCGTGGACATGGGATCAAGCTGGATGGACGCAATTGTTGCATTCCTAAAAGAAGGAAAGCTGCCAGATGACCACAAGGAGGCACACAAGATCAGATTGAAGTCGGCAAGATTCAGTCTGACAGCAGAAAGACATCTCTACAGAAGGTCCTTCACTGGACCCCTTTTAAGGTGCGTACACCCTTTACAAGTCAAAGATTTTTTATATGAAATACATGAAGGGATTTGTGGAAGCCACGTTGGGGGCAGATCACTCGTCCATAGGGCCATCACCTAGGGGTATTGGTGGCCTTACATGCAGAAAGATGCAGAAGCCTATGTAAAGAAGTGTGAACAATGCCAAAGGTTTGCACCTCTGATACACCAGCTAGCAGCAGACCTGAACCCTGTATCCAATCCTTGGCCATTTGCCCAATGGGGCATGGATCTCATCGGGCAACTGCCCCAAGCAACTGGACAAAAGAAGTACTTGCTAGTAGCAATAGATTGCTTCACTAAATGGATAGAAGCTGAACCTCTTGCCAAGATCTGAGATGAGGACGTGAAGAACTTCATTTGGAAGAACATTATCACCAGGTTTGGGATTCCAAGAGCAATTGTTGCAGACAATGGAACTCAATTTGACAGTAAGCTAATCAAGAACTTCTGTGCAAAGTTCAAGATCAAGAACTACTTTTCAACCCCAAACTTTCCACAAAGCAGTGGACAAGCAGAAGCATCCAACAAAGTAATTCTGGATGGGATAAAGAAGAGGCTGCAGGTAGCAAAAGGAAAGTAGGTAGATGAATTGCCCAATGTACTCTGGGCATATTGGACTACGCCGAGAAGATCAACAGGGGAATCCTCCTTTGCCATGGCTTATGGCACAGAAGCAGTCATTCCGCTAGAGGTCGGCATCCCTGGAATCAGAACCCAGGGGGTAGAGAACGGGACTAATGTTGTACTCTTAGCCCGAGATCAAGATCTTCTAGAAGAACGAAGGGAGAAAGCTACAATTTAACTCGCAGCATACCAGCAACAGCTTGCCAGAGCTTACAACAAAAAAGTTAACCCAAGGGAATTTTAGATTGGTGACCTCGTCTTAAGAAAATTTGTCGGCAACAAGAAGGATCCCGAGAGGGCAAGCTTGGCCCAAATTGGGAAGGACCCTATAGAATCATCGCAGTGCTGGGCAATGGGGCATATCGGCTTGAAGATAATGAGGGCAAAGAGTTGCCAAGGCCTTGGAACACTTGTAATTTGAAATTTTTCAATCATTAGAATTTTTTTGTTCCTTTGCCATTTGCCGAAGTAAATAAATAAAGATTCAGCTAGTTCTCTTTTCAAGATACTTGACATTGTCGCTAGAATACATGCATAATGAGAACCCAAGTGGAACTCAGGTTCACATTAGGGGATAGAGAGAAGAAGAATATGTTTAACACTTGTTGAAATTTGTGGACAATTTACAAGTTAAGGTTAAATCAAAATCATTGTTTAACACTTGTTGAAATTTGTGGACAATTTATAAGTTGAAGTTAAACCGAAATCATTGCTTAACACTTGTTGAAATTTGCAGACAATTTACAAGTTGAAGTTAAACCGAAATCATTGTTTAACACTTGTTGAAATTTGTGGATAATTTACAAGTCGAAGTTAAACCGAAATCATTGTTTAACACTTGTTGAAATTTGTGGATAATTTACAAGTTGAAGTTAAATCGAGATCATTGTTTAACACTTGTTGAAATTTGTGGACAATTTACAACTTGAAGTTAAACCGAGATGATGTCTAACACTTGTTGGAATTTGTGGACAATTTACAAGATTGAAGACTAAGGTTAAACACTTGATGAAATTTATATTTACAAGGTGAAACCAAGATTACGTCAAGAAAGGTAGTTAGGTACTTGCCGAGATAAATCATCAGTTTGTACAACCGAGATGTGTCATCTCGAGAAGGTTGCATAAGGATTGAAGTGTATATTAAAGATATGCAAAATATTCTAAATATGGAGGCATACAAGGCAAGCATGTAAACATTCAAAAGCAAAAGAGTTGTTGTATTAAGAACACATCAGCAATGTGAAGAAGTTTACAGTACTTCAAAAAAAGAAAAACAAAGTACAAAAAAGGAAGGAAAAAACATAAGGCTAAGACTTCTCAGCAGTAGCAGTTGGTTGAGTTTGAAGTTCAGAAACACTTACTTGAACAGAGCGCTGAAGCATAAGAGCGTAGTTCTTGTACTCACTGAACTCAGCGTTTCACTCCAGATCGCCTGGAAGAAGTAGAGCAGTACTGAGGGCAACGCCGGCATTGATATCATCGGCGCTATCATTAGCCATAACAGGCTTATCTTCCAGAGTGATTTCGGGGGTCTAAGGGGATCAGGCTTTTTAGACCCCGAGGTCATTGCAGAAGATGACCTCGGCCTTTTGGATTTGGATGGAAGTGTTTCGACAGACCTTTTCGCGTGGACAGAGGCAGTATTTTCACTCGGAGCCAATTTGGAAATTGGCAAAGTATCCTCAAAATCGATTTGAGTCACCTTTGCCTTGGGCTGAGCCTTTTTGATTCGTTTTGGCTTTGGTAGAAGCTGGGCTTGTGTTGGTTGTGCATCAACGTCAGAAGGAATGCTGGCCAAGAGGTCTTTTGCAACTGGTTTTCGGCAGCCCATCTCAGTAGCAAGAACTAGTCGTCGACGACGTTTTCGTTGAGATGGTGGGATCAGGTATGGAGCCGAAGTAGACAGCTGTTCTGCTGGATCAGAAGTTGATCCTTGATCTAGCTGAGATGAGGTAGCAGCTTGTGGAGTTGTGGCAGAAGGTGGAGAAAGACTTTTCTTCTTTTTTCTCTTAGGAACATCGGGAAGAGCTGATTTGTACGTCGGGATGAAATTTAGTACCAGTGGGGCCTTTCGCTTGTGAACAGGAAGGTCTAGTAGTTTCCTTAAACCCGGACTTGGGTAAAAAGACTTACGGAAGTCTTTTCCTGGCTTTGGAAGAGCTGCAAGGAAAAACAAACATCAAAATATTTGAAGTATTAAAGATTTTGAAAGCAAGTAAATGTGAAACATAGAGCTCTTACCATTGCCCTCTACGAAAACTGTCTAAGAAAGAGGATAGAGGTGGAGGTCCTCATCTGGAGCAAATTCCCAGTTCCCCGAAGTAATAAAGTAATCATCTCCAGCTCCCTTGTTGGAGTCTGGGAGGTCGGCAATGATTTTGTATTCCGTCAACCTCGGCTTGAGGTAGTAAACATAGCCCGTGTCCTTTTTTAGGCTACACATGGTATAATAATACTAGATATCGGCTAAAGTGACCCTAACGTTCTCTTGTTTTGCTAAGGCTATGATGCCATTAATAACTCGGTAGGAGTTGATGGCGAGCTGCATAGGGTTTAACTTGTCATAATGGATAATCTCGCAAAAAAGAATGTTGAGTGGGAGCCGAAGTCCACACTTGATGAAAGCCACCACAGAGAAAGGCATGGAGTCGTCAGTAGGCATGATGGAGTCATCATCCCCAGCCAACCTCAGATGGACGTCGACTGGGATTTCAAGCTCTTGTCTAAAGAATTCTAGTTTGGATGGGGTGTCTACCCTATGTTTCCACATACCCATGATATCGGCTTAATCAAAGGGGTTGGATTTCAGAAGATGTTTTCAGAGGGTTATTGGGACCTCGGCAATCACTTAGGTAAATGCAGGTTTCAGTTTTTTCCTAAATTGTGGGTTCTACAGACAAATCCCAAACCTAAGTCAATGGAAATGAAGATTGAAGGCACAAATCTAGAAAAGACACAAAAAATAGAAAACAAGAACAAGTTTCAGAATCAAGAACAAAGATAGACTATTAAGAACATAGTGAGTACAAGGGGTACAAGGTCAAGAACAGTGGCAAAAGTGCAAGAAAATGGTGAACAATGCGTGTATTCAAGACATGGTGTAGACGTCCCCGAACGCATCCCGGGGGAAGGGAGTGCGTTTCCCCCCCGTTCTGGTTCGATATTGGGTCACTACAGTTCGAAGGACTCAAATGTCACGGTTCTTAATCTTGAACCAAAGAGTCCAAATCCGGCAAATCGTTTTGAGAAAAAACATATTTTTGAAAGAAGTGCCAAACATGGACTGCTTTGCCAGATAACAGAGTCGCCACCTAAATATTTTTTAAATGGAAAATTTAGGAAACCCTAACTCGGTGCCAAAGGCCACGTGTCCGTCATCACCAAAGTTGGCTCGGGAACTTGGGTACGATTGGGGAAGGTCACATCGTGAGCACCCCCGCTCGCCCGGTCAAAGACCGGCCTCTACTAACCATGATATCTGTTTTTGAAAACTTTGTGCGTTCTTATTCCGGTTATTATCCTAGGTTACTATGTGATGCGCACAGCATACAAGTATAGACTGAATCGCCTGAATTGGAACAAAACATTTCATGTTTGTTTGTTTGAAAATGGTTTGACGGTGCTACCCGCAGGTAGGCTAAGACGCGGATTTGCCACCCTCGGGTGGGCTTAGAAAATATGATTTTGCCACTATCTAGTGGGCTTAAAACAAACAGTCAGTGATTTGTTCCACTTGAAGTAACTCAACCTCCACCCACAGGCATTCAAGGCAGTTATATCACATAAGCATTCAGCCTCATGGTAAGCATGCTATTCATGGCAGGCACTCACACGCATGCAAGGATGCTAAAGCATAAAACTCACTGAGTACTCCATGTCAAAACAGAAAACCGATTAGAAATCATGCATGATCCTAAATATTCAGAAATGCCTAATGCAACACATGCAAAAATGCAAACTATAGCAGGCTCGGCTATTCTGAACATGACATGTGAAATGCTACAGCTATCAAGTATTCAATTTGGAATTGAAATACAAATGCAGTTTGTATGGTGCGCCGAGCCCGGTGCATGCAAAACAGATGAATGATGCAAACATGCTGTCATACTGTATGCTAATTGAAATATGCCCTATATCTAACCATCGTAAGCAGGTAAATAAAAGGGAAGAAAGACGTGGGATTGGAAGACATACATCACACTCACACACCCTTATTACAATTATGCCCTCGCGCAAAGGGTCCGAATAAATAATAATACAGTCCGAAATAAAAGAATAATACAGATTCCTAATTAATTAACAAATTAATTACAAAAAAAAAAGTAAAAACTGGCATGCAAGCCAGGGACTGCCTTGCTACTGATGAGTGATGTATGCTGGGCTGCCTTGATGCGGAAATCCACTGGGATGCCCCAATTAGCCTCTGTTTGTAATGTTTCTCGAAATGCGTGCCAGACTCCAAAAAGTTGCTGTTTCTTCAATTTGCTGCAACAGAGAGCAGGAAAAGGGCATAGCAATGTATTTCACAAATATATGCATGCCTCGATCCTCGTGCCACCAATCACGCATCTCAATGCATGATGGCGAGGAGCCGAATTGCACAACTCAATATAGGATGAATGCATATGAATGCTACAACAAAACCTAACTCCATCATGGGTAATCCGGAGTGTCGGTGACTTGGGAATTGAGACCCGTTCCGTCACTCGGAGTATGAAACGTGCCTCGTTTCCCGTGCCCGGGCTACTGCCTATCCCGAACACAATGCAATATGCATGATGTGCATGAATGCAACTAAAATACAATCCTAGCATGCACAATGCTATGAAAATGAGATGTCTCGAAATGCGTGCACGCGGGCACGCAAATCGAGGTGATGACATAAAAGCATGAAATGGCATACGCAATGCAATTGGATTTACACTAACATGAGAGAGCCTCAGCCACACTCACATAAAAGGCCGTCGGATAAAAGAAGAAGTGCCTCGAAATGCGTGCACACATGCACGCAAACCAAGGCAATGGCATACGGAATGCAATGATGCTAAACTGGCATAAACAATGCAACATGGGCTTACACTAACATGAGAGAGCCTCAGCCACACTCACACAAGAGGCCATCGGATGAAAATGAGACGCCTCGAAATGCGTGCACGCGGGCACGCAAACCGAGGCAATGTCAAACGAAATGAAATGACATATATAATGCAAATTGGGCTTACACTAACATCAGAGGGCCTCAGCCACACTCACATAAGAGGCTGAGAGATGAAAATGAGATGCCTCGAAATGCGTGCATGCGGGCACGCAAACTGAGGCAATGTCATACGAAATGAAATGACATACATAATGCAAATTGGGCTTACACTAACATGAGAGGGCCTCAGCCACACTCACATAAGAGGCCGAGAGATGAAAATGAGATGCCTCGAAATGCGTGCCCACGGGCACGCAAACCGAGGCATGGCCCTAAGTCACAAAAATGGCATGCAAATGAGACGTGGCAAATGGCATGCGGAAAATGTAAATTTCAGCAGCCAAAATGATGCGAAAACAGCCCCCGAATCATGACAAAATTACACCCGATGCCCGAAATGCTACGTTAAGCACCCGAAATGGCCTACAGCCCTATTAAACATGCATAATTGGTATATGACATGTAAAACAGTAGCAAGGCAGCCCCTAAACTAGCATTTTTTCAGTATAAAGGATGGCCAAACAACAATCACAAGTATGGCAAAAGTAGCATGCAAAAATGGGGGAAAAGAGGGGAACAATGAAACAAGTGATATGTACAATGCTCAAACTGAAAAAAAATAGTTCTACAACATTAAAGAGGGACCAAAAATATGCACATTTACAAGAGATGAAATCCTCCAATTCAGTATGTAGATATGCTCAAAATAGCATGCAAAATATGAGCCAACAAAGGCTATAACATGAGGTATCAAAAGGATGCACCAAACAGCCTAAGACCCTTAACAAAAAATGAAGAATGAGTTATTTTAAGACTCTTTCCAAGCCTGATGAAGGCTCAAAAACAGAATCATGATGAGCTAGCAAGGCATGCAAAAATAAGGGGGTATAAGAGGGTATAACATGAAGTACCAAAAGTATTCACCAAATAGCATAAGACCCTTAACAAAACATGACAAGAAGGAAAAAATAAGGCTCTTTTCAGGCCTGATGAAGGCTGAAATCAGAAGCCAAATAAGCTTAAAAAAGGCATGCAAAATGGGGCCAAAGAGAGGTACAAAGAGAGGCCATGCATGGAGGCCCCAAACAAGATTGATCCCTTCTACAATGTTGTAGAGGGACCTAAAATAAGCTCAATCTCAGTTAATGGAATGCTCAAAATCAGACTTCAAATAGGCTAAAGAAACCATGCAATTTTACGATAAATTGGAAGAATTACAAAAACAAGTGCATGATAGAACCACCAAACATGGTTGAGCCCTTCTTCAATGTTGAAGAGGGGCTCAAAATAATCCCACTCAAAGTTTATATCAGGCTCGAAAATGGATCACTCATAATCCAAACAAAGCATGCAAAATATTGGCACAAAGAGTGATATTGAAAGAGGTGCATCGTAGAGGTGCCAAACAAGGTTGAGCTCTTCTAAAATGTTGTAGAGGGGCTCAAAATAAGCCTAAAATCAGTAGGGTTTGGAGCCCAAAACAGAGAGCAAGTAGGGTAAAGAATTGATGCAAAAATGTGCTCAAAAGGGGGAAATAGTGACTTACCCTTGAAGATCAAGCTTTTGTTGCTTCTTGGCTTCAATTTGTTGCTTCTTAGCCTCTGAAAAATCGTCCTTTGCTGCTGGAATGGAGGTGGTGATGGTGAAGCTTAGGGTTGATGAACAAGTGGGCTAGAAACTTGAAGGTTTTTGGAGCTTTTGGAGAGGGAAATGGAGGCAATGGGAGATATGCTCTTGAGAAGAAAGTTGCTAACCCTAACAAAGAAGGAGGTCAGCCCCTTAAATGGGCAAGAAAGGGGTGTAAAAGGGAGGGAAATGCATCCAAGCTTTCCCTCCCAAAATATCCCTCGGAGGCAAAAGATATTTGGAAAAACAGCTGGACAGCTGTAAAGTGGTCAAAAGCAGGAAGCAGGCCGGCCAGGTGCTTTTCTTGAAGATGGCCGGCCGGCCACCCCACTGGTTGGCCAGCCACTCCTCATGGCCGGCCGACCATGGACAAAAATGAAGTGAACAATTAATGGCCGGCCACCATATTTTGATGTCCTCCCAGGTGTGTAGAACAAGACCCCATGGTTGGAATTTGGCAACTCTGAAACAGGAGGCACAACATTCAACTTGAAAGAGAGGCTCAAAAATGAAAATAACAATTACTGGCCGACCACCACTTTTTAGGGTCCTCCCATGTCCCCTCATCACAAATATGTAGTCTCGGCTCGAAGAAAATATCCCTAGGGTGTTCAACATTAGCCCGGAAGTGAGCAAAACGGACGCCGGAGGAGCGAAACTGGTTTTCTGAGACAATTGCTGTCCTCCCACACTCCAGTGATTTTCCTGGTGCTAAAACAGAGGTGCCTGGCAAAATTGAACAAAAACTAATGCAAAATGAATGCTCGGGGCCCAAATCACGCAGTTCGGGGTCCCGAAAATGGGCTGTTGGGCATCGGGAGTGGTGTTCGACCACGAAGTGGGTATCTGAGACCCCAGTGTCCCTCGGTATGGAGTAAATGAGATGCATGCCAAAAACCGAAGAAATCGGAGATGGTTGGGCGGTCCCGAGCCGAGGCACACGGCCTGACGGCTCCGAAAATCGGGAACCGGGCTCCGAAATGGGCAAAATGGCCTACGGCCACGAAATGTAGCCCACGGCCACCGAGAGATAGCCTACAGGACCACTCCCTTCCCTCAGGAAAGAAAACAAAGAAAACCGAGTCTGGTTCGCAAACCGAGGCAAGGCACAGAAGAGAGTTCGGAAGTCCGGAGGCAGGGCGCATGGCCGCGACTCTGAGACTTCTGAACGAGCATAGTATGCAACATCACCAAGCGCTCAATCGGTGACGTCTGAGTCTTAAGGTCGGTCAAAAATGGGGTGTCTACAGTTGCCCCTCTTTGACAGAACTCGGAAGTCAAGAAGTGACGGGAGTGAATGTCAAAGCCCAGAGACGACCCATTTTTGACAAGGCCGAAGACTTAGACAATCATACAAGATGAACAGGTATATGTATGCTCGCAGGCGTGCCCGCAGGCAGGGGGCAAAAATGCAAAATGACATGCGCAGAGCCAGGTAACCATGTAAATGCAGCAAGCTGTAATGAAGCAAGTATTGTCAAATAGATGCAACAGTTTTAAGCAAGAATGCAAAGCAACAGCTACATTTCATGCAGTTAGGAATGCAGAGAATCATTCAATTCTCGTCGCGTCTCACACGGAGAAGATACGATACTTGTGCGATTCGTCTGGTCGCACCAGCCTCAAATGAACCGTACATACAATATCGTGCCTGCAAAAGAGAGAAATTCAACAAGAACAATATGCTAACAACATATATTTAATGCGATTCCTATGATTCGAAAAGTTTGACACACACAGTGTCGGCGAGTGAATACATCGCAATGTAAGAAAAGATAATGCGTGACAACGCATGTTTAAGCACAGAAGTATGGTACACCAAGAAATAATGCATGACAATGCAAAATGTTCATGAGAATGCGAGTTAGGTGCATAATAATGCAAAACGAGCACAAATCGGGGTGCCCGTTTGTTGCGCAACAACGAGCTGGGAAACGCGCATTTCGGCGAAGGCAACTTGATCGCAGTCTCTGATTCACCTCCTGGAGAGATTATAATGTGTTTAAAAAGGATACACTCTGATTTTGACGAATGGTGATGAGACACATGTCAGAAACTATAGTTGAAGTTCCGGTGGGGCAATTCGGTGCCAGAAAGCGCACTTTTCTTGAACTTTTTCGGGTCCCGGGAACTCTGATTTTCCTCAAAATTTGCAGAGAGGTAGGGGAGGGTGTGGGGACCACCACTGGCCAGGTGGTTACCCTTGGAGAAGCCATCGGCCAGGGGCAAAAAAGTAAATGGTCGGCCAGCCAGAAAAGGTGGCCGGCCGGCCACTGCCCAAAAGCAGGGGCATTTTGGTCATTTTGGTTATTTCTATATATATGCTCCTCCATTCACTCCGACATCACTCCCACAGCTGCAAAACTTCCTCCTCTTGCTCCCCGAACCATTTTCTCCTTCAGATCTGCATTTTATACGCGCCCTCCGGCCTTCCACACAAGTTGTTTTCGCGAAATCTTCCAATTTTAAGCACTTTGAGCCGACTAAATTTTGATTTCGGGGCTTCTCTTCTCATTTTCACCACTTGAGGTAATTTTGCCTCAATATTTTGAAGATTTTCCCGGGAGTTGACTTTTGTTGACTTTTTCATTTCCCGAAAGTTGACTTTTGTTTACTTTTTCCAATTTTGGCTCATTTTTGCTCCTTTTTGCTCTTTTTGCAGATTTCTCGAAATGGCGGGTCATTTTCCTCACGGTGGAGGTTTTCCGGGTGCCGGAGATGATTTTGACATCATGACATTGCCCTCGAGGGCTCGCCCTTTTATCCCTGATCGATACGCCCCACTGGCACATAGACTTCCACGGGCCATTTTCCGTCATTTCACTGAGTTCAATGATCGGGTACCCGGGGATCTTATTCTGCGGGAGCCGGAGCAGCACCTCTCTCACGATGCACAAGGGGTATTTTACTTCATCTTCTGTATTTTTCGTGCATTTCATTCCTTTGCCATGCGTAGACACACAGTTTTAGCTTATGACATAGAACTTTGCTTGCAACTTGAACATGTGACTTAAACACTTGAATTTCTTGAACACTAGGCTCATTGATTGATCGTGAACACACGGCACACATTAGTTAGGAATTGAACACACAACTCAAACACTGATTTGTCGAACACACAGCCCGAAATTGAAGGTGAGCACACAGCATACACTGACTAGGAGTAGAACACACGGTCCCAAACTCTGATTTTCTGAACGCACAGCCCAGATTTGATGGTGAACACACAGCCCACTGATTGAGAGTAGAACACACAGCCCTAACTCAGATTTTTCTGAACACACAGCCTAGATAGACGGTGAACACACAGCCCACCCTGATTGAGGGTAGAACACACAGCCCTAACTCAGATTTTCTGAACACACAGCCCAGATTTGAAGTGAACACACAGCCCACTGATTAAGAGTAGAGTAGAACACGCAGCCCTAACTCTGATTTTCTGAACACACGGCCCAGATTTGAAGTGAACACACATCCCACTGATTAAGAGTAGAACACGCAGCCCTAACTCTGATTTTCTGAACACACAGCCCAGATTTGAAGTGAACACACAGCCCACTGATTAAGAATTGAACACGCAGCCCAAAACTCTGATTTCCTGAACACACAGCCCAGATTTGAAGTGAACACACAGCCCACTGATTAAGAATTGAACACGCAGCCCAAAACTCTGATTTACTGAACACACAGCCCAGATTTGAAGTGAACACACAGCCCACTAATTTTTTCGAAATTTGAACACGCAGCCCAAATACCAAATTTACTGAACACGCAGTCCAGATTTGAAGTGAACACACAGCCCACTGATTAAGAATTAAATACGCAGCCCAAAACTCTGATTTACTGAACACGCAGCCCAGATTTGAAGTGAACACACAGCCCACTGATTAAGAATTGAACACACAGCCCAAAACTCTGATTTACTGAACACGCAGCCCAGATTTGAAGTGAACGCACAGCCCACTGATTTGTACATAGCTCATTCATTTCATTTGCACACAGCTTCTTCATTTCATTTGCACACAGCTCGTTTTTATTGTGTACTGAACACATGTATTCGTTCTGAATGCAGGTTGGTTCTCGCACCGTGCGAGGGTATGGCTCCACCGCCACGAGGGTGTGGTATGCTGAGCTTCCGGAAGCTGTCCGGGATTTGGTTGACTCAGCAGGATTCGGAGCATTCTGTAGGGGGTTATCACACTGTCATATCAGCAGGACATTGTTTGCTGCTTTGGCGGAGAGATGGTGGGACACCACCAATTCTTTCCATTTTTCTGCCACCGGGGATATGACCATGACCCCACTAGACTTTGCTGTACTCACCGGCCTAGACGTAGGCGGTGGGCCCATTCCCTACGACGAGGATATGGGTGAGTGGGAGGCTGCTTGGATGCATCTATTGGGGGCCCGCCCTCCTGTAGACAGAGCTTCCGGGAGGGTTCGGTATACTTGGTTCTCTTCCCATTTTCGGAGGCCAGAGATGGAGCCTGAGTCTCCCGAGGAGGTCGAGCAGTACACCCGAGGTTTCCTCATGTTCCTTTTCGGCACTACCTTGTTTGCTGATAGGGGAAACACTGTGGGGCTATATCTCTTGAGTGCCCTAGTAGACCTATCACAGGTCATTCAGTATGATTGGGGCGGCGCTGGCCTGGCTACCCTTTATTGTTACATGAGCGCAGTCTCTCGCATGCGGGGGGACTTACTCGGCGGCTACTGGAGAGCCTGGGAGGTACATTCTGTCCTCTTGATTTACATTTTTGCTCCTCATTACTTGTTCACTGCACACACGGCGCACTTTGCATTCTATATTCTGCCTTTAGCACCTTGTATTCACATTCCGCACTGCTTTTCTCAACTATGGGTGTATGTGTATTTTCCTACATTAGCTCCGGAGATGGAGGTGGTAGGACCTCTTATGACTTCGTTTTCATTGATGTTTGAGGGCGAGCACCTATCGAGGCCTCGAGAGACTCTCTTTTCTCTGCGGCAGTATTTCGATACTGTGCGGACGACAGAGGTATTTCAGAACTCTCAGTTCCTTTCATTTTCATCTTTGATCTGCTTTGTATATTCTTGATTTCTGATTGATTTGTACACTGGTTATCTGCAGATTACTTGGCAGCCCTGGGCAGTCTTCGGCGATGATCTGCAAAATCAGTACCCCGGAGGGTCGAGCAATTCCCAGTATAGGTACCTGCTCGAGGGACCAGTTGGTAGGGCGTGGTTCCTGGGGGAACGCTTCCTGCGCCAGGTGTGGGGGTATGATTCTCAAGACCCTCCCGCTGTGCCTCCAGCCACTATGCGGACTGCCGATAGGCTATCTACTGAGGAGGTCATTAGGGACATGCAGGGCACCGATGCTTTGCTATATCTCATTGAGGGGGACTACGCCACCTATCGCCGTATATATCTGATGCCCCCCTTGACGGGAATGCGGGCTCCGCCACTGAGGCCCACTGGCGCACCATCTTCGAGTCGCGCTCGTGCTGCAGACATCCCTTCTTCTAGCAGGGCTGGTGCGTCTAGGGGTAGAGGTAGTTCGATTCCTCCGATCCCTCCGACTCTTGATCATCCTGGGTAGCCAGATATGCCGACCGAGTTGATGAGTTGGCAGTATGGGACTACTTCTCCGATTCCGATCCCTATAGAGCCTCCGATGCCTGGTCACAGATATGTCAGTGATCCTGACTCACCGCCGGTATGTTCCACCATTTTTCATTTATCACACAGACATTTTGGCAGTTGCTTATTCATTGATGACTTGAGCTTGTATCTGCAGCCACCTCGGGAGTACATAGATCAGATGCTCGGGATGGTGGCCTCACTTGAGGGGATGGTCCTGCGTAGAGAGGCGCAGATGTCCGTCATGGGCTTCCAGGTACCCTTCATCTCTCTTGCATTTACCATATTTGTGATGACATGCTGGTTTTAAACATTCTATTGCACTGATAGGCTGTGTAGAACGCATCTGGCACACACCCCACTCACATACTGTACTTGCACCTGCTTTTTATGTTTGAACTGATGTATTGCACTTTTCATTTTCAGATGCCTCCCGTATATGCTCCGACGCGAGGCGGGCCACCAGGGCCTTCTCAGAGAGGTCGAGGTGCTAGACCTGCTCGAGGTACTGGGCCTCGAGGAGCTGGGCCATCCAGGCCTTACCGAGGAGCTCGAGGAGCGAGGTCGTCTCGCAAACACAGGGCACCCATTATCGAGGATGAGGAGGAGGAGGTCGCAGATCGTGAGTCAGAGACATCTCCTGGGAAGGGAGGCTCCGGTCTTGGTTCCGGAAGCGGGGGTGAGGCTGAGGGAGATCCGGAGGATGACAGCTCTGATCCGGATGGTGATGATGGTGCAGAGGTTGTCCCGCAGAAGAGGATGAGAGGGCCTCTTCATTCCCGTTCCCGAGGATACTGATGTTATTTCCTACTTTATTTTACTTTTTGGCTAGTAGTTTGTAGCACTTTGCATATTATTAGGCAGTTTTATTTCCTGTAAAACTTGTACCTTTATTTTGTTGTAAAACATGATGGAATGAAACAGCCTTTGAAAAGATGTTTGTATTTGAAATTCTTAGCATCGCATCGCATTATTTTGCACAAAATGGAATTGAATGAAAATGTGCCTTGTGTATTTACCGGGTCAGGTAATGAACCGACGCAACAAATCCAAAAACTCGACTCACTAAGAAATAATAGAATCTTAGCAAGTTTACAACTCAATAAGCAAAATACAACAATGTTAACGACTCAATAAACAGGACTTAACAAAATTGCATAACCAAAAAGTAACAACTCAAAACACGAAAATGCGACAGCCCGACAAAACTTACAACTCGATAAACAAAACAACAACTCGATAAGCAAAATATAACAACGCACTTCGGACGGACAATCTGGATGATGGAACGTATCCGAAACTGATAGAAATGGAGGCCTTCGACGTTCCCGATGCGTGAAAGTGCCTCAAACTTCTTTCCGGAGGGCGAAACAGGACCAACGCGTGGCCGAAAACATTTTGTACCAGGAGACTAGAGGGTGGCCAGCCTACTAGAATAGATGGCCGGCCGGCCACCTCCCCCACAAACTCCAGAATTTTGACATGTGTCCTTTGAATAGTGTTTTACCCCTCTATAAAAGCCCCAGCCTTGGAACTTATTCATTTCATCATCGTTTCTTACAAAAATGGAGGCATTTCTCGCAGAAAATCTCACATCTTGGATTTCTTCTTTGGATGGCTCGGAAAAGTTGAATTTCCGGGGTTTCGGCTTGAATGCACTATTCACGCTGGGCCGGACTCCACTGCATCTTCCTTTCCTCTGTGCCGCGGCGAGGTTTTGGAACCCGGTGACGCACGTCTTCAGCTTCGGAGGGCAAGAGGTATGCCCTACCTTTGAAGATTTTCAAGCCTTGATGGAATCCGAGCGAGGCGAGGAAATCTTGCCCCAGCTCAATTTTGGCTATGCCCAAACCTTAGGGCGGATGTGCAGACTTGACGCACATGACGCTCGATCCCTGATTGGTAACGGAATGTTGGATATCCCGAGCCTGATTTACCAATTCTCTGATGCCGGTGATCGTAGCAACCATCATTGGCAAGGTTTCTGACAACATGCCCTCTGCTTGTGCATGCTATCTCATTTTCTGTTTGTTTCGGGCTCCGGAGGGGCCAGTATCCGTTTGATTGAAGTCGCTCGAGGTTTGAAAGAGGGAAAGAGTTGCATTGCCATGACTCTGGCCGAGACATTGATGGGTCTGGATGCCTTCTACTACCGGGAGACAACCAGATTTGCAGGGAGTCCACTACTGCTACAGGTAATGTTTCCCACCCAAGCTCTCACATGTATTTGCTCACATCACTCGGCCCTCGGGCTCGATTTTGCTCACAAAACCCTCGTCTTACTTTTCTCTCATCGTACGTCTCTCTATTCTTTATTCTCTCATTTTTCATCCCTCCCCAGATATGGTTGATGGATAAATTGCAAGTTGTAGACTCTTGCCCTGCTTACTCAGCTCGCGGCTACTTCTTTCGGCAACGCCTAGTCAATGCCCCTGATAAGAGCTGGTTGTTTGAATGGATGTGCAATTTGTCAGCCGAACGCATTGCATGGCGCTGCCCTTGGCTCAATCTCCCGGCGATGAGCTACAGCATGTCCCGGCAGGTCGAGATTCGACTGATCGGCTTAACTCACTATGTGTTCTATTTCCCATTCCGCATTCTGCGCCAGTTCGGCCACGATCAGACTTGCCCACCAGAGGGGATAGAGTATCCGGCTACATTTCCAGTTCGAGGTGCACAGCTGGCTCGGCAGGCCGCAGCATGGAGGATTAGAGAGCTTCTGGCCCCCGCCCCTGTTTTCAGTTGCTCTTTATCTGATGAGTGCTGGGATTGGCTCAATGAAGAAGCACAGGTTGGGCCTAGGTCGGCATCAGAGGCTTCAACTAGCTCTGGAAGGGGGCGCAGGGACACCTGACTTAACTATGCCCCAGATTTATTGCTTTATTAGTACTTTCAAGTTTTCTTTATGAATGTAATAAAAAGCAACTTCAATTGTATGTAAGAGCAAAAGAACTCTGTTTTGAAATCAATGAAATTGAAGGTTGTGGTACTGAAAATTCTCCGCTTTGGTCCAAAAATGGTCTTAGTTGTGAAAAGATTAATTTGAACAAAGTCAACTTTTATTAAAACTTTTCAAAACTATTTTCGATATGGATCAGAACTGGACACGCTTGAGATCTGTCACTGAAATGTACAACGCCGAATCCTAGCAACTGGAAAGTTGCCCCTAGTTTGAAAAGTGCCTCGGCAAATCATAGCAACGGAAAGTTGCCCTTAGTCTGGATGGTGCCGCAACACTTCATGGCAACGGAAAGTTGCCCCTAGTCTGAATAGCACTGTACCGGAGATCACGATAAATGCTGATGAATAGAGATGGCTGAGATGATCAATATGGACAAAGTTGATCGGGGGAAAAATTGTGGCTGAACTTCAGGATGAAGTTGCCTACGTATCCCAAAGATGGGAATCAAGCCTTACGTAGTTCAGGCTTGGGTTCGCTCGGGTATTTTTACTCTCCTTTTACGCTCTAACTTTTGCCAGGGCCGCCCTTTGCGGGTTTTCAACCTTGCGAGCTCAGTTTTTATAATTTCAAATTTTCTATGCTCTGAATCTTGCCTAGGTCGCCCTTTCGGGTTTTCGGCCTAGCGAGCCTCTCAGGGGTAGTATTTCTTCAACTTGTCCATGTTGATCGGTTGAGAAAATTCTAAGCCATCTAGGTCCATCAGAACCACAGCTCCACCTGACCAGATTGACTTGATAATATAGGGACCAGTCCAATTGGGTCTAAACTTGCCCCTTGGGTCATGGATAGGAGCTCGGTTGTCTTTGAGTACTAAATCTCCTTCTTTCAAATTCCTAGACTTAACCTTCTTGTTAAAAGCCCGGGTGATTCTGCGTTGATAGCCTTGGATATGGTACAGTGCTTTCAGCCTTCTTTCATCGAAAAGCATGAGTTCCTCAAATCTGTTTTGCTACCAATCTGCTTCGGCTAGCTGGCACTCGGCCAATACTCGTAATGACAGGACCTCAATCTCAATAGGCAGAACGGCTTCCATCCCATAAACTAATGAGTACGGAGTCGCTCCAGTAGAAGTTCTGATCGAAGTCCTGTAGCCCCACAGAGCGAAAGGCAGCTTATATGGCCAGTCCCGATAGGTTTCCACCATCTTCTGCAGTATGCGCTTGATGTTCTTGTTGGCGGCCTCAACTGCTCCGTTGGTTTGCGGCCGGTAAGTAGACGACTTATGAAAAGCCACATTGTATTTCTCCAACAAATCAATCACCTCCTTTTTGAAGTGGGAACCATTGTCTGAAACGATTTCATTTGGGACCCCGTAGCGACAGATGATGTTATTTCTGATAAATTTTGCCACATGCGAAGCCTTCAACACCGCATAAGATTGGGCCTCAACCCACTTTGTGAAATAATCTATCGCTACCAAGATGAACTCATGCCCATTCGACCCCTTCGGCGTAACAGCTCCGATTACATCAATTCCCCAGATAGAAAACGGCCATGGCGAAGTCATGTTGTACAGCTTTGACGATGGGATGTTCATGCGATTTGCATGAATTTGACACTTGTGGCATCGTCGGACGAAACCAATACAATCCTCCTCCATGGTAGACCAGTAATAACCCTGTCTAAGGATTTTCCGTGCCAACATTACCTCATTCATGTGTGCACCACATTCACCCCCGTGGATGGCTTCCATCAGACGCTTTGATTCTTCAGCATCAACGCACAGTTTATGCATTCCCAGATGACCCCGTTTATACAGTTTACCCCCGCAGATGATGAACTGAACTGCCATTCTTCTGATTGCCCTCTTGTCTTTGGCATTTACCCCTGGCGGGTATGTTTCTTTCTCCAAGAAGTTCCAGATGTCGTAATACCAGGGGTGTTCGTCCTGAACTTCATCTATGGCTGCAATCGACTCATAGGCAGGTACAAATTTCTGGTCGATGATGACTGGACGCATCCGGACTCCACACGGGATGTCTATCATAGATGATAGAGTTGCTAGCGAATCTGCGAACTTGTTGTTCTCTCTTAGTAGATGAGTGAAATTTAGCTTTTCAAACCGAGGAATCAGCAAATCCAAGGTTTGGTGATACATCATCATATTTTCCTCTTTTACTTTCCAGTCTCCTTTAGCTTGAGACACAACAAGGTTCGAATCCCCAATGACATCCAGCCGTCTTGCCCCTAGTTCCAGGGCTGCTTCCAAACCAGCAATGCACGCTTCGTATTCTGCTTCATTGTTTGAGACTTTGAACCGGAGTTTGAAGGCTAGAGGGATACGGGAATTGTCGAGTGCTATCAGCAACACTCCTATCCCATACCCATGTTGATTTGACGCTCCGTCAAAGTACATTGTCCAAATTTCCTCGTCGATATACAGGATTGATTCATCCGGGAATAGGTACTCAACTGCTTCATCCCCCTCAACCGAGTGGTTGGCAAGGAACTCTACCACTGCTCTTCCTTTTACTGACTTGCGCGTCACATACGTGAGATCAAATTCGGAGAGCAAAAGCAACCAACGAGCTAGCCTACCCGTAAGCGCTGGTTTCTTGAAGAGATATTTGATGGGATCAAGTCGCGAAACCAACATTACAGAGTGAGCTAACAGGTAGTGCCGCAGCTTCCTGGTAGCCCATACCAGAGCCAAGCAAGCCTTTTCCAGTGGTGTATACCGGGTCTCATACTCCAGCATCTTTTTGCTCAAATAGTAGATGGCTCTTTCTGCCTTGTCTTCTGATTCTTGTGCAAGCATGCAGCCCATTGTAGTTTCAATCACTGACAGATACAAAATCAACGGTTTCCCTGGTTCTGGTGGCGACAAAACGGGTGGGTTCTGTAGATATTCTTTGATCCGTTCAAATGCAGCTTGACATCGGCCGTCCCATTGGAACTTCTTTCCTTTCTTGAGGAGGCCAAAAAGTGGTTCACAAGTCAAGGTTAATTTTGAAATAAACCGTCTTATGAATTGCACCTTACCCAGAAAGCCTCGCACCTCCTTTTCAGTCATTGGTGGTGGCATTTCTAGGATGGCCTTGATCTTGGAAGGGTCGACCTCGATGCCCCTTTGTGTAATCAGAAACCCCAGCATTTTTCCCGCTGTAACACCAAACGTACATTTCTGAGGGTTTAGCTGCAACCGGAATTCCCTAATCCTTTGAAAAAACTTGTGCAAGGCGGTGTAGTGGCCCTCTCTTTCCTTGGACTTGACAATCATGTCGTCTACGTACACCTCAACCTCTTTGTGGATCATATCATGTAGTATTGTGGTCGCAGCCCGTTGATAAGTAGCTCCAGCGTTCTTCAACCCAAACGGCATTACCCGGTAGCAGTATGTTCTCCACGGAGTGGTGAATGCAGTCTTTTCTCTGTCTTCTAGCGCCATCACTATCTGGTTGTATCCTGAGAATCCATCCATGAATGAGAGCAGTGCATGCCCTGCTGTGAAGTCTACCAACTCATCGATGTGCGGCAAGGGAAAGTCGTCCTTCGGACTAGCTCTGTTCAAATCCCTGAAGTCTACACACACCCGGATCCTGCCATCTTTCTTCGGCACTGGAACGATGTTGGCTAACCAAGTCGGATATTCAGATACCAGCAGGAAGCCTGCCTCAATTTGCTTGGTGACCTCTTCCTTAATCTTGAGAGCCCAGTCCGGACGGATCCTTCTGAGCTTCTGCTTGACAGGTCGGGCCTCGGGGTCAAGGGGGATCCGATGCTGTACAATCTCAGGATCGATTCCAGGCATGTCTTCGTAGGACCACGCGAAAACATCTTTGAAATCTTTTAATAAAGCGACTAAGCGCTCGCGTTCCTCCGAAGACAACGTGGACCCGATCTGGACCAGCCGCGGGTCCTCCTCAGTACCAATATTCACGGAAATGATTTCATCCAGTAATGGCTTAACAAATCTCTCTTGCTCTTGCTCAATTAAACGTTGTAAAACCGGAGGAACTTCGTCCTCGTCGTTTTGATAAAAATTTTGAAAGTCTGAATTAATGCAATAAATTAGGGGCACAGAAAAGTACTCGGAAACCACAGATAGTTCATTCTCATTAGGCACATCCAAGTCGTCCAATTCATCGGTTACAACAGACTCAAATGAAAAGGAAAAAGATGACCTAGACAAGACTGTGGCATCCGGGTTAACATCCCCAAGAGTACCAGACTCAGACTCAGTCGAGCTGGAACCTGATTCCGACTCACAAGACTCGGTGGAATCAGATTCCGGCTCACTACCTGACCCGGTGCTGCTGGATAAAAATCCCTCCTCGTACTGCCAAGTGAGAGAGGGTGCGATTGATGCATCCAAGATAGCTGCTGGTCGGGTCGCAGCCGTTTCATCCCCAATCATGGAAACCACGAAGCTATCCCCCAAGCACTCTTGGTCGATCGGAAGATCAGAGAGGAGACATGCCAGTGCTACCCCCATTTCCAATTCTGTGCCCTCAGAATCCACTGCCTTATTCTGCTTAACCTCAGTTGTTGGGTCTGTCTGCTCGGTGGCAACATCATCCCCAGATAGTTGCAGGTCGAAGAAGATTTCGAAACCTGGTACGCGCTTCTTCTCCGCGTTTAACCATGGCTCTGGGAAGCCGCAAAATGGAAAGTCCTCCCCCTCCCGGACGAAGCGTCCGTTCAGGGTACCCCAGATGGGCCTGTGTATTAAGTCAAAAGGCTTCCCAGCCTGCTTCGCTCTGGCTCTGCCGGCCATTTCCATTCCTTTCCTCACCCAGTCCTCTTTGGTGGGTAGATAACCCAGTCCAAAGGTATGCGGGTTATGCGGCACTTCGGCCAATGCTGCGACTCCTTTCCTGCCGCTTCTTCCTAATCCCATCCCGGGAATATGTTGTAGCTTGTTCATGAGGTAGACGGATTGAGCACTGACGTACACACCTTCATTCACAGCCATAATATTTCGCACTACCCGGGCCTATGCCAAAGTAAATCCCGATATAAACACGTCCTCCATGCTGTGTTCAATCTCTAGGACTGGCGTAGATATCTCCGGAGCAGGATGGATTGATGAGTTCCCAAACACAATGGCTACTCCCTTTCCATAGGGGTATTTCACCATTTTATGTAGAGTGGATGAGACGGCCTTTACCTGATGCAACCAGGGTCGCCCCAAAAGCATGTTAAAGGATGTAGGGACCTCCAAGACATGAAAATCTACCTCGTGTTGTCCAGGCCCAATCTTGGTTTGGATTTTTACTGTCCCTAGGACATCCCTACTTGTATTGTCGTAGGCTCTGATTACTTGAGTGGTCGGTGTGAAGTCTGCGGGGTTCAATCCGATTGCATACGCCGTTCTGGCTGGGCAGACATTGATAGCGGACCCGGTATCAACAAGTACCACCGGAATCCATTTGTCCTTGCATTCTACAGAGATGTAGAGGGGTCTGTTATGATCCACGCCCTCAGGCGGCAGCTCCTTGTCTGAAAAGGTCAATGCCGGGGAACCTCCTCCCGGAAAAACCAGCCCAACCAGCTGCTCTGGTGTAGTTTCGATGGAGAGTTTGGCCTTGTCCATAGCAGATAGGACAGCCTGTCTATGTACCCTTGAAGCCATAAGCAGTCCCCAAATGGAGATGTCTGCTTGTATTTTCTTTAACTGCCTCAGTACAGCCTCTTCTTCAATTTGCTTCTCTCTCTGTTTCTCCGCCTCTTTATCTTTCCCCGATGCTTCGGGTTGATCAAGGTGTGGGGGCTTGAAATACCGCCCACTTCTAGTCATATGGTCTACCTCTTCGAGGTACCAGGTGCTGTCTGGTTGGCCACCTGCCCAATCTTCGTCTGTGTGGGCGAGATACAAGTCGTCATCTTCCCACCACATCCCATTAGCATCTAACAGGCACCTGTCTGGTTCGGGCATGTTTACACTCTCAGCATTTTCATTCCACATGCTCACAGCATGTCCTGCCCTCGTGCTTGCAGCACTTTCAACCTCTTCATGGTTCTTTGCTTTTCGGATCCTCTCAGAATCCCACTTCTTTTCTTGTTCCTCCAGCGTTAATTGTTCGGTTTTCAAAATGTCTTGATCCCGAGCGGAATTCTTTGTAACAGCACTCTTCGGCAATTCGATCTGACTCTCGGCCCTTCTGGCCACAAATGGTACTTTTGCCTCTGCCGGGCCTTGCTCTGATTGAAATTCCACGATGTCTGGCTGATCATCTAACCACCCAGTAACTTCCGCTGACTCCCCGTATTCAAACCAGTTGATAGTTGCATCCGCTGATTCTTGGTCGTTGAAAAATTGGAGGTTGGCGAAGTCCTGTTCCATTGTAGTCAGATCATCTGCCCCTTGTTCAGGTCTGTCCCCCCGGATCATGCACAGTTCAGTCTTCTCTGGCAACCCCACACTCAGCTTAGGCTGGCCCATTGACAAGATATATTCACTCGGATCATAAGCTCTTCCAGCTAGATTCCCAGACTGTTCGATCCCAGACTCAACAATTCTGCTCTCCTCGGAAGCCTGCCCCGTTCCATTTTCGGTGATCACCACCTTTGGCTCAGATTGGGTTGTGAAGGTGTCCAACACACACAAGTCAGTGCAGTCAGGAAGGATCACCTCCGGCTTGGGTAGGTGGGAGGGGGTAATATAGATACTGGGATCGTAGGAAACGACCCCAGTTTGGATGAGGTTTACTCTTTTGGGCGGTGGATCTTGGTTATGTGTAGGGAGTGGGTTGGTTGTGACGTTGGGTCTCTCGGGAGGTAGAATGATGTTCTTGTCAATGAGGTCCTGAATCTCATGACGCAGCCGGAAACATTGGTCTGTGTCATGGCCATGCTGCTGGTGGTATGTGCAATACTTGGCTGGGTTGTGGGAAGGGGGGAGTGGATTTGGTGGAGGTCTCGGTTCCAGGGGTTTCAGATGCCCCTTTCTGACTAGAACCCCGAGAACTTTAGACAAAGGCATATATAATGGAGTGAAGGTTCTTTGGCCTCTGGATTGGTATCTCGGGGCTTGGTTGCTGTTTCCGGATGCATTAGAAAAGGGTGTGGCCGCTGCGAGCCTTGGTTGGGGAGGGGGAGTGGTGATGACCATACCGACCTCTGAAGTCCTTGTGTTGGCGGAGCCACTCGGGACCGCATTGTTATTAAGGTTGAATGTTCTTCGGGGCTGCTCCCGATCCTGATCGATCAATCCTTGCTTCATCGCATCTTCGATCTGTACCCCCATCTCGTGTAAATCTGAGAAGGTGGGGAAAGGGAGTACGATCATTTTCTGCATTAACTTAGGTTGGAAATTGTGCACAATCATCCGGATTTGATCTTTATCAGTTGGCCTTAAGGTCATCATCGATGCCTTTGCTCTCCACCGAGTTACAAAATCAGAGAAAGTCTCTTTTTGTTCCTGCCTCGTCGTTTCGAGATCACGTGTTGTAATCTCGATCTGAGTATTATATGAATATTGTGCAACGAAGGCCTCGGCTAGCTCATCCCAATTTCTCTTCACATCATCTTCCAATTTTGCGTACCAGATAGCCGCAACCCCTGACAAAGTTCTGCCAAATAAAGAAAGCTTTTGCGGTCGGGTTAGGCCCATCGGCCTCAAGATGTTTGAAAATAGCCGGAGATGGACCATAGGATCCCCTGATCCGTCAAAACGATCAATCTGCGGCATATTAAATCTGTCTGGCAGTGTCACGGCCACGTCAGTGTAGCCGTCTTCAATATCTGGGATGGCCTTCACCCCCTGTGATTTCTTGAAGAGCTTTTCCAATTTGCTCAATTGCAGAGCTGTCTGGTCTACCTCGAACTCAAATGGAGAGTCCGGGCGGTTGGGTGTAAGATTTTTGGACAATTGCGGCAGAAGCGGGGGCGGAGCCAGCCCCGTTGGAAGACCCGTGTCCTCTGGAGTGTTTTGGAAGTTTGGCAAAGCGTTCTGTGGATTTGGGAGGGTATTCTGGGTGTTCTGGGTATTCTGGGGATTTGGGGGAGCATTTTGGCCAGCAGGTATCTGTTCAGGTTGTGGAGCCCCTGGCGGAGGAGGAACCTGATGCACCCCTAGTGGAGGAGGGACCTGGTGTGAAGCAGATGCGACATTCTGCTGTTGTAATCTGGTGATCAACTCAGACTGCTGGGCCATGACAGCGGCCTGCTGTTTAGAAAATTCCGCTTGGCGGATGGCATCATCTTGCATTTGTTTCATGCTCTCATTCATCTGGCGCATCATCGCCTCCATTGTTGTATTCTGTTGTTCCATTTGAATGGCCGGTAGATGTACCTCTATGGCAGACACAGAAATCTCAACCTGATTGTTTACTGTCAAAGCAGCCCTTTGTTCTGATAACCCCTGTTCCGATACACTGCGCCTTCTCGGCCTTCTTCTGGTGACTGGGGGTAGAGAGTGGAACACCGGATGTCCGTCGACTAGATCCTCGGATCGGTTGAGTCGGCGACCTCGTGTCCAAAGTGCTTGGGGAGTATCGACTGGTTCGGAAGCAATCGTGCTACAAACTGCCCCCTAGTAAAAAGATAATAAAGCAAAAGGAAATAAATGACCAGAAAAATGGGCAGCATAATAGCTTAAATTAAATACACACAACACGTAGTCGGGCATACAACACGCAGTTTATAAGCTGGAGATACACTGTCCTCAACCACTGATCACTGTTCCTGTATCACTGTTCCCCTAAACTGAATCGGATATCCTCAGACAACTGATTCTCAGATAACTGACTGATGCCCACAGGCCTGATGCCCAAACTCAACTGATACATGCATTCCCTGTAGAGACGCACTCTAACAAGCACATAGCAGATAAGTGAGAGCCAAAAACACCCCTATGTTAGGGTAAGGTTTTCCCTGTCCTATTTTGTCAGGAGCTAGGGTTTCACTACGCACGCAGCGGCTTCAAACAACCTATAAACAGGTAAGCAACCTGTCCTAGTTTGGAGTGGTCACTATGGATCCGAATATGCACTAGGTCGAATGGTCAAAAAGGGTGCCCCAATAAAACCGGGGTTTGTGTTCCCATGCTGTCAGAGCCCAGAGTCGATCAGCCTTACGGACATGACTTGACAAGACAAGCCTCCGGCAAATCGTTCGGGAATGGCATATGGCAAACACGGTGTCCTAGGCGCACCAATGCAAATGCAATGCAAAGAAACATACAAGTGTAGTCAAAACCAGATATCATGAGTTCGAGTCAAGTTCTCTAAATCCCCAGCAGAGTCGCCAGAAACTGTAGACGTTCCCGAACGCATCCCGGGGGAAGGGAGTCGTTTCCCCCCCCCCCCCGGTTCTGGTTCGATATTGGGTTACTACAGTTCGAAGGACTCAAATGTCACGGTTCTTAATCTTGAACCAAAGAGTCCAAATCCGGCAAATCGTTTTGAGAAAAAACATATTTTTGAAAGAAGTGCCAAACATGGACTGCTTTGCCAGATAACAGAGTCGCCACCTAAATATTTTTTAAATGGGAAATTTAGGAAACCCTAACTCGGTGCCAAAGGCCACGTGTCCGTCATCACCAAAGTTGGCTCGGGAACTTGGGTACGATTGGGGAAGGTCACATCGTGAGCACCCCCGCTCGCCCGGTCAAAGACCGGCCTCTACTAACCATGATATCTGTTTTTGAAAACTTTGTGCGTTCTTATTCTGGTTATTAGCCTAGGTTACTATGTGATGCGCACAGCATACAAGTATAGACTGAATCGCCTGAATTGGAACAAAACATTTCATGTTTGTTTGTTTGAAAATGGTTTGATGGTGCTACTCGCAGGTAGGCTAAGACGCGGATTTGCCACCCTCGGGTGGGCTTAGAAAATATGATTTTGCCACTATCTAGTGGGCTTAAAACAAACAGTTAGTGATTTGTTCCACTTCAAGTAACTCAACCTCCACCTACAGGCATTCAAGGCAGTTATATCACATAAGCATTTAGCCTCATGGTAAGCATGCTATTCATGGTAGTCACTCACACGCATGCAAGGATGCTAAAGCATAAAACTCACTGAGTACTCCATGCCAAAACAGAAAACCGATTAGAAATCATGCATGATCCTAAATATTCAGAAATGCCTAATGCAACACATGCAAAAATGCAAACTATAGCAGGCTCGGCTATTCTGAACATGACATGTGAAATGCTACAGCTATCAAGTATTCAATTTGGAATTGAAATACAAATGCAGTTTGTATGGTGCGCCGAGCCCGGTGCATGCAAAACAGATGAATGATGCAAACATGTTGTCATACTGTATGCTAATTGAAATATGCCCTATATCTAACCATCGTAAGCAGGTAAATAAAAGGGAAGAAAGACGTGGGATTGGAAGACATACATCACACTCACACACCCTTATTACAATTATGCCCTCGCGCAAAGGGTCCGAATAAATAATAATACAGTCCGAAATAAAAGAATAATACAGATTCCTAATTAATTAACAAATTAATTACAAAAAAAAAAGTAAAAACTGGCATGCAAGCCAGGGACTGCCTTGCTACTGATGAGTGATGTATGCTGGGCTGCCTTGATGCGGAAATCCACTGGGATGCCCCAATTAGCCTCTGTTTGTAATGTTTCTCGAAATGCGTGCCAGACTCCAAAAAGTTGCTGTTTCTTCAATTTGCTGCAACAGAGAGCAATAAAAGGGCATAGCAATGTATTTCACAAATATATGCATGCCTCGATCCTCGTGCCACCAATCACGCATCTCAATGCATGATGGCGAGGAGCCGAATTGCACAACTCAATATAGGATGAATGCATATGAATGCTACAACAAAACCTAACTCCATCATGGGTAATCCGGAGTGTCGGTGACTTGGGAATTGAGACCCGTTCCGTCAATCGGAGTACGAAACGTGCCTCGTTTCCCGTGTCCGGGCTACTGCCTATCCCGAACACAATGCAATATGCATGATGTGCATGAAT
Organism: Camellia oleifera; assembly: GCA_022316695.1. NCBI lineage: Eukaryota > Viridiplantae > Streptophyta > Magnoliopsida > Ericales > Theaceae > Camellia > Camellia oleifera. The sequence continues at coordinate 27,644,606 of CM039307.1, read as the reverse complement.
GTAACTAAAATACAATCCTAGCATGCACAATGCTATGAAAATGAGATGCCTCGAAATGCGTGCACGCGGGCACGCAAATCGAGGTGATGACATAAAAGCATGAAATGGCATACGCAATGCAATTGGATTTACACTAACATGAGAGAGCATCAGCCACACTCACATAAGAGGCCGTCGAATAAAAGAAGAAGTGCCTCAAAATGCATGCACACATGCACGCAAACCAAGGCAATGGCATACGGAATGCAATAATGCTAAAATGGCATAAACAATGCAACATGGGCCTACACTAACATGAGAGAGCCTCAGCCACACTCACACAAGAGGCCATCGGATGAAAATGAGACGCCTCGAAATGCGTGCACGCGGGCACGCAAACCGAGGCAATGTCATACGAAATGAAATGACATACATAATGCAAATTAGGCTTACACTAACATGAGAGGGCCTCAGCCACACTCACATAAGAGGTCGAGAGATGAAAATGAGATGCCTCGAAATGCGTGCACGTGGGCACGCAAACCGAGGCAATGTCATACGAAATGAAATGACATACATAATGCAAATTGGGCTTACACTAACATGAGAGGGCCTCAGCCACACTCACATAAGAGGCCGAGAGATGAAAATGAGATGCCTCGAAATGCGTGCACGCGGGCACGCAAATCGAGGCAATGTCATACGAAATGAAATGACATACATAATGCAAATTAGGCTTACACTAACATGAGAGGGCCTCAGCCACACTCACATAAGAGGCCAAGAGATGAAAATGAGATGCTTCGAAATGCGTGCCCACGGGCACGCAAACCGAGGCATGGCCCTAAGTCACAAAAATGGCATGCAAATGAGACGTGGCAAATGGCATACGGAAAATGTAAATTTCAGCAGCCAAAATGATGCGAAAACAGCCCCCGAATTATGACAAAATTACACCTGATGCCCGAAATGCTACGTTAAGCACCCGAAATGGCCTACAGCCCTATTAAACATGCATAATTGGTATATGACATGTAAAACAGTAGCAAGGCAGCCCCTAAACTAGCATTTTTCAGTATAAAGGATGGCCAAACAACAATCACAAGTATGGCAAAAGTAGTATGCAAAAATGAGGGAAAAGAGGGGAACAATGAAACAAGTGATATGTACAATGCTCAAATTGAAAAAAAACAGTTCTACAACATTAAAGAGGGACCAAAAATATGCACATTTACAAGAGATGACATCCTCCAATTCAGTATGTAGATATGCTCAAAATAGCATGCAAAATATGAGCCAACAAAGGCTATAACATGAGGTATCAAAAGGATGCACCAAACAGCCTAAGACCCTTAACAAAAATGAATAATGAGTTATTTTAAGACTCTTTCCAAGCCTGATGAAGGCTCAAAAATAGAATCATGATGAGCTAGAAAGGCATGCAAAAATAAGGTTGTATAAGAGGGTATAACATGAAGTACCAAAAGTATTCACCAAATAGCATAAGACCCTTAACAAAACATGACAAGAAGGCAAAAATAAGGCTCTTTTCAGCCCTGATGAAGGCTGAAATCAGAAGCCAAATAAGGTTAAAAAAGGCATGCAAAATGGGGCCAAAGAGAGGTACAAAGAGAGGCCATGCATGGAGGTCCCAAACAAGATTTATCCCTTCTACAATGTTGTAGAGGGACCTAAAATAAGCTCAATCTCAGTTAATGGAATGCTCAAAATCAGACTTCAAATAGGCTAAAGAAACCATGCAATTTTACGGTAAATTGGAAGAATTACAAAACAAGTGCATGATAGAACCACCAAACATGGTTGAGCCCTTATTCAATGTTGAAGAGCGGCTCAAAATAAGCCCACTCACAGTTTATATCAGGCTCGAAAATGGATCACTCATAATCCAAACAAAGCATGCAAAATATTCGCACAAAGAGTGATATTGAAAGAGGTGCATCATAGAGGTGCCAAACAAGGTTGAGCCCTTCTAAAATGTTGTAGAGGGGCTCAAAATAAGCCTAAAATCAGTAGGGTTCGGAGCCCAAAACAGAGAGCAAGTAGGGTAAAGAATTGATGCAAAAATGTGCTCAAAAGGGGGAAATAGTGACTTACCCTTGAAGATCAAGCTTTTGTTGCTTCTTGGCTTCAATTTGTTGCTTCTTAGCCTCTGAAAAATCCTCATTTGCTGCTGGAATGGAGGTGGTGATGGTGAAGCTTAGGGTTGATGAACAAGTGGGCTAGAAACTTGAAGGTTTTTGGAGCTTTTGGAGAGGGAAATGGAGGCAATGGGAGATATGCTCTTGAGAAGAAAGTTGCTAACCCTAACAAAGAAGGAGGTCAGCCCCTTAAATGGGCAAGAAAGGGGTGTAAAAGGGAGGAAAATGCATCCAAGCTTTCCCTCCCAAAATATCCCTCGGAGGCAAAAGATATTTGGAAAAACAGCTGGACAGCTGTAAAGTGGTCAAAAGCAGGAAGCAGGCCGGCCAGGTGCTTTTCTTGAAGATGGCCGGCCAGCCACCCCACTGGTCGGCCAGCCACTCCTCATGGCCGGCCGGCCATGGCCGAAAATGAAGTGAACAATTAATGGCCGGCCACCACATTTTGGTGTCCTCCCAGGTGTGTAGAACAAGACCCTATGGTTGGAATTTGGCAACTCTGAAACAGGAGGCACAACATTCAACTTGAAAGAGAGGCTCAAAAATGAAAATAATAATTACTGGCTGACCACCACTTTTTAGGGTCCTCCCATGTCCCCTCATCACAAATATGTAGTCTCGGCTCGAAGAAAATATCCCTAGGGTGTTCAACATTAGCCCGGAAGTGAGCAAAACGGACGCCGGAGGAGCGAAACTGGTTTTCTGAGACAATTGCTGTCCTCCCACCCTCCAGTGATCTTCCTGGTGCTAAAACAGAGGTACCTGCCAAAATTGAACAAAAACTAATGCAAAATGAATGCTCGGGGCCCAAATCACGCAGTTCGGGGTCCCGAAAATGGGCTGTTGGGCATCGGGAGTGGTGTTCGACCACGAAGTGGGTATCTGAGACCCCAGTGTCCCTCGGTATGGAGTAAATGAGATGCATGCCAAAAACCGGAGAAATCGGAGATGGTTGGGCGGTCCCTAGCCGAGGCACACGGCCTGACGGCTTCGAAAATCGGGAACCGGGCTCCGAAATGGGCAAAATGGCCTACGGCCACGAAATGTAGCCCACGGCCACCGAGAGATAGCCTACAGGACCACTCCCTTCCCTCAGGAAGGAAAACAGAGAAAACCGAGTCTGGTTCGCAAACCGAGGCAAGGCACAGAAGAGAGTTCGGAAGTCCGGAGGCAGGGCGCACGGCCGCGACTCTGACACTTCTGAACGAGCACAGTATGCAACATCACCAAGCGCTCAATCAGTGATGTCTGAGTCTTAAGGTCGGTCAAAAATGGGGTGTCTACACATGGGCAGGGGCAAAATCGTGGAATAAACACACTCAGATATGAGATTCACAAATTGAATGTTTAAATAAAGCAGTAATGGCAACAAGTAATAAAGAGCATCAGAGAATTGAAAACGAAAGGAACAATGGCTTACCAGAAAAAGTGAAGCAGGTATGAAGATCGCCAAAGTCAGGCGACGGTTATAGAAGTAACAGAACGGTGAAAGCTTTACCAGGAGAGAGGAATGAAGGTAGTTGTAGAGCTTGAAGTCTGGAACAATGGCGGATTCGAGAGAAAAAAGTAAGAGAGAGAAAAAGCAAGAGTATCAAATGAAAAGTGAAGAAATGAAAGAAGAGGGAAAAGTTTTTGTTAAAACTTGAAACGGCGGCAAAAAAGGGCAGTTAATACGTCTAGAGCAGCGAATACGTCAAACGGCGCACGCAGGTGCAAGACGGCTTATAGCGCATCACAGGCACGATCCAATGAGGATAAGACGCGTGAATGAAGCGATTGAATAGTGATGCATGACAGCTCATATGAGTGAAGGAACTCATTGGAATTCTTGTTCTTTAAGGGAGACATGTCGGCCTTAAATAATGATCTCGGCTAAAATGATTTAAGCCGACGTACTGGAAGGAGGTACCGATATAGGTTTCATCACCTCAGAATGCCGAGGTAATAGAACCTAGGGGGCAGTTGTAGGGATATATTTTTTAGTACCAACACGTGGCAAGGTGACGCCGATGTATCAGCCGAGATGCCACATGTCCTGGTCGTAACGCCGAGATGATCTCGGCGTGGCCGAGGTTATCTCCGAAGATATCCGAATCCAAGATAAGCGAATAAGGGACAAGAGTCCTAGAATGAAGAAAGACTTCAAAATGGATAAGGATAATGTTCTTAGGAAGTTTATCCTTATCTCTTGAGGAGTCCAAAGTAAGCACTGAATGGGAGTCCATAGAAGTCAGGCTTCTATCAGGACTAGGATTGAGTTAACTATAAAAGAGAGGCACCCCCGTGGGTCTAAGGTACGCAATTTATATTCTGAATAGTGAGTTTGCACTATTGATTATTTGTAAGAGATATACTGACTTGATCGTCGGAGTGCCCCCGAGTGGACGAACCACTGCCGAAATCTTCTCTTTCTGTTGCAGGTTAGACAGGTGTCATCTATTCTGCCAGTGCTCTCCAACTGAATACTAAGTTGGCATTGTGGTCAGATTTTCACCCACATATATATATATATATATATAATAGGGATCTGAAAACAGAACAGTTAATTTACTTTAAACTTCACAAAAACATAGAATCACATGTTTTAGATTCAACAAACACACTAAAATTTTTAGATTCAACAAAATAATTTCTTTTATACAATCAGAACCTAAAACTAATTTTTTAGGTCCTCAATCAAAACTCTGTTTTTTCAATTAAAATCCCTAAATCAAAAAATTCATTTTTTTTCTTCAAATCTTAACCCTAGAACAAATAGGTTCCAAACCTGGTTGAAGGGAGAGTGTTTTCTTCTTTGCTGAGTCTCTCCGCCATAAGTACGTTTCTTTCGTCTCTCTCCGTCGTTCCCCTTCCGGCCGATTTCTTCCCTCTGTGTCGTTTCTTCTATCTGCTTCAGAGAGCTCTCTCTCTCTCTCTCTCTCTCTCTCTCTCTCTCTCTCTCTCTCTCTCTCTCCCCTCTCTCAACAAAACTTTTCATTTTATTTTTCTTTTCAGGTGTAATAGTACTTTTTTTGGGACAAAATAATTTTTCTCACCAATCACCAACTTTATGTGCGCCCAATTTTCGTATGGTGCCAAAATATTTGGCTTTTTTTGTGGTAAAATAATTTTCTTACTAAATTAAAAATTTAGTCTAAAAAAAAATAACTTCTTTTAATTTTTATGACAAAATTAAAAGTTATATTTGATTTGAATTTTTAAAAACTTTTTTTTTGAATTGTCGTTTATGTTTAATGATATTTTTTTTAATTTATATTTTCGCCAATGTTTTATACTTTTTAGTTGCACCTAATCTAAATGCATCTAAAAAAATTAAAAAACAAATTGACCAAAATATCATAAAAATTCATTACGAACAAATGAAAATTTGAATAAAAATCTGTGTACATAATGATTTTTTTTTTCATATTTAGTTATTGTTATTTTTATTTTTTTACATGCATCTAATCTTAATATATTTACAAAGTACAAAATGTTGACTAAAATATGGGGATTTTTTTTTATTTTATAAAAAATGAAAATCTGTTTAAAAATAATTTCTGCGAATTTAAACCAATAAAATTAAAAGTTCAAAAACTAGCGAAGAATAATATTTTTGTAACGCCCTCAAAATACAGTCTAAGATAACCATTCACAAATTCTATAAACATAAGTGAAATATTATCTTTTCATTCATCAGCGCCTGCTTTACAAAGATATTACATGTAACTCTAACTGCAAATAACAAAGTGAGTGCCCTACGGGCTTACATCTTTCCAAGTCAACACTTGATTATAACAAAAGAAGAGTTCTAACTTTATTACATATAAAGCCCTCGGCTTGAAATTTTACATTGAACACCACAAAAAAATAACAAAATGGAGATTTCAACTCCTAAACTTTCCAATCTAAGACCTTGGAGGCAACATGTCACCTGTACCTGAAAAATGGTGTCCTAAGTAGGGTGAGCCATAGCCTAGTAGAGATATGCTAAATAGTATATAAGAATTAACTAAAACATTAGCATCCGATAAATGTTTAACACTTGAAAACCAACTTACACCCTTTCCATAATCAATCAACATTGACATCCATATTCCATTCCACTTCCGTTTATTAATCCAAATCAATTCGTTAACATAGTTCATTATTATCTAAACAATTCAAAATGAGACTACAACTCATTTAACAACACTTCAATCACAAACATTATTCATACACTTCCATTTTCTTGCCATTTTACAGAATTACATCTGAGGGAATTGGCACCCAAATGTATACAAAGTTTTGGGACTTTTACCCTAGACACTCCGGCCAACTTAATTATCAATGGAGTCAATCCCCTATCTCATCCCAAACCATGGAGTCCATCTCCTATCTTCTCCGGAACAAAGATGCATATACAATGTATTTAAATACGTTGTCATATACAATGACTCATCAATTCACATTTTCAATGGTTTACTTAAATCGTCATATTCAATGACATAATTCAATTGATTAGTTTCAATTTTCCTAATCCTCATGTAGTTTTTACAACAATCATAGCTATCCTCCACTGATAGCCCAAACAGATATTTCTAAACAGATAAATAAATCTATCAACAGATAATTTATCAACTTTTCCATAGGTGTGTGATTTATCAATCCAACTACACCATTTAATCACATATTCCCCTAATTTCATATTTTCCAAACCAATTTCATATTTCCACATTGATTTCATTATTTATACAAATAATTTCCCTAATTCCAATTAGGGCATTTTTTCCCATTTTCTCAAATATTGCATCCAAGGCCAAATTTCACCAATTATACCCAAGTAATAGCATGTTCAAGACCTCTCATACCCATAGAAAACCCAAAATAAAAACCCTTCTTTCAAACATTTCAAATCTCAAACCCTAACTTCACCCAAACTTCCCAAATCCACCATTTATGCAAAGATGACAAATATCTAGGTCAAAACTTATATTAAAGAGTAGATTATCCCTACTTTAAGTGTAGAAGCTCAAAGGAGAAGAAGAGAGAAACCCAAAATGCTCCAAATCCCACCTTTTCGGATCAAAAGGAAGCCCACGCAATGCTCAAGCTTTTTAACAAAGGGAGTAAGGTAGAATGACCTTAGAATGTGGAGTATTTGTAGAGAGAAGGGGTATTTTAGAGTGAGGAGCTGCCGATCTAGGGTTTTTAGGGAAGAAAAGGGTCAAAAATGATGTAAAATCACGCTACTGCGAACTGATATATGCGAGGCTCACTTGAGCGAAGGAGTTGTCGCTTGAGCGACCAGACTCAACAAGTGGCCTCACTCGAGCGCAAGAAGTGTCACTCGAGCGCACAATGCAAACCTTCAGGTCTTCCGCAAATGCAGACGCATGCTCGAGCGCAAGAGTTCTTGCTCGAGCGAAGGAACAAATAACACATGGCTCACTTGAGCACAAGAAGCCTCACTCGAGCGAAAGCTGCATCCAAGAAAGAAACCTGAAGACCCTTAATCCTCACTCGAGCGTAAGAAACCTCGCTCGAGCGAAGAAGCAAATACCCAAGGCTCACTCAAGCGCAAAAAGCCTCACTCGAGCGTAGAAGCCAAAACCTGGGCAGCAACCATTTATAACAACTCACAACCAACCTGTTCCAAACTCACCCAACAAGTCCCAAAACTCAATTTCACAGAAATAAAGTGAGGAAACAAGATAAAGAAAACAACATACAACCACGGAACCCGAGTCCGGAACACAACAAAGGTCGGAGTAAACCTGGATCGCTATAATTTTTATCACCAATTTGTTTGGTTTTGAGTTTTCATTTTTCGTTGGAAAACTTTTTTAAGTTGTAGTTATTTTTTTCTTTTTATTTTTTTAAATACACCTAATCTAAATATATACTTAAAAACAAAAATATTTGTGAAAAAATCTAAAAAAATTTCAATAAAAATATGAAAATACACTAAATTTTTATATTTTTTGTAGTGAATTTTTGAAAGTGTTTTCATAAATTTTGTACTTTTTAAGTTTATCTGAATTAAAGGGATATAAAAAGTAAATAAATAAATATATTAAAATATTAAAAACGGTTCACTAAAAAATATAGACTACAAATTTATTCTTTAAAACTTCAAAATAAACAGGGTGATGCTATCTTAATTTTGAAAATTGGCAACAAATTCTTTTTTTTTTTTTCATTTGTATTTTTGCTCACAAAAAAATAGCTACATTAATCATCTTTTTTGTTCCTTATTTAATTATTATAATTATTATTTTCTTTTTGTGGAGAGGGGTTTACTATGAGAAAGAATAGTAGCTTTGCATAAAATGTCTTCTTGGATAATAATGTTTGCATGCATAAATGGTTTAAATGTAAGAGAATAGAGGAGCTTCAGTGCAAAATAGAGGGGATGGTTTATAGAGATTGTTTTCTCAAGTCATGGCTTCAATACTTGTGCGAGAGGAGGCTCAAGTGCGACAGAGAAATAAGGGTTTGTAGAGTGTCTTTTTGGGTCACGACTTTAGTATTTGTGTGTATGAAAGCAAGTGATGAAGGTGAGAGTATCTCTTAGTTTCTGACAACATTTTAATAAAGAGAAATAATTTGTGATAAAATATTTTTGCCTCCTCAAACTCATATGTTCATTGTCTAATCAATAAAAATACAAAAACAATGTTGTTTGGGGATGAAGAATTTATTGGTGATGAAATATTTTCGTCTCCTTTAACTTAACCTTATGAGACGAAAATATATTTGTTGTGCAATTAATCAAAATGTAATACGTTACATGGAGAATTTATTAGTGACGAAATATTTTTGTCTCTCAAAACATATCCTTCTGAGACAAAAATATATTTGTCGCCCAATTGATAGAAAGATAAAATGAGCATGAAGAGTTTATTGGTGATGAAATATTTTTGTCTCCCATAACTTATCCTTCCTAGACAAAAAAATATATTTGTCACCAAATAAATAAGAAAATAAAACGACATTGTCTAATAGGTTTGGAATTTATTTGTGATGAATTCGTTTTGTTGCAAAAAACTTTAAATTTTGTGACAAAAATGTTCGCCTCCAATGAAGTAAAATAATTGGCGCCAACAGGAAAAAAAATTGGCGCCTCCTTTTTTCTGATGAATTTATTTTTTCGTCTTCTATAGTTTTGAGAAAAATTAAAAGAAACGACAAAAGAATATTGCATCATGTATGGGTTACGTTTTAAGACGAAAATAAATTTTATCACCAAATTTTAAAAATTAATTATTGAAAATTCCATACTAAACAAAGTAATGTTTTTTTTTTAATTAATTTTGAAAATTAAAAATTTATTATTATTTTTTTCTCAGTATTTTTTCTCACAAAAAAAATAGCTACATTAATTAACTCTTTTTTTTTTTTGGTGGAGAGAGGTTTTGACCTTCGATTTTTCTAAAATGGGGATTCTAGACGAAAAGGGTAGAGTTGGTTCAAACAATGAGAAAAAGTGCTTGCGTGCAAGAGGGGACTTCGCTGTGAGAAAGAATAGTGGGTTTGCATAGGGTGCCTTCTTGGATAATAGCTTCAATGTTGGCATGCACGAAGGGCTTAAGTGTGAGACAGAAGAGAGGGGCTTTAGTGCGAAATAGAAGAAATGGTTTACAGAGTGTCTTCTTGAGTCACGACTTCAATACTTGTGAGAGAGGAGAAGGCTCAAGTGCGAGAGAGAAATGAAGGTTTGTAGAAAGTCTCTTCTTGGGTCACGACTTTAGTGTCTGTGTACATGAAAATGAGTGATAAGGGTCAGGGCGTGTCTCTTGGGGTCACGGTTTCAGTGCTCTGAAACACAAAACCACAACATTTTAATAAACAGAAATAATTAGTGATAAAATATTTTTGTCTCCTTAAATACAAGAACATATAATTTATTCTTGGTGTCGAAATATTTTTGTCTTCCACAACTTAACCTTATGAGACGAAAAATATATTTGTTGCGCAATCAATCATAGTTTATTAGTGACGAAATATTTTTGTCTCCCACAACTTACTCTTCCGAGACAAAAATATATTTGTTGCCCATTTAATAGATAGCTGAAACGACATCATTTGCATGATGGAGTGTTTATTGGTGAAGAAATATTTTCGTCTTCCATAACTTATCCTTCCTAGACAAAAATATATTTGTCGCCTAATAAATGGAATTATGCAACGACATCGTTTAATAGGAAGGGAATTTATTGGCGATGAATTACGTTCATCGCAAAAAAAATTATATTTTGTGACAAAAAATGTTCGTCTCCAATGAGCTAAAATAATTCACGCCAATGCAAATGAAATTGGCGCCTTATTTTTGCAGACAAAATTTTGTTTTCGTCTCTTATACTTTTGAGAAAAATTAAAACAAACGACAAAATTAATATTTCGTCATCTTTGGGTTAAATTTTAAGACAAAAAAAATTTTCGTCACCAAATTTCGTCACAATAGCCTAGATTTCTTATAACCCTCTTTCTACACACCTGTTCAAAATTGTATACCAATGGTTCAGACCCTATTTCGGTTTAAGGCGACGTAGAGTTTTTAATCGATTGTGTGATTCTGAAACAGAGGAGGATCAGTAAGTGGGCCTTCAATGAAGATAGGTTTGAACTAGACCTTGTTTTTCGAAGGAGTAATCAAGATGATGATATTGTGAAACAATTACGACTTGGCGGTGAAACCATTTTCAAGACAGGGAAGGAGAGTCAGAGAAGTTGGATTTACAGACCCAAATAGGTGGAGGTGAGATTGGTAGTGGTAGTAGATCAATGGATAGGGAGGTGATGATGGGGAGTTTGATGTTTCTGAAGAAGAGCTTGGATGATCAGAAGCAAATTTAGAGGCAAAAGGCGATGAGTATGATTTATATAATTAGTGGGGGAAGAGAATGTGGAAATCAACAGAGAATTACAGTTGATGCAAGTGATTGAGAATCTAACGATGAAATTGAACGCTTTGAAGAAGAGGAACTTTGAATTAGAGATGGAATTAGGGGTTTCTTAGTTCACAACAAAATAACAGTTCCTTTGATTTAAGATGGTTCCATGGATTTCAGTGGCTTCTCTCTCTCTCTCTCTCTCTCTCTCTCTCTCTCTATAAATTAGGATTTAGTTTTTTTTAATCAAAAGATGTGCATTGAGATTTTATGTTTTTTTTATTTTTTTTATTTTTTATAAAAAAAAAGATGTTGAGAGAGAAAATTTAAATTTAAGGGTGGATTATACTAACAATCCTTGTAGTTTGGGATTTGTGTCACTTTAATTCTTAGACTTTTCAATTGTAACATATTTGTTCCTGAATTTTGAATCTTGTTCCAAATAAAGACAATCAAAGATATTTCCTTTGCAAACGATCCATTTCAAGGGCAAAGTCATCATATAACTTATTTTGTGTTGGTTAACTTCTATGTTGTTTGAAATTTAATGGCATTTTTTTTAACAAATAATGATGAAACTTTCTTCATTATAAAGTCATGTTTGGTCTGGTTTTAGAATCTATTTTCAAAAAAAAAATTTCTAAGAAACTAAAAATTAAATTAGGTAAAAAAAATTCAAAACACATCATTTTTATATAATTTTATCTTTGAGAAAATTGGTCTAACATTCCTTTCCAACTTTTAGTAATGGGAGAGGTCCACAATATTATTTTGTGATGTCTAAGGTCCCTCACCTACCTCCATATATCTCACCCACCCAATGAAGGCAAGTAGAGCATGCTCATGAGTCTGGCCATCCTTGGAAATACAGGCTTCAAAACCACCAGTGGTGAAGTCGAAGATAAGAACAACATAGTCAGCCTGTGAGGTACCAGTAATCATGTTCTTGATGAAATCACGATAGCCAGGAGCATCAATGACAGTGCAGTAGTATTTGGTGCTCTCAAACTTCCACAAAGCAATATCAATGGTAATACTACGTTCATGTTCAGCCTTGAGATTGTCCAAGACCCAGGCATACTTGAATGATCGTTTGTTCAGCTACCCCCCCTCTCTCTCTCTCTCTCTTTGCTTGATCTCTACGTCGTCTCACTGAGCTTCAAGCAATTCGATCTCGTCTCTCATTCTCTCCAAAGAAATTTCCAGAATTTCTCTGGAGCGATCTTAGACATTATGAAAATATTAGATATCCTTTATGTTATAAAATCTTAATACTAGGGACCCTAAAAAAAATTCCCTTTATCTTTTGGGAGGGCAGAAATAATTTTTTAAAATAATTTTTTTGTTTGATATTTATTTTTGTTAAATTAGTTTTTTATTTTTTCAAAAGTCAAACATGACGACAACTTTGATATTATTATTACACGAATCCATTAAATCAAAAATCAAAAATTAAAAATATTTTATATATTAAACATATCAATTACACATTAAAAGTCTATAACCATCCATTACATGATAACTATAAAAAAAAATATCTATTACCAACAAATACAACCATTTATTAAATGATAATCATCCAAAAATATCAACAAAAATAACCATCCATTACATGATCATCATCAAAACACATACTAAAAATTAATTTGGTAAAAAAAATAAAAAAGTAAAAAAATTATCATTTTTATATAATTTTATCTTTGGTGAGTAGAAATAATTTTTAAAAATTTAAAAATATTTTTTTGACATTTAATTTTGTCAAATTAGTTTATATTTTATCAAATTGACAACTTTGCCCTTGAAATAGAGCAACAGTGTCTTGAATTGTCTTTATTTGGAACGAGATTCAAAATTTAGGATAAAATGCATCACAATTAAAAATTCAGAGGCCAAAGTGATACGATCCCTAAAGTATAGGGACCGTTAGTGTAATTCATTAAAGGTGTGTTTTGATATCAATTATAGTCATTTTACTTTAAAGTATAATTATCATTAAAATAATATTTTATTAAATGTATATACTAAGATAAGTAAATTTGTGAAAATAAAATTTCTCAAGAGTTCTAGTGAAACGGTAGGGTAAAATAAAAAAAAAAAAAAAAAAAAAAAAAAAAAAAAAAAACGAATTACTCAAAATTACGTGATTTTGATCAAGAAAAAAATAGAAGGAAATCACCAACCCCACCATTGCCGGCCTCCTCCTTCTGCCCCTTCTCCACCATCCGCCACCCTACTTCTCTCCTCATCCTTCTCTTCTTCCAAACCTAGATGCAAGGTTTTGAAAGGTGGCGGCGCCACCAGTAAGCCACCGTGATCTAAGGTTTGAGGGAAGAAGAAGAAGAAGAAGAAGAAGAAGAAAAGGAAGAGGAGGAGGAGGAAGAGAGAAGGGGGGTGGCAGGAACAAATGACGAAGAAGGGAAAGGAGGAGGAGACCGGCCGCGCATGGTGGGGTTGGTGATGGTGTCTAGCCGCCTTCGGATCGGGACGCGTGCGGAATAATCTAAATGTCTAGTCTTTGTAGTGTTGGTGTTATGTTATTCAAACTGTAGGAATGTCATTGATGGGGTGTTTATCGCCAATGAACTAGTTGATGATTGGAAGAAATCCAAATGGAAAGGAATAATTATCAAGTTAGACTTTGAGAAAGCCTTTGATTCTGTAAACTGGGAATTCCTATTCTCCTTGATGTCTAGTTTTGGGTTTGGATCTAAGTGGATCTCTTGGATGAAAGCCTATATATCTACAGCTCGGATCTTCATTTTAGTGAATGGATCACCAACGGGTGAGTTCTCCCCGCAAAGAGGCCTTAGGCAAGGTGATCCATTATCACCTTTCCTGTTCAATATTGTGGCAGAAGGGCTCGACATTCTTCTTACCAGAGCAATTAATCTTGGTATTCCTTGCTTGGAGCTAATAAGGTCCTCATATCCCATCTCCAATTCGCTGATGATTCTATCCTTTTTTGTGAAGCAGATTTGGATCAGGTGATAATAATCAAAAGAATTCTCAGGTGCTTTGAAGTTCTATCCGGTCTTAAGATCAACTATCACAAAAGTGTTGTTTGTGGAGTTGGCGTGGGGAAAGAGTCTCTACAGTCTTTTGCTGACCTCTTGAATTGCAAGGTGATTGACTTACCTTTGAAATTTCTGAGGTTGCCTCTAGGTGCCAACCCTGGTAGGAAATCAACTTGGAAGCTTGTACTGGATTCTGTCAGAGCAAGACTTTCAGGATGGGCAAGGAAAGTATTGTCCTTCACTGGCAGGTTAACTCTGATTAAGTTCGTTCTTTCAAGCCTACCTGTGTACTACCTTTCTCTCTTTAGGATGCCTGAAGGTGTGGCTCGTGAATTTGAGAAATTAGAGGCTACTTTCTTGTGGGGTGGTTCTGATTTTAAAAAGAAAATTCATTTGGTCAAATGGCTAGAAGTAACAAAAAGCTTTCCTCAAGGGGGTCTAGCCATTAGGAGGATTAGGGATGTTAACTCTTGCCTGCTCCTCAAATGGTGGTGGAAATTTGGTACCCAATCCAATGCTCTTTGGTGGCAAGTTATATGCAGTAAATATAAGGTTGAGACTGACTGCTGGTTTCCTCCAGTGATAACTTCCTATAGGCACTCCAGGGTCTGGAAGGATATCTTGTTCATAGGAGTTCAGAGTAGAACCATTTTTAACTACTTCTTGGATAATTGCCTAATTAAGGTGGGTGATGGCCACAGGATCAAATTCTGGCATGATAAGTGGTGTGGTGCCACCCCCCTCAAGCACAAGTTTCCTACTCTTTTCGCCCTATCAACTGCCAAGTCTGGTTCACTGCACTTCTTTCATGACTTGAAACCTAGTTCCAATAGTTGGAATCTCCTATATAGAAGACCATTATATGCTTGGGAGTTAGCGGATGAAGCTAGAATGTTCGATTTGTTATCCCCTGCACCTTCTTTAAGAATTGAGTGTGTTGATAGTCTGGCTTGGGCTTCCTCAGCAGCTGGTTCTGGTATGTTTTCTGTGTCCTCCCTGTACTCCTATTCTTTATCTCTCCTTAGGACTCCACTTGTTCTTAGCAAGTTTGTCTGGAACCACAGCTTACCCCCCAAAGTCCTATTTTTTAGTTGGTTGGCATGGAAAAATAGAATCAAAACCTCTGAATTCTTGCATAACCTTGGCATCCTAAGCTCTAACATTTCCACCACTTGCATCTTCTGCAATTCTGCTCCTGAATCTGCCCAGCACATTTTGCTTCATTGCTCCTTCTCTTGGGCCATTTGGTCCTTTGTGCTTCAGGATTGGGGCATTCTTTGGTGCATTCCCCTAACTATATCAGATCTGTTCTCCTGGTGGATGGGGGTAAACTTTAAGTCTTTCCTCAGGAAATTTTGGAGAGTCACTCCCCTAGTTGTCCTCTGGTCTATTTGGAAACATAGAAACGAGTGTATCTTCTCTGATGTCCCTCCTAACTTAGCTGATCTGTGGGATCTCATCAAAGTTAGATTAGCATTTTGGCTTAAAGCCTCCCTCAAGGACTTCCCCTACTTTGTAAATGACATTGTTTTGAATTGGAGGCAAATAAGGGACTGCCACTGATTATCTCCAACCTGTTAGTGCTCTGAATTGCTTCATGAGTGTGGTCTTCCACTGTTTGTAGTTATCTGCTCTGTGGCTCTAATGGATTGAAATGTATGGGAAGGTTGTGGCTCTGATTCTGTTTTGTTACTATGTTCAGAAATGATAGGCAGGCAAATGATTATCTGGACTACAATTGGCTGCTTCTGCTCTGGGGCTGCTATGCTGTTATGGGAAGTCTGGTTTTCAGTTTTATGAGTATGGGTAAGCTGTTCAGTTGGTCTGTTTTGTTTTGTCTGTCCATCTGGAATGCAAATGGATTGAATTGTATAGGCTGTTGAGTTGGTCTGTCTCTATCAGTATCTGGTTTTTAGTCTTTTTGTTGGCCATATGATGTTCAGTTGTTCTGTTTTGTGAGAATGTAAATGGTTACCTGATCTGCATATGGATGCTTCTGCCCTGTGGCTGCTATGCTGATCAGTTTGGGAAGGCTGTGGCAGTGGCAGGTGGTTCAGCTATTCTGTTTTCAGTGCTTATCTGGGATGCAAATGGATTCTGTTTTCTGTGTTGCTACTGCTGGTTGCTATGCTGATTAGAAAGGGAAGGCAGGTTTTCAGTTTTATTTGGTTTTTAGTTTCTATGTTGTCCAAATGGTGTTCAGTTTTCTGTTTTGTGAGACCATCCGAAATACAAATGGCTTGAATTGTTTGGGAAGGCTGTGGCTGTGCTCTTCTGCATTTCAATGGTTACCTAGTCTGCATATGGATGCTTCAGAATTGGATTGAATGAGGCTGAGTGTTGCTATGATCAGTTCTGGTAGGCAGGTCCAATGAGGATGCCCTGTATATATTTTTAGTGTTTTGCTTCTGCTGTCTTCTTCTTCCTTTCCCTCTCTCTTTCTCTCTTTGTTGGTTACTCACCAACTGGCGCTTGGTGCTTTTCTTAGCTCCAAGCTCATCTTTATTGATGTATTCTTCATACCTTGTATGGTTCATCAATAAAAATTTTCTTTGCCGATAAAAAAAAATGTTATTCAAACTCGTGGAGGCAAGAATAGTCTAAAAGTTTAGGTCTTGTTTGGTTTGTTTTTCAAAAAAAATTTTGGGAAAAATTCTCTACAAATAAATTTTTAAGAGTAATCAAACCAAACAAATTTTTTCAAAAAAAAATCTCAAAATTTTGTTTGGTTACCTACTTTCCAAAATCACTCACTTTCTCATACACATGACTTCTTTTAAAACTCTCTCTCCAAAATAATTTTTCAAAACCATTTCTGAAAAAAGACAAACCAAATAAGTTTTCGTACTTTTTAATTCAAAAACTACTCTACAAACACAAACCAAACACACCCTTAGTCTTTGCTAGGACTGTGCAAAATACCCTCCAATCCGCTAAAACCGCACCGATCCGCATCTATCTGCACCGCTCTAGCTGCTAACCGCGGTTTAAACATTCAAATTTATAATCCGCCAACCGAACCGCTCCGCTCCGCTATAGTTAATACATATATATTTTTTAACCTCCAATGAAATATCAATGTAAAAATAAGTGTGATAGAGATTTAAGATATGAAATTTATTATAAATTAGTGGTTATATTTATGAAACATATTATGTAAAATTACTTTGTGTTATGTATCTAAAAATATTATACAAATTAGTTGATAATTAGTTAGAATATTCTTCAATCTGCCAAAAACTGCCCAAACCGCAATTTGTCAATCCGCTAATCCACCAACCCGCCATTCGGTTTGTAAATTTACTCTCAAACCGTCCGAACCGCACCGCGCACACCCCTAGTCTTTACAGTGTTGGTGTTATGTTATTCAAACTTGTGGATGCAAGAATAGTCTAAAAGTCTAGGCCTTGTTTAGTTTACTTTTGAGAGAGTAATTTTAGAGAAAATTTTTCAAAATTTTGTTTGGTTTAGTGATTTTGGAAAAAAAAATTCAAAATCACTTTGTCTCACCTACATATCAATCAATCAATCACTTTTTTTTCTTTCATCTCTCATTCTCAATCACTTTTTCTCTTATACACATCTACTCAACTATAACAAAATATCAAATCATTCCAAACTCCTATACTCCAAAACTATTTCCAAAATATACAACCAAATAAACCAAAAAAAATTCTAAACTCTTTCTCCAAAATTTAAAAAAAAAAATTTGTCTCCAAAAATTAAACCAAACATACTCTTTGCAGTGTTGGTGTTATGTTATCCAAACTTATGGACGCAAGCATAATCAAAGTCCTAAGGAGACCCAACCATAATTATCAGCTATAGATCCATGGGTTGCTTGCCACCTGGCAAGAATAATCAAAGTCCTGAGGGGACCCAACCATAATTATCAGCCATAGTTCCACGGGATGCTTGCCACCTGTACGACCCAATCCAAGTGCATATACACAACATAGATTGTTATATGTGTGTGTGTCAATTTCCGATCACATTGCCAATTTAGTACTCAACTGGAGAATACCGGCAGACTAGGTTAAGCCTGAACAAACTGCAATGGAAAGAAGAGATTCCGGCGATGGTTCGTCCACCCTGGGGCACTCCGACGATCAAGTTAGTAAAATATCTCTCAAAGATAACCAACACTGCTTAACTCATTAGACAGAGCATAAAAGACATACCTTAGACCCATGGGGGTGTCTCACTTTTATAGCCAACACAATCCTAGTCCCAATAGAAGCCTAACTTCAATGGACTCAGGATTACTGCTAATCTTGGACTCCCAGTAGGATTGGGATAAACTCTCTAAGAGTTTTATCTTAATCCAAACTGAAGTCTTCTCTCATTCTAGGACTATTGTTCCTTATCCGCTTATCCCGAATTCTGGTATCTTCCCAGATAACCTCGGCCTAGCCGAGATCATCTCGGCATCACGACTAGAACACGTGGCATCTCGGCTGGCACTTCGGTGACACCTCGGCCACGTGTCGTCATTCAAAATTTATGTCCCCACAATATGTATACAAAGAACTATGTTGGTTACATTCATATAGTTCTTTTTTTATTAAATTTTTGCATAAATGTGATGGGTTTTTCCAGGCAAGTTTGGTATTATGTGGGTACTAATAGTTTTGATTCATGTCAGTGGACACAGTGGTGGTTGTTTGGAAGGAGAGAGGAGGGGTCTATTGGAATTCAAGGACTTTCTCAAATCCGACGTTGTTCATGCAGACTGTTTCTTCCTACCTGGGTTGATGAGAAACCAGATCATCACAGCGATTGCTGTGATTGGGAGAGAGTCACGTGTGATCGCACCACAGGACACGTGACAGAGCTGTCTCTGGATAATATAATACATGTATCATATGCCGATTCTAGAATTTGGTTCATAAATGGCTCCCTCGTCCTTCCTTTCAAAGAGCTCCGAAGTCTTATTTGAATGCAAATCCATTCAGTGGTTGGACTCACAATGAAGGTAACGCAAGTTATAAGCTAATAATATGTAGTCAATAAAACCTTCAAGTCTCAATCAACCCTAAATTACACAATGATGCCTAATACCCTACCTATTTTATCTTTTAACACCTCAATCTATCTATACTATATATTAAGCAAAGGGGGGTTTTAACTCCCAAGCCCTGTGGAAGCTCCAATATGCCAATCCTAATTTCCTGATTTTTTTATTTTTTATTTTTTAAAAAAATTGACTTGGTGATTGGTTCAAAGATTATAATAATTACACTATTGACAAATGGAGGAGATAGAGGGTGGGGAAGAGAATAACGCAATAAATGAAATCCTAATTTCTTGATTTTTTATTTTTTATTTTTAAAAAATTGACTTGGTGGTTGGTTCAAAGATTACAATTACACTATTGGGGAAGCACGACTAACTAGAATAAAGCAATAATTGAGAGAGAGAGGCTATATGACTATGTGGTGTGTATATATGTGATAATAAAAAAGGCATTTGCCTTTGGGCTACATCCTCGGTCAAACCCCAGGTATTTACATGCCATTACTTTATTGTGTAAATGGCTCTTAATTTTTTTCCCTCTTAATTTTTTTGTTTTGTTTTGTTTTTTGAAAAAAAAAAAAAAACACTTATTAAATTCTTTCAAACTCCTCGGTCAAACCCCAGGTATTTATACGCCATTACTTTTTGCATCCCCAAAAGACCCATGTAATTATTGTGTAAATGGCTCTTAATTTTTTTCCCTCTTAATTTTTTTGTTTTGTTTTTTGAAAAAAAAATAAATAAACACTTATTAAATTTTTTCAAATCTCAAAATTTATTGATTTGGTCAAAATTCTCTGATCAACATTTATTAACTTTTTCCAATTCACATGCCTGCATTTATTGATTTGGTCAAAATCCTTGATTAGCATTTAAAATCCCTTTATACAAATAATTATAGATACAGTTCGTGCATAGTTACTGCAGTAACCTTTTTAATTTCTCCTGTACACTATGGTTAGTGATAAGATTGTTAAATTATTTTTATAAAAAATCTTAAAAAACACAATTTATATATGAAAAAAAATTAAAACAAATATAAACATCTAAAATTATCCCGTGCATAGCACGGGTGATAGGCTAGTATATATTAAGCAAAAGGAAATTTTTAGGAAGAAAAGTTTTATGAAACTCAAAATCCTATTAACTAAAATTCTTATTTTTTAAACAATTAAAAAATATTCTACTGGCTAGCTTTTATTGAATTATTTAAAAAATATCTTGTTATGGCTCGATTTACACCTTGTAAAAGGAAAGTTAATTAATCTATTTAAAAATTTAAATTTTGAAATTTGAAAAGCAAAGTTGACTAGTTTTAAGATTTAAATTTTTGTACCACTAAAATATAGGAATCAATTCACATTTTGCATAAATTTTTTCTCTTGATGTATAATGGTTTTATGCACATCGACATTCCAATCAATATCAATACTATATATTAAGAAAATGAGATTTCTAATGAGAAGAGCCTCGTGAAATTCAAAATCCTCATATTATTTTTATAGAATTCTTATTTTTTAAATAATTAAAAAATCTTCTATTGCCTTACTTTTATTGAATTATTAAAAAAATCTTATTATGTCTTGATTTACACATTTCAAAAGAAAAGTTAATTAATCGATTTAGAAATTTGAAAAGAAAAGTTAACTAATCAGTTTCAAAATTTTTAAAAAAATAATCTTATTATGTCTTGATTTACACATTTCAAAAACAAAATCGATTAATTCATTTATAAATTTAAATTTAGAAATTTGAAAATGTAAGTTAACTAATCAATTTAAAAAAAAATTTAAAAATCTTCTATCTTTTATTGAATCATTTAAAAAAAAAAAATCTTATTATACCTTGATTTACACATTTCAAAAGAAAAGTTAATTAATCTATTTATAAATTTAAATTTAGAAATTTGAAAAGGAAAGTTAACTAATCAATTTTAAAATTAAAAAAAAAAAATCTTTTTATGCCTTAATTTACACATTTGAAAAAGAAAATTAATTAATCCATTTAAAATTTTAAATTTAGAAATTAGAAAAGGATCAGTTTTAAAATTTAAATTTTTGTATCACTAAAATATATGAATCAATTCACATCTTCCATAGCTTATTTTTCTTGATGTTTAATTTTTTAAATATTTAAAAAAAATTATTGGTTAGCTTTATTCTCTTATAATATGATTGATGATTCATTTTAAGAATTTGCTTCTCCCACCAAATATTATATAGTTTTTTTTAGATAGTATATATCAATGCAATAAAGGATCCAAAACTCCTTTCAAACATTGATGATATGTTTGGTTCATGGTTTTTGGTAGAAATTTTGAAAGAAAAAATGAAAAGGTATATGAAATTAGGTAAAATATAATTATATTTCATTCACATTTCACATATTTTTTTTTCTTTCTCATTCCAAATTCCTACCCAAATCCATAAATCAAACATAGCATAAAGTTGGGTACATATTTTCTATACTAAAATTTTTGAATTAATATTACTTTTTAAAATTATATATTACAAACTCTTATCACACATGTCTCTTCATATAATAATAATTGAAATTTATTTAGTTGCTATCTCAAAAATTAGATATAGAGTCAAACAAAATGTGTAGGTATTAAAGTTTTAAAGTAAAAATTTTATATTAAAATTTGTTTAAATGTAATTTTCTTAATATTTATAATTTTTTCTATTAATTGATAAAAAGAACCGTAAACATTTATTTATTTATTTTTTTTTTTATGGTATTGAGTTATTAAAATATGATGTATTATAACTTAAACCAAGAATTATTATAAAAAAAAAAAAAAACCAGACTCAAATTAGATTTTCTTGGCTAATTATTAACCCAATATTCGAACTCCTAAACTAACTCATGTCGGTCCTAAACTGATAAAGACAATTATTAATGATTAGGTGAAAGTCACATTAGTGTAAATATTGAGTCGAGTAGTTTCTAGGTCACTTCTAATGTGAAAAATCTAAAATTCCCAAGATATTGATTCGTGATTATGTTTCAATTTAAAACAATAAATAGCAATTTCAATCAAACAATCAAGACAAATTGGCACAACGATTTAATGTGAAAAAAATTACAATTGGAGCGCCTCCAATTGTGATAAAAAAATCACGGGCCAAAATCACAAATCAATCCACTATGAAGATAAAAATGAATTACACACGAGCACTCTCAATTATCTAGCGAATCCATACCTAAATTGAATTGACCCCAATATGCCTCTTCCGCCACCGTCTTCACCTCGGAATTGTCTTGCCTAACGTTGAATGCACAACGCTAATGTCGAATCCACAACGATGAGCCACTCCAGAATTCACCAAAGCTTCAGACCCAAGTTTTCCAAAATCCATCCAAGAACATCTCTCTATTTGTGAACGTAATAGAAACCCCTTCATGAATTCAATATGAAATTCGTAGATTTATTAATCACTCCCAAATCATTAAGGAAATACATATAAAACACCTTCTAATATACCACACTTTGGTTTTTCCTGTTTTCCAAAAGTCTAGACGGGTTGAACCCTAAAAACAGTGAACAACGCACTTTATAAACAACATGATTGCGAAGACCGCTCGAGTACACACTCCATCGCTCGAGCAGTGTGAGTAAATGTGGTGCAAAACATACAGGCCGACCGCTTGAGCGTATATTTCACTGCTCGAGTGGTAAAACTTTCTTCTCAGAAGTTCAATTTGCAGGCAAACATACTAGATGCTTCTATTCACCACTTGAGTTCACAAATGACAGCTAGGGATGGCAATTTGAAACCGGCCCAACGGGGATCCTCGACCCCGACCCCGATTTGAGCAATTTTTTCCTGAAAAATACCCCCGACAGGGAGAAAACAGTATTTGAAAATCAATTCCCAATCTGTTTCGGGGCTGGGACGATGATCAGTATTTAAGCCCCAGCTTGGTCTTGTCCCCGGCCCCGGCCCCGGCCCAGGCCCCATACCCATCCCCGAATTTCTCTGAAGTAAAATTACTTTTATACCCCTTATATATATATATATATATAATAAACCAAACCGTGTATTATATTTATAATGAACCAACCCGTGTATTACTCATTCTCTAACTTTGATATATCTCTCACTCTCATGATCTCATCTCAACTCTCTCTCTCACTCTCTCGTTCTTCTCTGTCTGTCAACTCTCTTACTCTCGCAGTCACTAACGGCGACATTACCACCACCGCTAGCCCCAACCCTCTCTCTCTCTCTTTCTCAATTTCCTCTCTCTCTATTCCTCATGGTCGCCGCCACCACCACCACTGCACAAGGTCTGTCTTTTTGTCACCACCACCGAACCCACCGCCACAGCTAGCCACTATAGATCTCGCGCCTAGTCACTGGCGTCGCTCAGATCTGTGCCAGACGATGGAGGTGTACTCAGATTTGTTAGATCTGTTATCTCTCTCTTTCTCTCTCTCTCTTTCTCTCTATGTGCGTGATCTGATCTGTGTGGTGTACTCACACTGTGATTAAATTTTTTTTTTTAAATTTAAATATGTATTTGTTGATGATGATGAAACATAGTGATATATATTGATTTGTTGTTCTTGTATTGAAGCTCGGGGATTTTCGGGGTTGGGGAAACCCGATCCCCATTAGGAGACCGGGACGGGGACGGGGGCGAAGGGTGATGGGTTCCCCCACAGGGGATCAGGGGCGGGGATAGGGATCTTTTAGCCTTCGGGGATTGGGGACGAGGAGTGTAGTCCCTGGCCTAGCCTCGTCCCGTTGCCATTCCTAATGATAGCTCGATCCTCATACATAGTCAGCGATATGAAAAGCATAAAAGTTTCAAGATCACAAACTCATTTGGGAGAGTAGTTTTTAAAATACACTACAACATTTTCTTAGTTTAGTGACATTTGAAAGTACCACAAAACTATTCTTCTAATGACATTTTTTGGTCTTGTGGCATTTTGAACAAGTGCCACTTCTATCAGTGCCACGGTAGATACTTGCAAGTGCCACTGCACCATCATGGCTGAAAACTTTCAATGACATTTTAATGTCACGGTAGATATTATTTGTGGCACTATCAAGCGCCATTAAAAAAAGAGTTAGTGACACTTGTAAGTGTCATTACACTATCAAGACTAAAACCTTTCAGTGACACTTTAATGTCATGGTAGGTACTATTCGTGACGCTATTAAGTGTTATTCATGACGATAATTTGTTGTAGAACAATTTGATCTGCTCTTGCGGAGACTCGAACTGCCAATCTTCCGCACCATAAACCTTATACACCACACTCTTCCCACTACACCTCTATAGCACTACATGATTATATATGCAACATATATTATTTATATAGTACATACATCCATATTAATATAAAAGTATATGTATAAACATAATTATTTTATTGAACATAATTTATGTAAAATAAACTATTTACTATCAAAATAAAAAAAGACCATTTTTGGCGATTAAATTTATTTTTTAGTCGCCAATTGTAGACTTTTGGCTACTAAAATTTTTTTTGGCACCAAAAACCTTTACTTTTGGCTACTAAAATTTTTTTAGTCGGTAAAACCCACATAATCAGCGACCAAACTTATTTTTAGTCGTCAATTGTAGACTTTTGGCTACTAAATTTTTTTAGTCGCCAAAAAACTTTACTTTGGGCTACTAAAAATTTTTTAGTCACTAAAATCCATATAATCAGTGACCAAACTTAGTTTTAGTCGCCAATTGTAGACTTTTGGCCACTAAAATTGTTTAGTCACCAAAAAGCTTTACTTTTGACAACTAATGCTGTTTTGGTCAGGAAATTTAGTCGCCGAATATGCTTTTTTCTGTAATGTATATTGAGTTTAATTCATTTATTTTTAGTCATTTACTGCATTTTAAAACTTTAGAAAATATATTGGCATTTTTTGTTTTTTCAAAAATGTCATTATAAGCTTGGAAAGTTTTTGGCTTAGTGAAGTGACATTTTTTTTAATTGAAATGCCACTAGAGCCTTGTATGTTTGTGGTTCTATGACATTTTTCTAAAAAATGCCACCAAATATTCTTTTTGTGACATTTTTTAAGAACATACCACTAGTATGGTATCACTAAAATATGTTTTTGTTGTAGTGTTGTGATACTTGTTCATTGAAATGTCACTAGAGCCTTTTATGTTTGTCGTTTTGTAGCAGTTTTCAAAAACGTGTCACTAAATATCATTTTTGTGGCATTTTCTAAAAATATGCCACTAGTGTAGTGCCACTAAAGTATGTTTTTGTTATAGTTTTGTAACACTTGTTCGTTGAAATGTCACTAGAGCCTTTTATGTTTGTCGTTTTGTGGTATTTTTCAAAAACGTGCCACTAAATATCATTTTTTGTGGCATTTTCTAAAAATATGCCATTAGTATAGTGCCACTAAAGTATGTTTTTGTTGTAGTGATAGTGTCATTAAACCAAATGTAACATCATTTATTAAAAAATGTAACATCATTAAAGCAATGTAGTTCTGTTAAAAACTGTTTATTTGGAAAATGTTTTTTTTTAAAAAAAAAATTGATTTCTATTAAAAAAATTGGTGATAAAAGTGGTTTATGTTTACTACTATGAAATCTTTTCACAAGACAAGTGAGAAAGAGAGAAAAAAAAAGATAACAGGAGTAGTGTGGTTTGTTTAAAGACTAAAAAAAAGATTTTTTTTTTTTTTAAACAGAACTTTGTTACTCATCTTGGTGACAAAGTCAATACACCGTCTCAAACACTAATATAAATGGAATGCTTAAATTCTTACAATAAATTATCTTTTTCTGTTTTTACTTTAATTTTATTGGGATGCATTTATGTTCGGGTAATTTTACAAAATTCATTTGAAGATCGAAACCAACTGAACCTGTATTTATATTTTGACTTTAAATTTTTAACAACAAATTTGATAATAAATTACATTTTAACTAAATAATTTTACATTTAATTCTATTTTTTTTTACAGGAAAATCCTCTCTACCCTCCCGCAGGTCCAAGGCAGTACCCCTTGCAGAGATCACCAAAGTGTCATGTTAGCCGTTCCGAGCGAGGAGACTATAACTTGGGAACTTGTCCCGACCTCCCAAGACAAACTCCGCTTAAGGCAGGACTGTGCGAGTATTGAATCCACACCAAGTGCTGACTAGACAACTTAAGGTCCAACTTCCTAACCAACAGTACTTCGCCCAAGAGATTGGCTTAAGGGAGGAATTAAACTTGTGACCTTGGGACTTAAACCCCAAGGCCTTACCACAATTCCACAACCGCTTGGGTTATTTAATTCTATTTTGATCTCATCATTAATTGAATAAATTACGCTAGTATATATATAGATTACTTCGTACTTTTGTGGGAAGACTCGTACAAATTCATACAGATCTTTTTCCCCAATTCATACAGATTAACGACAGTATTCTGTTTTGTACCCATTACATTAAAAAATCAAGCTAGAAATTGATCAATTGATATACCTGAGGATTTACTGAGAGAGAAGAACGAAGTGAATGGAGATTAGAAAACCTAAAACCAAATCAGTTCCAGTGATATTAGAAAACCTAAAACCAAAAACAATTGATCAGTTTACCTGACGAGAGAGGAAGAGAGAGATATAGAAAAGAGAATTATAATGTGAATCTAAGAGAGAGGAAGAGAGATATACCTGAGGATTTGGGCGGCGGAGCGAGTTGGCGGCACCGGTAGAGCGACGACAGCGTCGTCGGAGGACGGCGAAGCGAAACAAACTCTCAATCTGAGAGAGAGAGGATGAAAGTTTATCGATCGATCAAGAGATGGACTGAAAGTTTATTGTGATGAAATTGGGGATCAAATTAGGCTGTATCATTTGAGACAGAAATCATGCTATCTCAAAAGAAGAAACAAAGCAAAACTACGTTGTTTTAATAAAATTATTGGCGATGGGTTTTCTGGTCGCAAATAAACTACCTTTTGAGACGGGAAGAGTTTCTATCGCTAAAAAGAAAACATTTTTTGCCTTTTCATTCGCAACATACACTTTGCTTCTTCAAAAATATACACTAGCGACGGTTTAAGTAATCCGTTGCAAATAATGAGTTTTGCAAAGGAAAATCGTTCCATCGCAAAAGCGTCCATATTTTTTAGCCCCCTTTCTTGTAGTGTTAGTGTAAATAGATGCACTAAAATATTTCTTTCTATGCATGATGAGGTTGATTGGAGTTCTTTTTTGTCTATGGAGTTTTCTTAGGTGTGCAACCCACAAAAGGTGTAAGTGGGTTGCACACCATGTGCCACTAACACAAAAGGTGTAAGTGTAAGGTGTAAGTGTAAGGTGTAAGTGTAAGTGGAAGGTATAAATGAAATGTATAAGTTGCACACCATGTGCCACTTACACAAAAAGTGTAAGTGTAAGGTAAAAAAGGTGTAAGTGTAAGGTGTAAGTGAACACAAAAAGGTGTAAGGTGTAAGTTGCACACTATAGCATTACCCTTTGTCTATTAGGTAAAGACAATTATGAAAAGGGATTACATTTAATTAATCCGCCAATTTTAATGATGCTATTGATATAAAAAATATATATATATATTAAAGGCCTTAAATTTTTTACTAAATAAATGATTAAATATTTCACATGAGTGTGGAGTCACAAAATTACAAACCCCATACCCATGGAAAACATTTGATTATTTATTTAATAAAAAATTTTATATTCCTACCATTATCCTATTAAAAAAAAAAAAAAAAATTTCCATACAAGTCTTACGTTAGAGAACGTGTGAGATTCTGTACCAAAAATTAAAGTGGGATGGGTTGATATTTTGGGATAGGTGGTACATCTCATTAAAAATAAGTCAATAACTAATGAGTTGTCACTAAGGGGAGGAATTATCAAAAAGTTAAAATCATATATTTTACACGTCTTAAAATACTTTCACATATTTTAATATAATTTTTTTTTACAAATTTTAGAGATTGTATGGAATGATTTAAAGAAGTGTATTTTTTATCTTTTTATAAAAAATATGTAAAAAAATAAAAAGGTGATATAATAAAAAAATAAAAAAATAAATTATTTTTGAGTTACGAAACTTAACCTTAATATATATTTAATTTGTCAACCTAGACAAATAACAACTCTACAGACAATCATTGACATTTTTAAAAATAAAATATGTCATGGTAACATTTTTTAGGTTGCAAATCATTTCATATACAGATAAAAAAAAATCATTTCATATAAGGCCGTCTCCAATCTTTATTCTTTAGTTGTTCTTTCATGAATTTTGACTGAAAATTCTGTTAAAGGTTGATCTAATATGAAGGTTACCAATGCTATAATCAAAATTTTCATTTCTCCCCATCCCAAAAGCCTTTTTTAACCATTTTTTCTTATGGAAGAAATGAGTGTTTCAACTATTCTCAATCCTCAGTTAAAAATTAAAAAAAAATTAAAAAATTAAAATAAAAACCTCCTCAATCCTTACTCCTACCCATAATTGAATAAAAGCATGATCGTGGAGCATTTGATTCTACATGCTCTTTCACCAATAATGTCTTTTAATTGGATATGAAAATATTTTACTTAACAAAGAAAAAAGAAAAGCATATGATATGAGATTATCATTTTTTTTATCAGTAAATTAAAATCTTCATTAAAAATATGAAGTTATAGATATATGAAGATGCAATACATCGAGAGAGATTTGGAAAGTATAAATTATCTCTATTACTGCTATTCACATCCATACAACCAATACTTTGACCTCAGAATTTTTTTTTAAAAAAAAAAACAAAACAAAACAAAACAAGAAAAAAAAGGGCCAAAAAAGAAAAAGAAAAAGAAAATGGGTAATATTCAATATGTTTGGTTTGAGTTTTTTATATTAAATTTTTTGAACACTGAGTTTTTTAATTTTCGTATTTTTTTATTTTTAGTGAATATTTTTAAAATTTTAAACATTTTTTTTTTTACTTTTTTAGAAGCACCTTATTTAGATGTATCTAAAAAGTAAAAAATTTGTGAAAAAATATTTTAAAAAATTTTAAAATATATAAAAATATAAAAAATATACTGAATTCTCATTTTTTTTTTTGTATTTTTGGTATTTAGTGAATTTTTAAAAGGTTTTTTTCACAATTTTTTTATTTTTTAGGTATATTTATGTTAGGTATGTCTAAAAGGTAAAAAAAAAAATTGGTTAAAATCTTTAAAAAATTCAGTAAAAATAAAAAAATACGAAAAATAAAAAAATAAAATTTCCTGAAAAAGTATTTTTAAAAAAATGAAATCAAGCAAAGTGATTACCATTGTTTCTTATCAATAGAAGAATCTTACACGTCTTAATATGGACTTTGAAATGTTAACCAAAAAAATTAGGGGTGAGCATGGTTCAGATTGGATCGGATTAGGGGTAAATTAGGACTAATTCGTTATTTACGGTTTCTGAAAAATTGGAACCAATTCAATCCTTTTAAATCATGGAATCAATCCGAACCAATCCATTTAAACACGGATTGGATTGGTTTAGGACCATGGATTCACATAATTAAATAACAAAAATATATATATATAACACTTTAATTTCATAAAAACATAAACATAGCGCTATATTAGTTTCACAATAGCAACATGTCTTTCTATAATAACGACATACTGTTCTAGAATTTAAACAACCATAAGAAAATTGGTTTCACCATAAGTATTTAAACCATTACAAATTAAAATTAAAAACTAACAAACAAAAGTAATAAAAGAAGATATTAAGCGAGTTTAGGTTTGAGTTTAGGTTTTATATGAAATAAGAGAAAATACTATGGGGAGGATGTATAATAAAAATATAGATTATTTGTATACGGTCCGGATCGGTTCCAATCCCGAACCGTGGGGTTCAATCCGGAACCAATCCGTGGACTACGAATTTTTAATTGTTCAATCCGGAACCGAACTACGGATTCAAAAAATCAATCCAAACCTATCGGATTGGACTGAACTGGATCGGATTACGAATTTCACGGATTCCTTACTCAGCTCTAAAAAAAACCTATGATGTAGGCGTACCATATCTCCAATTCAATATAACTATGTGTTAAGTGTGACACAAACATCATATATATATTTGGGTCCTGTTATGGTGTGCAACCCTTTAAGGTTTCACACCATATGCAACCAACACAAAAAGTGTAAGTGTAAGGTATAAACATAAAATAGGACGGCAAACAGAAAGACGTAAATGTAAGCTGTAAGTTGCACACTTAAGAAAAGTCTTATATATTTTATTAATGAGATTGTTTGAGATGATTTAAATAAGTATATTTTTTTTATCTTTTTATGAAAAGATGTAAAAAAAAACAAAAAAAATTTAATAAAACAAGATAAAAAGATAAATTATTTAGGGATGTCAAACCACCCCTAAGAGCATCTCCAATGCATGCTTCATATTTTCAAATATGGAGGATCCTCTCCCAAAAACAACTCCAACCCATCCTCTATATCCTCCTGCATTTGGGAGGAGGATGAATTGATTCTTCAAATATAGAGGGAGGATGAAAAAATGGAGGATCACTCTAAAACACTATTCACTCTCTTAAATATTAATTTTGTCTTTATAAAATCAAATATGTATATTCAATATTTATAAAATTAGTTTCATTAAAAAGATATTAACAATACCTTTAAAATGAGACCAATATTAATTATATTTAACAAAAAATTAAATAAAATAATTTAAATTTTAGAGAAAAACTAGGTAAAATCTGAAAGAAAAGTGAGAAAATGTTTAAATTTTTGAAGAAATAGAGATATATAATTGGAGTTGGCATAAATAATAAGATCCTCTAAACTCACTTTTTGAATAAAAAATATTATTTTATTCTTCTATATTAAAGAATTAGAGATGCATGGGTTGGAGGTGCTCTAGTCCAACGAATACACCACAAATACACAATCCACTTGCACACAATAATGATGGCCCCATTTGGTGTAGCTGTTAAAACAGCTTATAGATTATACCTTAACAGATTATAGATTATGACTTTAATCAGAAGTTGTTAATCTGTTTGGTGTAACTGTTGGATTATAGATTTAAGTTGCTGAGTAGTATTTGTTAAATAAGCTGTGAAATAACTTTTTCAATTAATTTTTATTTTTTGTTTGTCTACATTTCTCATAAAAAATAATAATAATAATCTATAGTCCATCTGAATCTTTTTCTATTTTTAAAAAAATAAAAAATAAAAAAATTTAAGAGTATAATCATAAATTAATATGTCCACAGCAGAAGCTGATAATCAGAAGCAAGGGGTGAGCAGCTTCTAAGAATCAACTTTTTTGAGTTAAAATAAGCTGTTAAAATTAGAAACTGTTTGAAATAAGTTTAACCAAACAGTCCAAAATAACTTTTTCAAAACTAAAAGTCATAAGTTGACTCTAAAAAACTGAAACAAACACCCCCAATACACTATATCACTAGCACACATCTGCTGACTTGATCATGACTATAGCGATCCCGGGTTTTTCCCCTTGTTGTACAGTGATCCGGTCATGTGTCTGTGGATGTTAGTAGTTGGTTGTTATCTTGTTTACATCCTTTCATACCTTGTTTTTGAGTCATAGAATGTGTTGGGCAGGTTTGTTACAGGTTGGTTGTGTTGGGAACCAAGAGTTGCTGCCCAGATTTTTGGGCCTTCACTCGAGCGAGGATTCGGTCGCTCGAGCGAGAGTTGAGTTTTGTGTGTGGTGGCTCGAGCCAGGTACTCCTTCGCTCGAGCGTGCGTTTGCGTCTCAGTTAGACCTGAGAGTAGTAGTTTTTGGCTCAAGCGAGCTTTTCTTCGCTCGAGCGATCTGGTTCGGTCTTCGCTCGAGCGAACAGTTTGTCGCTCGAACGTGCGTCTAGTTGCAGACCTGAAAGTTCGAGTTCTTGGCTCGAGCGAGATTTTTCTTCGCTCGAGCGAGCTTCTGGGTTATTGGCTCGAGCGAGACTTTCTTGGCTCGAGCTAGGGTTTTCTGTGTCTGGTCGCTCGAGCGACCAAGTCTTTGCTCGAGCGAGCCTGTTTATATCAGCGAGACAGCAGCGGATTCCAAATCACTTTTTCAAAACTTTTTGATTTCCAAACCCTAAATCCGAGAGCCTCTCTCTCTAGAATTACTCTCTCTCTAAGATTTGATCTACCTAGAGTGATTTCCTACCCTAGGTCCTTTGTTAAAAAGATAGAAGGTGTTGAGATCTTTGTCTTAATCGGAAGAAGTTGGGTTTTGGAGCACTTTGAGTTTTGGTCTTCATCTCCGCTTGGGCTCTAACTTCGAGGTAGGGATAACCTACTCCATCTTATGAATTTTGCCTTTGAATTTTGGCATTTTGATATGTTGAGGGTTGTTGGGTAATTTTGAGAAAGTTTGGGTCTTTTGTGTATTTTCACAAAAGTTGGGGTTTTATTTAAAATAAACCTATATGCAAGATTTGGCATAGAGAAACGAGATTAATGTTGGAACATTGATAGAAATGGAACCTTAGGGTTGTTTTGTGAATTATGGTAATTTATCCTAATTGGTTTAATTAATTAGTGCATGTAATTAATTAAAGAAAATGAGGAATTGGGTTGAGAATGTTGAAATTGGGAATGTATGGGACTAAAGGGTGTAGTTGAATCATTCATTACTCACCTAGTTGAAATGTTGATATATTATCCATTTGTGCATTTATTTCCTGCTTAGAGATAATTGCTTTGTACTACTGGTGGAGGGTAGTATTGATTGTTGTAGACAATGCATGATGATTAGGCAAACTAAAACTAATCAATTGGATGTGTCATAGAGAATGACGGTTGGTAGAATACATTAAATTTATGTATTGATTGATTGTGCATATGACCAATGTGTTCATATGCATTATGTGTAGACGGTGGATGGAATACATTAACTTTATGTGTTGATTGATTGCGTATATGATTCTGTGTTTATATGCATTGCTTGTGTATGGGAGGGGAAGGGGGATGTACTCCACGGTTTAGGGGAAGATGGGGGATGTACCTCTAAACCGGTTAATGGTTATGGGGAGATAGGGGATGAACCCGGGGATGCAGCTCATATGCTCTCCCATTGTAGTTATGATACAGCTCATATGCTTATCAATTGAAGTGTTGTTTGTTTGATTTGATATAGCACTAACATGTATATCATCATCGTTTTGTGAAGTACGGAAGTGTCTGGATTGATTTGATATAGCACTAAAATGTATATCGTTATCAGTTGTGAAGTATAGAAAATGTTTCTATGTTAAGTTGATACAACACCAACATGTGTATCATAAGTAAAGTATGGAAGTGGTTTATGTGTTTTTGATACAACACCAACATGTGTGTCTTTAATGAATTTTCGAAAGTGTTCTAATGAAGAATCATAGTCTCATCAAATGTTTTGACCAGAGTACTGAGCCTAGTTTTCAAACTCAAAGTCGAATAAGAAATGGAAGGTGAATTGTAACATAGACTTAAATATTTTGGAATTGTAAAATGAGGTAAGTGAATGTGTAAGTGTTGACCATCTATTAGTTGCTAATCTTTTAGTCATTGTTCATAGTTGGTTTAGTGTATTTCTACTGGGCTGTGGCTCACCCTATATGGGAACATCATTTTCAGGTACAGGCAGCATGCCACCTCCAAGGACATAGCTTGGGAGGCTAGGGGCGGGGCAGACTTTTGTTGTCTTTCAAGCCAAGGGCTTAATGTGTAAATGAGTTAATACTCTACCTTTTTGTAACCAAGTGTTAACTTGGAAAGCTGTAAGCCCTTAGGGCATTTGCTTTTGTTGTTAACATGTAATACTTTTGTAATGAAACTCTGTTAATGGAAGAATGTGAATCTTTTATATATTAATGCATGTCTATATTGTTGGGTTTTATGTTGTTATTTTGAGGGCGTTACAATGACTTTATGACACACCACTTACACAAGACTTTACTACAGTCTCGTGACACCTTACCCGCCTCACTCATGCTATTTAACTCACACATTTTGTAGATATATTTCACGCACTTTCTTTGGTGGTGTTTGGAAACCTTGAACTTGGATTTTTTTAAAAATTTTTTCACAAAAAGATAAATTTTTTACAAAATGAAAAAAAACACATTTAAATAAAATATCACATTCAATTTCAAAATTATTTTACTTTTTCTCTCACAAATATCATATTCAATCACAAAAAAACTTAGCTATCTTTCCAAACACAAAATTTTTTTTTTTCCAATAATATTTTATAACTAAAAAAATTTACATAAAAACTCACGCACCAAGACTTGATCCTTACTCTCACTACAAGTACACACATAGAGGACCCATTTCCTATTTATAGTACGAGAATCAGTTATATCCACCGACTTTGAAATTCCGAAATTCTCCATGAAAGGCAGGCAACCATAGTTCTAAATCGCGGTATCGGGTAACGTAACGGTATCGATCGCGGAGTATCGGTATCGGTAGTATCGACCGGTACGTATCGGGAATCGGGTGTCGCGGCCGTGAAATTTTAAAAATCATTAACAATCCCTCCAAAACTCAATTTTATGCATTTTTTTTACTCTTTTAGTCTTAATTTGTCACATTTTAATCAAAATTTTGATAGGTAGGAACACTTAACTATTTTCAACTAAATGAAATGTATTTATTTTAGTCTCATTTTCAACATAGTAAGCTTTTGACAGATAAAGATTTTGATTTCAGTATTTATTTTTCTTATTTTTCTTCTCTTGCTCAACTGAGAATATATATATATATATATATTAATATAAACAGTGGCATAGATGTATAAACAACAAAAAATCAGTGGCTTAAAAAGGTGCAGAAATAGTGGCTTAAAAGATGCAGAAGAGCCTAAAAAAGAAATTACGAAATAGAAAAACATAACGAAAATAAAATAATAATAATAATATTGATATATGAAACAAAAATAGTAACAGAGTATAGAGTATAGAAGCTTGCAAGTTCAGCCTTCTGATATGTTACTATACTACACATACCCAACACACACACCCAGCACACACATGCACATGACACACACGGCACACAGACAACATCTACACACACACCACCAACTTTTCTCTCGCTAGATACACCCATTCATCTCTCTCTCGAGAGAGAGAGAGAGAGAGGTTTTGGGTTGGAAAAAATGTAAAGACACACCAAACCAATGGGGGACTCTGGACACCTCCTCTTTCTCTCTTGGCATGCATCTCTCTCTCCAATAGTAACAGAGTATAAGGAAAACAAAGAAGCTTGCAAGTTGCAGATTGGTGTGCTTGCCCAACAACAAAACAGAGCACAACAGCCCAAAGAATGAACTTGCAAAACAGAGCATAAAGCATCACAAATTTCAGGAGGTTTTTCTGCTCTACCCCAATTTCATATGTAACCGATGATTATTTTTGCTTTTGCTGAAGGTTCTCTGCTCTAATTTCAGCCGTACCGGCCATGGCAAATCCGTATCAGAACTGTATCGCTGCATGTATCGGAATCAAGCCGATACGTACCGCGAATCGGACGCTATAGCTGCGATTTTCAGTCTCACTGGTATACCGGTCCATATCCGTATCGCCACTCCAATTTTCCGGTACGTACCGTACCGGCCGATATTTACAACTATGCAGGCAACCCAAGCTTCCCACAGCCACAGATTTCTTTAACCAAAATCTAAGAAGAAATATCTGAAGAGAAAGCAAGAGAGAATTCTAGAGAGAGAGAGAGAGAGAGTTAGTGTTGAACTCTAACACTATGTACCACACTTCGGTCCAATGTAACAATGTAACTATACTCCTTTAGATATTGATAGGAAAACCACATCGCTTTCCAATATAAATATGTACCGCAAACAATTTTGAAAAAGAAAATATGGATGCAATATAAGAACTAGTTGTACAACACAACTTACATTTGTTTATCAACCTGTTGCATTAGTGCATTTGAATGTTTGTTCCTTGAAAAAAAAAAAAAAAAAAAAAAAAAAAAAAAAAAAAAAACCTGAATTGGTATATGTACTTAATAGTGGCGCAACCTTTCAAGATTGTATTTGTTCAAATGGATCAAGTGGGTCATTATTTGTTACAATATTGGTTGATCAATTAATCATTGCATTGCATGTAATCAAGGATATAATATGTACGAATTACTAGGGTAAGAAACATTTATTCAACACCAATCTCATGGTATTTGGATCCTTGGAACTAAGGCTGTGTTGTATTCTGTCAAAGTGTCAATGATTCATTTTATCAAAATTTTCATGCAGGTTTTGAAAAGCTGTTGCCTTTGAGAAAATTGGAGACTCTAAATCTTGAATGGAACGAATTTGATGATAGCATTCTGCCATCTTTGAGTGTGCTTAGATCCCTTAAGATGCTTAATCTCCATGGAAATAAAATTGGGGGATTATTTCCACCTCATGGTAACTTCAATTGTGTCTGAAAATTCATGAGTGTTTCTATTAGTACAGGGAGTTCAGAACTGTTAAATCAGAATTAAAATTACATAATTATTTTTACTAATCTTGTTATTACTATGTTGTAAACTCACCACTTTGTTGTTTCTTTGTGCAGAATTAGCTTATTTGGGGAACCTGGAAAGGTTGGATCTAAGTTATAATCAATTTAATGACATCCAAGGTAAACCTCAATAGTTTTTAATGCACTAACAATAATGGACTATCTTCTCCATCCTATTGCATTCTAATTACTGATTTGGCCCATACTGCCTAGAAAGAAGAACAACCAATATTATTTAGAAAGAAGAATGAGTAAATGTTTCACAATCTTGTGGAACTGATATTGCAGGTCTTGAAGTTCTCTTTTGACCTCTTGATGCAATTTAACTAGTTCTCATAATTCTGAATCAGATGGCTCAATTTATAAAGATACATACTCTATGAAGCTTGGACACCAACACACTTCAAATACTCGCCAACATGTATCAGAGTTCTATTATATATATTTTTGTTAGGTCCCTGAGTCTTGTCAATCCTGCGAACAAACTTGTGTGATTGAGTTGTAAATTTCCTTGTTTTTTTTGTCTTGCTCGCTCGAGCGAAGACTGCGTCTGGCAAAAACCTGAAAGAGATGAATGTGTGCTCGAGCGAAGAAGTGCGTCTGCACAAAAACCTAAAAGAGTTGATTGTATGCTCGAGCGCAAGATGCGTGGCTCGAGCGAAGCCACTTATGGAAATCACGCGAGTTAAGTTCCTCGCTCGAGCGAGAGAAGCTTCGGTCGAGCGAGCTTCACAGTCCAGGATTTCTATAAGTATTTGTTTTACTCCAAAACTAGGATTAGGTTTTTTAGATCTACTTTGAGGTTTTCTAAGGTTTTCTTCTGGAGTATTTTTTGTGAGTTTTCCTTGATAATTTGAGTGAGTATTAAACTCATGAATTGACAAGCACATATCAAGGAGGTTGATTGATTACATACAAGAGTAGTCTTCTTCGGTGGATTTCGAAGATTCAAACGTGGAGTTTCAAAGGAGTTTGATTCTGTACGTAGTCGTTGATTCGACAAGTGAAGTTGTGGATTCAACATCAGATTAATTAGTTTCGAGATGACAGCTTAGTGAAAGAGTCACAGAAGGTTTGAAGACAAATTGGATGAGTTGGGTAATTTGTTTGTTATCTTTGTAATCTTTCCTTCTTCAGTAGTGAATTGATCAGTAGTGTTTCGCCCGTGGTTTTTTATTACAATTGAAGGTTCTTCAATTTTGGTTTTTCCACGTAAAAATCGTTTGTGTCGATTTATTGTTTATTTCGAAAATAAAAATCTAAATCACTTTCGTAAGTGCTTGATGATTTAGATTGTGTGTTTTGAATGATTGGGAATTAAAATATTTTAATCTTGATCTAATCACGAATCACTTAGGATTTTCAATTGGTATTAGAGCAAGTCACTCTTTGTTTTTATCAAAACTATAGGAGTGTGATTTTGTGTGATTGATGATATGGATTCAATTCGTGAAGGTAACTCGACCCATAGACCTCCGTTACTTGATGGTACAAACTATTATTATTGGAAAGCTTGTATGAGAGAGTTTTTAAAATCCATCAATGAGAAAGTTTGGCACTATGTGTTATGGGTGGAGTAAACCTACTGTCACCATTGATGGTGTTGAGATTCCCAAACCCTTTGATAAATAGGACACAACAGATTATCAAAACTTGAGTTGGAACAGCAAGGCTCTCAATTCCCTTTTTTGCTCCATCACACCTGAAGAGTTTCATCATATCTGCATTGGGACATTGTTGAAACAATTCACGAAGGTACTATTTCTGTCAAAAGGTCAAAACTTCAACGTCTCACCTCTGCCTTTGAAACCCTTTTTATGCGTGATGATGAGACGTTTGATGACTTCTATGCTAAACTTAGTAACATTGTGAATTCCTGTTTCATATTTGGTGAGAAAATCCCTGAAACTAAAGTTGTTGGAAAAATTTTGAGGTCTTTACCGGAGAGGTTCCAATCAAAAGTGACAGCCATTGAGGAGGCTCAGAATATTGATACCCTCAAGCTTGATCAATTGGTTGAAAACTTGCAGACTTATGAAGCCCACCAGATTTCTAAAAAAAAATAAAAAGATAATGTGGCTTTCACTAGTGCTCATGAGACTGCAAAAACTCCGGAGACTGAGTTTGATTTAGAGTCTGAGATGACGGCTATGTTTACTAAATAGTTTAAAAAAAATTTGAAGAAAAAGAAGCCTAATTTCAAAGACCCTATTTCAAAAGACAAGAGTAATGAAAACCCTAAAACTTTTTCACCAAAACTTGCTCCTAAAACTGAAAAGAAGATTGTAAAGGGGCAAGGGGTCAAGTGCTATGAATGTCAAGGGTTTGGCCATATTGCCCTTGAATATCCTTCGAAAAAGAATCGAAAGAAAGTCTATACAGTGACTTGGGATGATGAAAGCGGGTCGGAGCAAGAACCCGAAGAACTTGAATTCGGTGAAGACGGGGATAGTGCTTTCATGGCATTTTGGTCCACTTTCACTCAACCTCTTCCAAAGCCAGCGGAATTAGCTCGTGGTCAGAATTTGCATCATGCTCCCACCTTTGATGGGAGTAACTACTTGTATTGGAAGATCAGAATGAGGGCATTTCTGAGAGCTTTTGACCCAGAAGGCTGGCAAGCCATTGAAGAAGATATAGAAAGTGCTGACAATCCGAGCAATTAGAGAGCCCTGATTACTATTCATGGAGTAATTTCTAATGAAGAACAACAACGGGTTGCTCACTGCACAAAGGCTAAAGATGCATGGGAAATTTTGAGCCAATTTCATAAAAAAGGAGATTCACCTTCACCACCATCCAACAACTTTCCTGCCTTAGTTGCTAGATTGGATGAGGTCAAGGAGTATGAAGAGTAAAAAGAGGATGATGAAACATCAGAAGACAATGATGAAATTAATGGTGATGAACTACACCAAGCTTACGAAAAGTTTTACGAGGAATCTCTAAATTTGTCCAAAATCAATGACAAACTCTCTCTCAAGCTCAAAACATATGAAAGCGAGAACGTCAAGCTAAAAGGAGAACTTGTAGTAGCAAAGCAGAATGTCATCAAGATCTCAAGTGACAAGCAAGACCTACGTGGAAAACTTTTATCCTGTGAAACTGAAAGGAATGAATTTCCGAAAGTGTATTCCACATATGAAGAGAAGCTTGAAATCCTTGAGATGTCACAAGCTATGTTGGAAGAGATAGTCTGTTAGAAAGATGAAGAACTCGGTATTGCTAGAGCCACAATTGTCATGTGGAACAAAGGTTCCAAATCATTAGAAGACATCCTCGGGTCTCAACAAATGGGTTGTGACAAAAGTGGGCTAGGCTATGGTGCGACAGCTCACAAGGGACAGGCCTCTACATCACATAACCTGAAGACTTAAGCAAAGGGAAAGTTGAAAGTAGACTAGGGTGATCCCTCTCTTCATCTACCTAAAGGGGGTAAGATCAACAAAAGTAAGGTAACACCTGTTTTTATTTGTCATCACTGTGGTAGGTATGGCCACATTCGTCCTTATTGCTTTGAATTATTTGGTAAGGTGTCTCAAAAGGGTAGAAATTCGAATACTTTTTGGGTTAGGAGACAACCTTACATGTCTAGGCGGAATACCAAGATTTATGAGGGTGTTCACAACGCCAAGACATTTACCAAGACCAAAAAGATTTGGGTAAGAAAAGATGATTTGACTTGTTTAGTTGTTCACATTGCTCTAAAAGCACGTGACTCACACATGTGGTATCTTGAAAGTGGGTGCTCTCGTCACATGTCCGGTAACAAATCCTGCTTCACCTCTCTTGAAAAATATGAAGGAGGAATTGTTACCTTTGGAGATGGCGGCACTTCTAGAGTCATTGGTAAGGGCTCTATAAGTGTTGCTTGTCTTCTTAAGCTAGAAAATGCTCTACTTGTTGATGGTCTTAAAGTGAATCTTTTGAGCATTAGTCAAATATGTGATTCCCACCATGAAGTATTGTTTTCAAAAAATAAATGTGAAATTTTGGATAAAAAGGGAAATACTATCTTGCATGGGGTTCGCATATCTGATAACTGCTATGGGATTGTTACTACTAATGATCTCACTTGCCACTCTGCTATCATAAGTAACACTGATTTGTGGTATCAAAGATTAGGTCACATGAATTTCAAAGACCTAACTAAGATAGCCAACAAAGAGCTTGTGAGAGGAGTACCTAAACTGGGTAAGAATCTGAACCATTTGTGTGGACCAAGTCAACTTGGAAAGCAAACCCGTGCCCCTCATAAAAAAGTGAACAGCTTTACAACCAAACGTCCTCTTGAATTGGTTCACATGGATTTAATGGGTCCTACTCGCATTGAAAGCATTGGAGGTAAAAGATATATTTTTTTAACTGTTGATGATTTTACTCGATTTTCGTGGGTAAATTTTTTAAGGGAAAATCAGAGACATTTGATGCTTTCCAGGCCTTAGTCCTTAAAATCCAAAATGAACAAGGTGTTTCCATTGGGCGTATGAAGACCGCCCGAAATCCGCTCCGCGCGCGAGGGCGCGAATCGTTGTTCTTAGCTACTACAGTTCGGACTCATATCACAGTTCTGAATCTAATCTCACAAAGTGCAATGTAAGACCGATAAATCTCCAAAAAGTCCAAATCCGGCAAATTGTTTTGGAAAACAGATTTTAATAAAAAAGTGCTAAACTTGGACTGCTTTGCCAGATTTTAGAGTCACCACCTAAATATTTTGTTTTGGGAAATTTAGGAAACCCTGACTCGTGCCTAAGGCCACGTGTTCGTCATCACCAAAATTGCCTCGGCACGGGAACTTGGGTACGAGAGGGGAAGGTCATGCAATGAGCACCCTCGCTCGCCCGATCAAAGATCGGCCTTTACTAACATGATATGTTGTTTTTGAAAACACATGTGTTTTTATTCCGGTTTATTAATCTAGAATTACTATGTGATGCACACAGCATACAAGTATAGACTAAATCGCATGATTTGGAACAAAATATCTCATGTTTGTTTGTGAAAATGGTTTGAAGTTGCTACTCGCAAGTAGGCTAAGACGCGGATTTTGCCACCCTCAAGTGGGCTTAGAAAACATGATGATTTTGTCATTTCAAATGGGCTTAAAACTCACATTTTGATGAATTGTTCCAATTCAAGCAATCAAGCCCTCACCCACAGGCATTCATGTAGTTAAACACTTAAGTAGTTAGCCTCATGGCAAGCATGCTAAACATGGCAACACTTACACGCATGCAAGGATGCTAAAGCGTAAACACTCACAGTGTACTCGAAGCCAAAAAAAGAAGAAGAAGGAGCTAGTTAGTAATCAATGCATGATCCTAGCTATGTCAACAATGCCTAATGCAACACATGCAAAAATGCAACTAAGATAGGCTCAGCTATTCTAAGATGGCATAAGAATGCAATAATTGATACATGTATTCAAATAGGAATTGAAATACAATGTAGTTTGTATGATGCGCCGAGCCCGGTGCATATGTAAGACAGATGAATAAATGCAAACATGCAAGCATAAGTATGCTAATTGAAACATGTCCTGAAACTAACCATCAAAAGCGGATAAGTAAAAGGGAGAAAGAAATGGGGGTTGGAAGATATGCATCACACATACGCACACTTATTTACAACATTGTGCCCTCTCGACGGAGGGTCCGAATAAAAAGCTAACTAGCTAATCTAAGCTAATTAAACTAATTATTACAAAACGAAACTAATTAACTAATCCTAGTTAACTAATTATTACAAAACAAATGAATGGCTAAACACATTAACTAATTAAGTACAAAACCATTAAACTAGCTAACTAAGCGAAGCAGCTAAATAAAGCATTAAGAAGAGGCCCTCAGAGCGAGGGGTGTATGCATGCTCGGTCGCCTTGTTCGAAAATCCATCGCGATGCCCCAACTTGCCTCTGTTTACAATTGATCTCAAAACTTTGCACAAAGCTCCAGATAGCTTTTACTCCATCATGAGTACCTCCAGGGACATGGTTGACCACTTTATGGTGGTGTAGACCACCTGCAGTCCAGCCAAGTATGCTGCAGACTAGAAAAACTAGTCGGCCAGCCACTTTTACTGGTCGGTCGACCAGAAAATCCTGCACACTTCCAATTTGTTACAACAGAGAGCAAGAAAGGGCATGGCAGTGTATTAGCAAGGTATTTGTGCACAACCACTCTCCCTATCATTTCTCAAGCCCAAGGGAGTGTGGTTCCCGACTCTCAGGCCACCAATCGAGCATCGCAATGCACGGTGGCGGAGAAGCCAAGATTGCACAATTAATATGAATGAATGCACAAAGAAAACACATAAAGCCTCAAACTGTATCATGCATGATCAAGAGGGTCGGCGATCGAAAATTGAGACACATTTCATCACTTCAATTATGAAACGTCCCTCGTTTCCCGTGTTTGGATTAACTCCCTATCCAAACACAATGCAATGCATGCACACACAATGCAATGCGACAAGCATGCAAATATCATGGAATGCAACAAGGATGCAACAACATGCAAAATGGACTTAAACTGAATATGGAGAGATCTCAATCATGCCCAAAACAGTAGCCAAAAAACTCAACAAAACCTAGGCACAAAGAGCAAGGAATGCACATTCAACTCATGGCTTGCAAGTAAGGCATAAAGGCACAACTTTCAAACACATTGAAGAGTGACATGCATGAGAATATGACAATGCTATATGTTCTGAAATGAAGTGTTAAGTGATGCCAAATCATCCAAACAACACAAATGAGGCATGTTAGAAGGCTTAGAGCATAAGGCTAGTTAAGAGCAATACACAAGGAGCATGCAATACTAAGCTTAAACCAATAAACCAGGTCTGGACAGAGCTTAACCATGCCAAGTTAAGGGTCAAGAACATGCTGAAATGGAGCTCAAGAGCTTAGGCAAACATGCATGCATATTGGCCCACAAACAAGGCATGAAGGCACAACTTTCAAACACATTGAAGGAGTGAAAAATGTGAGAGTATGGCAATGAAATGTACTCTGAAATCATGTGAGAACTGAGGCTATATCATGCAAACATCACATTCCAAGCATGCTAGAGACTTTGAAACTCAAAGCTAATGAACACGGTTGCACCATGGCTATACAAACCAAGGCATGCATGACCCAAAACACTTAAAACAGAGCTTAAGCATGGAAAAACATGGATAAAATCATGCTAGAGTGTAGTCAAAATAGGCTAGAATGATGGTCCAAAGTATAGAGCATGTTAGGCTAGCAATGTGGAATTACACTACAAGTGTGTGAAACACTCAAGAGACAACCAAACCAGCCAAAAATAGAGTCATATTTGGTCCCAAAAGTCACCAAAACAAGCTTAAACAAAGCCACAAACAAGTGTAAAAACATGCTCATTTGATAGGCCCTCTATGCATACAAACAAGACAAGAGGATGGGGGACCACCCCCTCTCATTTCAGGCCTCAAAACCACATTTTCACCACTGAAAATCCACTGGATTTCAGTGGTTAAAAGGCCAAGAGAAGGTGATCTCAAAGGCTTAAAGAGATGGCTCAAAACAATACAAAATAAGGCACAAAAGGGGGTGGACCACCCCAACACCAAAGAGGCCTCAAACAAGCATGTCAAACACTAGAAAATAAAACTTTTTACAGTGTAACACTAAGCCAAACAAAGCATGCAAAGATGGCTAAAAGAGTAACCAAAACAAAGCTTAAAAAGGGAAAAAGGGGTTACCCTTGAAGTACTGCAACAACAGCACCTTCTTCAGCCCAAAACCAGCGTATATGACCCAAATACCACCTCCAAGGATCTCAGCTCAGAGATGGTGGTGTGTGGCTAGGAGTTGTGGTGCAAAAGTGAAGAAACAACACACTTAAAGGCATCAATATAGAGAGAGAAGGAAATATAGAGA
Source organism: Camellia oleifera (assembly GCA_022316695.1). Lineage (NCBI taxonomy): Eukaryota > Viridiplantae > Streptophyta > Magnoliopsida > Ericales > Theaceae > Camellia > Camellia oleifera. Next base: position 27,600,178 of record CM039307.1, on the reverse strand, counting down.
GGGAGATATATCTATAGCTCAAAGGAAATTTTCTGAACCTAGAAGAGGGAGAGGGAGCCTCCCTCTTATAGAACTCTAAGCTTCAAGCTTCTTTGAGAAGCTAGAAGCTTGGTTAAATCCCTCCATACACGTGTATGGAGGATGCAGTTTGTGCCCTCCAGCTGGCACAGCTGGCACCCACAGACTCTGCAAAATCTGCAAGAAAGCTGCCGACCACTTAAAGTGGTCAGCGAGCTACTTACATTGGTTGGCCAACGAGTGGAAGTGGTCTCTAAGGAGACAAAGTGGTTGGCAGGGGGGGAAAGGTGGTCTCCACCAAGAAAGCAAGGTGGTGGCATGGTGGGAGACCACTTTTGGTGGTCCAAAGACCGCCAAGACTAGTTGGCCGACCAGAAAACTGGCTAGTGGGAAGAAAAGTGGTCTATGGGGAGAGAAACTGGTCTCCCACCCTTATTCCACCCTCCAAACAAGGAAAACAAGGTTTGTGCCAAAAACAAACCAAAAAGGATGCAAGACAAGAGTCCAAAGAACAAGGCGTGCAGTCGGAAGCCTCGAAAACTAGTCTACGGGCACCAAAAGTGGTCTCCGACCACAAAAGGTGGTCTTCAAGACCTCTGTGCCCCTCTAGACCAAGGCAATAAGGCGTGGTCCAAAAACCAGGCCAAAAGGAGAACGGTAAGTGGTCCCGAGACAAGGTGCACGGCCGAAGACTCCGGAAGTTGGAAACTATCCTACGAGAGGGAAAAGTGGTCTCCGACCGTAAAAAGTAGTCTCCAAGACTTCTGTGTCCCTCCAGGTAAGGTCAACAAGGCTTGGTCCAAAAATCGAGCCAAAACACAAAGAGTTCAGAGGCCCGGAGACAAGGCACTCAGCCGAAAACTCCAGAAACTCGAAATGAGCACAAATATGCGCAATCATCGAGCGCTCAAACGATGACATCTGACTCTTAAGGTCGGTCAAAAATGGGGTGTCTACAGTTGCCCCTCTTTGACAGAACTCGGAAGTCAAGAAGTGACGGGAGTGAATGTCAAAGCCTAGATATGACCCATTTTTGACAAGGCCGAAGACTCAGACAAACAGGCAAGATAACAAAGAGATGCGCCCGCAGGTAGGGGCAAGATGCAAATGATATGCACAATGCCGAACATAACTTATGATCATGCAAAGAGAGTTGTAATGAAGCAATTATGCAAAATAAATGCAACATTTTAAGCGAATGCTATGTAAGCAAGTAAATACGAACCAAACTACATCTCATGCAGAAAGGATGTAAGAAAATTATACAATTCTCACTGTGTCTCACGCGGAGTACATACAATATCGTCTGGTTTCACCAACTTCAAATGAACCGTACATACAATATCGTGCCTGCATAAGAGAGAGATTCAACAGGTACAATATTGTAGAAGCATATTCAACGCTATATCAAGATACAATATCAACACAAGATAAACGCGTGTACATAGGATGCCAATGGAAAGGTGTATAGCAATGCAAGTGAAAAGTGCACAACAACGCAAGTGAAAAGTGCATAACAATGCAACTAAGTGTGCGCGACAACGTAAGTGAAGAGGTGTGTAACAACGCAACTAGAACGTGCATAACAATGCAAGTGGAGAGGTGCGCGACAACGCAAGTAAGGAGGTGCATGGCAATGCAACTGGAGTGTGCATGACAACGTGGGTAAAGAGGTGCATGACAATGCAACCTAAGAGTGCGTGACAACGCAAACAAAATGTGCATGACAATGCAAGTAGTGTGTGCATAACAATGCAAGTAAGACGTGCGCAACAACGCAAGTTAAGTGTGCATGACAATGCAAGTAACGTGCGTGACAACACAAGATAGATGTGCATAACAATGCAGGTAACAAACATAACAATGCAAGATATTTGAGCATAACAATGCAAGATATTTGAGCATAACAATGCAAGTAACGTGCGTGACAATGCAAGTTTAAAGAGGGTGCATAACAATGCAAGTAACGTGCGTAACAACGCAAATAAAGTGTGCATAACAATGCAAGTAAGACGTGCGTGACAACGCAAGTAGAGTGCATAACAATGCGAGATATTTGTGCATAACAATGCAAATAACGTGCGTGACAACGCAAGTTTAAAGAGGGTGCATAACAATGCAAGTAACGTGAATAACAACGCAAATAAAGTGTGCATAACAATGCATTTTCAGTGTAACTTCAAAAGCATGTTTGAAACAAAATGCCAAATAAGGAAATACTAGCCTTAACGAGAGCAATTCTATCGTAACCTCCGATTTACCTCTTGGAGGGGTCACAATGCACTAAAAAGGATACACCATGCTCTTGACAAGTAACGATGAGCCATGCATCTGAAGTTCTGGCGGGGACATTTTGAACTGAAAAGTGTACCTTTCTTGCACTTTCGCGCAGGCCAAGGACTCCAATCATCTCAAAAACACACAGGGAGGACAATGGGGCCCTGGAGACCATCCAGGAGGGGTGGGCGACCACCTAGCTAGCTGGCCAACCAGTTGAAGACCACTTAAGTGGTCGGCTGACCAGAAAAACTGGCTGGCCGACTAGTTTACACAACTTCGGGACAGTTTGATATTTTAGCCTCGATTCTATAAGTGTACACCTCCAAAACACATTTCATTCACACCTCTAGCGCTAAAATTGACTTTTCTTCCTCCCTAGACTATTTTCCCTCTCAAATCTGCACTTTATACACATTTTCCAACGCCCCATGCAAAGTTGTTTCGCGAAAACTTTCGATTCTCTTCGTTTTGAACCGATCATAATTTGTTTTCGGAGCTTCTTTCTCCATTTTCACCACTTGAGGTATGTTTCTCTCGAAGTTTAGCACCTTTTCTCGGGTGTTGACTTTTGTTGACTTTTTCTCTTCTCGAGAGTTGACTTTTGTTGACTTTTTGCAATTTTGGTTCATTTCGCTCATTTTTGCTCAATTTTGCACCTTTTTAGATGGCTGACGATATTCCACACAACGGAGGTTTTCCATGAGTAGCGGATGAGCCCAACATTATGCCACTGCCTCCAAGGATTCGGCTGTTCGACCCGGAGAGGTACCACCCGTAGGAGCGCATACTACCTCCCAGCACCTTCCATTATTTCATCGATTTTACGTGGCGAGCACCCGCAGACTTGCTGTTACGGGAGTCTGAGTCCCACTTATCTCATCAGGCGCACGGGGTGCGTACTTCACTTTTACATTTTCTGCGATGTATTTTGTATTTCTTGCACATGTCATGCTTTTGCTATGTATTTTACCTTCTCGTTCTGAACACATTTACATACTCAACACTTTGCTCATTCTGAACACAACTTGCACACAACATTTTGCTCATTCTGAACATAGCTCATACACAATACTCTGCTCACTCAAGACACAGCTCACAACACAGCATACTATTCACTTGGCACACAGCCCAAAACACAATACTTTGTTTATTAGGCACACAGCTCCAAACATAATATTCTGTTCATTTGGCACACAATTCAAAACACAGCATTCTTTTCATTGGGCACACAGCTCACAACATAACATTCTGTTGATTCTGAACACACAGCTCATAACACAACACTCTGTTCATTTGGCACACAGCTTAAAACACAACATTCTGTTTATTTGGCACACAACTCAAAACACAACATTCTTTTCATTGGGCACACAGCTCACAACACAGCATTTTGTTGATTCTGAACACACAGCTCATAACACGGCATTCTTGTTCATTGGGCACACTGCTCACAACGCAACATTCTTTTCATTGGGCACATAACTCATAGCACAGTACACCGCTCGTTTTGAACACACAACTCATAGCACAGTACACTGCTCATTCTGCAACTAAATACATCGGTTCATTTTGAACGCAGGTATCTTCCCGTTTCACACGGGGTTACGGATCGATCATCGCGAGGGAGTGGTATATAGAGCTCCCAGACGCTGTCCAACATATCATAGATGAGGCGGGGTTCAACCCATTTTGCATGGGGTTGTCGCGTCATCCGGCGAGTAAGACCCTTCTGAGTGCACTTGTAGAGAGATGGTGGGACACCACCAACTCCTTCCATTTCTCTACTGCTAGGGACATGACGATGACCCCGTATGACTTCTCGATGTTGACAGGCCTCAACGTGGTAGACCGACTGATCCCATACGATACCGATATGGGTGAGTGGGAGGCGGCTTGGACGTATCTGCTGGGAGCCCATCCGCCGATCGACAGATCATCAGGCAGGGTCAGGTACACCTGGTTCGCCGAGCAGTACAGGAGAACTACGCTTGAGACTTTTGAGGCCACACAGCAGTATGCCCGGGGATTTTTGATGTTCCTCCTCGGGACCACACTGTTCTTCGACAGGGGGAACACGGTTGGTCTTTATTTTCTCAGTGCTCTAGTACACCTATCACAGGTTCGGCACTTTGATTAGGGTAGCGCTGGCCTCGCTACCCTTTATTGCCACATGAGCGCGACCTCCCGGGGGCGGGGGAACATAGTAGGTAGCTACTGGAGAGCCTGGGAGGTACATTCTGCCATCTTGGTTTACATTTATGCTTTTCATTATCTGTACATTGCACACTGCACACATTGCACTTATTACATTTTGTACTCTGCATTCCGTGTTCAGCATTCTGCATTTTCTGTATATTTTGTATTCTGATAGCCACTATCTTGCCTTTCACAGTTGTGGGTTTTTGCCCATTTCCCGACACTCGCCCTTGAGCCGGAGGTTGAGGCACCTCTAGATATACCATATTCACGCAGATTTGAGGGTCGATGTCGGCCCAGGCCCCGGGAGACATTTATATATCTCCGGTAGTTCTTTGACACCGTATGGGAGACCGAGGTAAATCAGAACTTTCGGTTCTTCATGCTTTCAACTTTGATTCATCTTGCATATCTATGACATCTAATCAGTTTATGCACTTGTTATCCGTAGATTACTTGGCAGCCTTGGATAGCCATGCCAGGGTATTCTTGGTTCCAGTTTGCTGGGGCATGGGGCACCTTCCGATACAGGGTTTTGTTTGAGGGACCAGTCGGCAGAGCCTGGTTTCTTGGGGATCGCTTCATGCGCCAGACGATGGGTAATCCTACTTAGGAGATCCCCTCACCGCATCCACTGGACATGCGATCTACAGAGAGCCTCACTCCCAGGAGGTTGACGGGGTGTTGACGCAGTTCTTTTCCTGGAGGAGGGGGAGTACGCGACATATCGTCATACATACCTGATGCCTCCACTGACAGGTGTCCGTACCCCCACGAGGAGAGCTGCTGACATGCCTTCCTCGAGCCGCGCCCAAGCTACAGACATCCCTTCGACTAGCAAGGCCAGCGCATCGAGAGGTAGGGCCAGAGAGATGCCCCCTATTTGGCAATATGCCGGTGTAGACACCTCATTTTTGACCGTCCTCAAGACTTGGACGTCACCGCTTGAACACTCGGTGATCATCCATGTTTGTGTTCGTCTTGAGTTCCCGGAGGTCTCAGCTACGTGCCTTGGCTCAGGATCTCTCGACTCGATTGTTTCGTGTCTGGTTTTGCACCAAACACTTGTGTTTTGCCTTGGAGGGGTAGGGAATGGCTTGTGGGCCATCCCCACACTCCACCGGCCATGATATACGTCTGCACGTACTCTCTGTAGTCGCCTATGCCTCTGAAGCGGATCGCGTCCCAGCCGATCATGTAGTCGGCCATCTGCTCAGAAGTGAACCTCTCAGTATCCCTCATATGCTCAGGAGGGTGAACCGGGACTATCTGCTCTGGTAACCCTAGGGTCTCGCGTAGGAAACGCTCACCCAGGTACCAAGCCCGGCTGACCGGGCCCTCCAACAGAAGCCTGAAGCGAGCAGTCTCCTCCGCACCTACAAACCGCGCCCGAAACTCGGCTGGCACTGAAGCCCAGGGCTGCCAGGTAATCTGGAAATGAAATGCAGTTTGTTATCTATCTGTTATTGAAAAAAATACAGTGCAAAGTGAAGCTTAAATAAACTCTGAAGTTGAACATACCTCCGCGAGGGTGATGGTGTCAAAATAGCGGCGAAAGAAGATGAAAGACTCCCGAGGTCTCCGCACACACCTGACGTCAAACCGGCCGGAGAACGGAATGACAAGAGGAGTCTCCACATCGGGCACTGGGGCTAGTCTAGGAAAGTAGGCGTAGACCCACAACTGCAAAGTAAATACCAATATGCTTATCAGATAAAGCAGAATGCAGAATAAAGCAGAAATAACAGAGCCGTGTATTGTGCAGGCAGTGTATTGTGCAGAGTGTACAGTGTGAGCAGTGTACAGTCGGTGTAAAGCAGAGTATATGTGTGCCGTGTGTACAGTATACAGTCAGCGTGAAGCAGACCGCAGTGTGTGCATTGTACAGAGTACAGATAATAGAAAGTAGGAAAGTAAAGCAGAAAAAGAAATGTACCTCCCAAGCACGCCAGTAGCCCCCGAGCAATTGACCGCTGCCACGGGAAGCTGAGCTCATGTACCCATAGAGGGTGGCCAGAGCAGCGCCACCCCAGTCATAGCGCAGAATCTGTGTGACGTCCACGAGAGCGCTGAGCAGACAAAGGGCACGGTGTTCGCCCGGTCGGCGAAAATAGTCGTCCCCAGCAGGAACATGAGAAAGCCGCGCGCATATCGCTCCATAGCCTCCTGAGTCATCAGAGCCTCCTCAACTAAGGCTGGCTGAACCTTGAACAAGACCTTGAACCATGAGTATCGGACGAAGTTCGGACGCGCAAGAGGCGGCACCTTGCCGAGCAGGTAGATCTGAGCAGCCGTCCACTCGTCTATGTCGGTATCAAAGGGGGTCGGATCAACCCCTACCCCGATGCCTGTGAGCATCGAGAAATCGTAGGGCGTCATCGTCATATCTCCTGTGGCAGAGAGGTGGAACGAGTCGGTGGTGTCCCACCACCTCTCCGCTAGAGCGGCAAGGAGAGGCCAGCTCGTGGTGAGTCTGGAAAGTCCTCTGTAGAACGCACCGAACCCGGCCTAATCCACGATCTGGCGAACCGCGTCGGGTAGCGCCGCGTACCAATCTCGAGCGGTAATATTCCCATACCCGCGGACGGTATGGGAATCTCTCTGTTTTCAAGCAAACAATTGTGAAGCAAGATAAAACATACAGTTTTGAAAAGCATTTAGAGTTGGTAATGATACGCAGTGTGTGCGCGTGTTCAAATTCCAAAACAAATACCGGGTGCCGGTGTCCGTACAGTAAACTACAACATGCGATGTGTCAGTGTGTTTGCATGGTTCAGTACATATATAGCATGTGTGCATGTTTTCAAGTTCAAACAGATATCGGTTGCCGGTGTGCTCGTAGTGAACTACAGTGAATGATGTGTCAGTATGTTTGAGTAGTTCAGGGCAAATGCAGTGTGTGTGCGCGTGTTCAGATTCAAACAGATATCAGTTGCAAGTGTGTTCACAGTCAACTACAGTGTACAGTGCATCAGTGTATTTGAGCTAAGCAGTTAAGAACAGAATCAACTATGGCAGTTAAGCGTTCTACATTGCGGAAAATGAAATCGGGAAAGAATGTACCTCGGAGGCGCCGTGTGACAGATGTGACTCTAGCTCACGTAGTAATAGCTCGGGTGGCACACCCCTCTCAAAGCTCCTGAACTGACGAAGTCCGTCGAGAGGCAGAATGTGAATCGCCGGCTGGTAGGTCGCCGGGTCGAACGGGCGGACGCTCAAGGGAAGGAGCTCGGCCTCTGGGTCCATCTCATGCTCCGAGGGAGTACCGCCCTGTGGAATGTCATCCGCCATATCAAAGGTGATGAGAAAACGACCGGAAAAGTGAAAACCGGGCTAGAATGTGAAAAGTCAACGAAAAGTCAACCCCCGAGAGGGTGGAAAATAGCCAGAAAAGTCGGAAAGTGGAAAAGGTATAGAAATCGAGAGGAACACGAGGGGAACAAACCCCAAAAAGTGGAAATAGCAAAGGAAACACCGAAACAAAGAAATGTTCGGTTCAAAATGTTTGAAACGCGAAGGAGATCGCGAATCGAACGATGAAACGGGGGCTAAAACCAAAGAAAAACGGAGAATAAGGCTCGGGAAATACTCTAGAGAGAGAGAGTAAGAGATTTCGGCTAAGGAATGTAAAGAAAATAGGGTTTGGAACCCTATTTTAAAAGACCCAAGCCAAATGGACAAAACTGCTCCGATTCAGGCATTTTTGGCCGGTCAGCTACATTTTTGGCCAGTCGGCCAAATATTTGGCTGGTGATGTGTTTTGATGGCCGGTGACTTTCCCTTCTGGCCGGTGAGCCTCCTACAACCTTGTTTGGGTCAGATCTGTAGTTTGGGGCCTTCATTGCTCAAGATAGTACAAGAAAAGGCATTTCCGAAGCTCAACCGGCCTCCATTTTGACCTCGGACCATGTTTTCTGTGCGTGGCAATCGAATTTGTGTAAGGTGTATCCTTTCTGTATCCATTTGTCTTTTACAAAACTCGAAAGTTGCCCCATGTGCATTTCAAATCAATCGCACTGTCTTGTGCATCGCATTTCAATCGCGCTATCTAGCGCATCGCACTGTCTTGTGCACTCGTGTTGTCTAACGCATCACGCTATTTTGCGAATCTCATTGCATTTTGCATGCATTCAATTGCGCTATTTTGCACATCGCACTGTCTTGTGCACTCGTGTTGTCTAACGCATCACGCTATTTTGCGCATCTCATTGCATTTTGCATGCATTCAATCGTGCTATTTTGCGCATCACACTATCCTGTGCACTCAATCGGTCTAGGAGACCTTAAATCCCTGGAAGGTGCAAGACCTTTGGTGCATTGGTGTGCACAACACATGCATATGTCATGCATCATTGTAAATACTGCATATGTCATGCATTTCAAAAACAAAACGAAAAAAACCACACATGCATATGTCATGCATCATTGTAATATAGTGCATATGTCATGCATTTTTCTGTAAACATCCATTCCAGTGCATATTGCATTGTAGTTTGCATGCATTCATTGTATCACCTCCATCCATGGCTTACACCTTTCCATGATTGAGCTTGGTTTGGTATGTGCTCATACTTTTTACGTCGAAGCACAGTTCTGCATGTGTACGCGCCTATTCCTTGATGAACTTGGTTTGAGGGTGGCGGCACCTTTTCTGTGTTAAACGTGGTTCATTTGTGTACATGCCCTTCCTAGGCAAGATTTGGTTTGCCCGCGTGCCATATCCATTATATATATATTACATTGTAGTGTAATTTTTGCATCCAGCATTAGGATCATTAGTTTTTCTTCAGCGGGTCATTTCCCCACTTATGTCATTCCACCCAATACTTGTTCTTGTGTCCGTCTATATCACTCATAGTTCTGCATGTGTATGCGCTTTGAGGGTTGCGGCACCTTTTCTGTGGTAGACGGACTAGTTACTTCCGTCAATCTATTTGACATTTGTGTGGTTTTGAACCGCTCATGATTGGATCATGATTCAATTGCATTGCATTTCGTTTGCATTGTTTCAATTGCATTGCATTTTCATTTGCATTATTATATATAGTTTTGTATATATTGCATATCATTTTGCATGTTATGCATGTTGCTAACAATATTGTACCTGTTAAGTTGCTTTCTTTTTCAGGCACAATATTGTATGTACGATTCATTTGAGGCTGGTGCAACCAGACGAACCGGACAGGTATTGTATCCTCCGAGTGAGACGTATCGAGAATAGCATAATTCTCTTACATCCTTTCTGCATTGTAGTGTAGTTTGGTGTATGCTAGCTTAAAACTGTCACATTATTATGCTTCGTTACAGTTTTCTTTGCATGATCATAAGTTATGCCCGGCTTTGTGCATTGTCTTGCATTTTGCCCCTGTCTTCGGGCGCATATCTTTATCTGTAGCTTGTATGCCTTGTTTAAGTCTTCGGCCTTGTCAAAAATGGGTCATCTCTAGACTTTGACATTCACTCCCGTCATTGTTATGACTTTCGAGTTCTGTCAAAGAGGGGCAACTGTAGACACCCCATTTTTGACCGTCCTCAAGACTTGGATGTCACCGCTTGAACACTCGGTGATCATCCATGTTTGTGTTTGTCTTGAGTTCCCGAAGGTCTCGGCTACGCGCCTTGCCTCTGGATCTCTCGACTCGATTGTTTCGTGTCTGGTTTTGCACCAAACACTTGTGTTTTGCCTTGGAGGGGCAGAGAATGGCTTGTGGGCCATCCCCACACTCCACCGGCCACAGCTTGAGGCCACCAGCTGTGTTTTGTTACCACCAGCCAAATGTTCAGCCGGCCGGCACCATAGGTGGTCGGCCGGCTATCTTTTTTTGGTCCATTGCATTTTTGGCCGGCCGACTACTATGCATCTGCTTTTGCAGATATTTTTGTGCAGCTAGCATGCACTTGGCTCCCTTCCATACACATATATGGAGGGATCTCCCTCTTAGCAAGATTGTCTTGTAAGCTTACAAGATTGAGCTCTATAAGAGGAGGCCTTCTCTCCCTTTTTTAGGGTTACAAAATTTTAGAGGAGAGCTCTGGCTTTTAGGGTTAGGATTTGTATCTATCTTATATCTATACCTCCCTCTCTTTTGTGTTTTGTGTGTGTTTAGCCTTAGTTTTGCACACAAACACCCACCATCACACCTTTTCTTGGAGCTGAGGTCCTTGAGGGTTGTTCTTGGAGGTTTTGGACTGATTTGAACCTAAAGAACCAGCTGGTCCACCATTTTTGAAGAGGGTCTACAAGGGTAAGACTTTTCTCCCTTTTTACCCCATTTTTGCATACTCTTTTTGCTTATCTTGCAACTGTTTTTGAGCTTTGTGTATAACATATAAAAGTTCTGTTTTTGAGTGCTCTAAATAGTTGGTTAAGGTTGCTTTAAGCTTTAGGGTTGTTTGACCCCTCTTAAGCCTTGCTAGGCTCCATTTTGTGCCATTTTGGTTGAGCTCTGGGACCATTGTGTTTGGGCCTCCTCACCATTGAAATCTTGAGGGATTTCAGAGGTGAGAATGGTGCCTTGAGGTCCTAGGAAGGAGAGGGCCACCCCCTCTCCTTGTTGTCCTTGAAAAGGGCCTTTTTTTGCCTAATGTTTGAGCATCTAATTTAAGTGCATGTTGGCCATGTCTTCAGTGTTATTTGGTAGTATTTTTCCATGTATTACCTCTGTTTTTTCTTGGTTTTGGTACAGCATGCTTGCTTAGCATACATGTCTTGTAATGCCATGATTTGCCTCAATGCATGCATAGCATTTAGACTACCATGCTCATGTGTTTTGGTCAAGCTTTGTGAAGCTTATATGCTTATTTTAATGTGTCCAAGGTCTGTTTTTGGTCATTCGGGTCATTCATGTTTTGCTTTGCATAGCTACCATGTAATCCCCCTTTGCATGCCTTGATGCATTGACCATGAGCATGCCATCCTTGCATCATTTCAGTGGTTTAGAACCACTTACCATGTTATTTCAGTCCTTATAACATGCTTGCATACTTGCATTTGATACTCCTTTGTTGCTTTAAAAGGTTGTTGTCTTATGCCCCTTGTTTAGGCCTTTGAGTATGCTTGCATGTTTTAACCACTTAGATGCCATCTTGGTGTTCCCTTAGCATTGTCCAGGTTTGCCTTAAACCTGTTTAAGTCCTCTTGGCCTTGTGAGGCTTGGTTGACTTAGTCATGGTTTAAGTCTTCTCGGCTTGCCTCAAGTATTTGGACCAATTACATGCCATGCTTGTCTTGTTTGCTTGGTTTGGCACCATTTTGACATGATTTCAGAGCTTAATGTGCATGCTAATTGTCCATGTTTAATCTCTTTCAAGTGTGCTTGGAAGTTGCCTTTATGTGCCTAGGTGTTGGACCTTATTTGCATGCATGTTTATATGTGCATTTGGCCTCATTTCTTTAGTTGTTGGCCACTGTTTTAGGCTTGTTTGAGGGCTGCCTAATTTAGTTTAAGTCCATCCCTTTGCTTGTTTGCATGCTCACCCTATATGCTTCTTTGCATTTCTATGGTTGCATGCTAGCTCACATGCTTAGGATTGCATTGCATGACCATACATGCTTGACCTCTTGAAGTGAGTATGATAGAGGTTGGGCCTCTTTGTGTGTTTATGTGCATTGCATCCCACATCAAAATGCACACTTGATTCTCTGGGCCATCATGCATAGAAATGCGTGATTGGTGGTCTGAGAATTGAGGCCCATCCTCCTTTGAGTCATACACATGATAAGGAGTGTGGTTGGTGCATACATTGCTTGAAATGCATTGCCATGCCAAGTATTGTCCTCTGTTGCTGTCAAATCAGTTTCTGCAGGGAGATTTGGCTGGCCGGCCATCCATTGTTGGCCGATGGAGTATTTTGTGGCCGGTGACCATTATACATGGCCGGTGACCAATCCCTTTAGCCGGTGGTGTTCTACAACACTCAGAGAAGCAACCCTGGGACTTGTGCAGTCTTCAGAGGAGGATAACAGCCAAAGCAGAAGCATCTTGTGCATAGCAGTGACTTCCGAGCGGAACCAAGCGCGCATGCATTGGACCCTCTTCCCGAGGCTACTGTTTACTGCTTAATTATATTCAATTGATTTGTCAATTAATTAGGTGGTCTGTAATAATTAATTAGCTTATAGGTTAATTAAATTGTATTCTTCTTTCGGCCTCTCCGAACTAGGGCAAATTTGTAATAAGTGTGGGTGCATGTGTGCATGTCTTCCAAACCCTCACTTCTTCCTCCCTTTTACTTACCTGCTTTTGATGGTTAGTATTAGGGCATATTTAAATTAGCATACCTTATGCTATGCATGCATGCATCCATACATTTGTCTTGCATGGACCGGGCTTGACGCATCATGCTAACTGCATAAGTATTTGAAATCTATCTTGAATACATGCTATCTGTGCATTTTCGCATGTCATTCTTAGATTAGCCGAGCCTATTCTAGCAACATTCTGTATGCGTTGCATTAGCCATTTTAACATGAACTAGGGTCACGCATGTTTGCTAACTAGTTTATTATTTTGGCACGGAGTACACTGTAAGTATTTTATGCTTTGGCATCTCGCATGAGTGTGAATGTTAACATGACAGCATGCTTACCATGTGGCTAGATGCTTATGTGATATAAACTACCTGAATGCCTGTGAGTGAAGGTTGGATTATTTGAGTTGGAATAACCCCTTGAAATTCGTATTTTAGCCTACTTGCGAGTAGCAAATTCCAAAACATTTTCCAAACAAATGGATATGCAATGTTTTGTTCCAAGTTAGGCAATCTAGTCTATACTTTTGTGTTGTGCGCATCACATAGTAATTCTAGGCTAATAACCGGAATAAGAACGTATAACGTTTTTAAAAGAGGATATCATGGTTAGTAGAGGCCGATCTTTGGATCGGGCGAGAGGGGGTGCTCATAGCTGACCTTCCTCAATCGTACCCAAGTTCCCGAATCGAGGCAACTTTGGTGATGACGGACATGTGGCCTTTGGCACCGAGTCTGGGTTTCCTAAATTTCCCCATATAAATATTTAGGTGGCGACTTTGTATCTGGCAAAGCAGTCCATGTTTGGCACTTTTTTCAAAAAAAATCTGTTTCTCAAAACGATTTGCCGGATTTAGACTCTTTGGTTCAAATTTAGAACCGTAAATAAACCGAGTCCGAACTGTGGTAGCATAAGTCCCTCGGGGCGCGTCCATAGTTTCTGGCGACTCTGCTGGGGAGTTTAGAGAGCTTGACTCGAACTTGTGATATCCTGTTTTGATTTCGCTTATGTGTCTCTTTGCATTGCATGTGCATTAGTGCGCCTAGGACACCGTGTTGGCTATCTGCTATTCTTGAATGGTCTGTCGGAGGCTTGACTTTGTCAAAGTATGCAATAAGGCTGACTGGTTGCGGGCTCTGCCAGTATGGGAACGCAAACCCCAGTTTTACCAGGGCACCCTTTTCGACCAATCGGCCTAGTGCATATTCAGAATCCATAGTGACCATTCCAAACTAGGACAGGTTGCTTACCCGATTATAGGTTGTTTGAGACCGCTGCGTGCGTAGTGAAACCCTAGCTCCTGACAAAATAGGACAGGGAAACCCTACCCCAACATAGGGGTGTTTTGGCTATCTTTACTTGCTATGTGCTTTTAGAGTGTATCTTTATAGAGAACGCGCACATCAGTCTACAAGTTTGAGTATTAGGCCTGAGGGCACCAGTATCAGTATTTGTGAGAATCAGTTATATCTGTGGGTATCCGATTCAGTGTTTTGGGGCAGTGATTATGGGGAACAGTGATCAGCAGTAAAGTACAGTTGTTCGGCTGCACCTATGTTTGATCCGTTTGGGCTGAAATGCTGCTTGTTTTTCCTTTCAGTTTAGAGAGTTGATATAGAATAGCCAGTGTTCCCCCTTGCTGAGGCAAGATTTATCATGACGCAGAATTCGGAAGAGATCGTGGTTATGACGGCCGCATTAGATCAAGGAATCACTCTGCAAAGTGAGACCAATGTCGATGTACTGCATACACCCAGGTCGCCTGTTGCGCACCCGGTCTGGACCTCCCAGTTGTATCAGGCTTGTGAGCCCACCACATTCGAATTGATGGGAATGATAGGTGACCTCCAGAGGTCCATGGTGGATCTCGCCTACGAAATGTTAGCTTCGCCACCAGCCGCACCATATGCCGGGAATTTTGTACCCCAGGAGCCCCTACTGTTGGGACGGATTTTGATTGAGCTTAGCCAACCGGAGATGGCCTCCAACCATAACAATGATGTATCAACATCAACCCAAACCCTTGATTAGGCTGAGGCCAGAGGTAAAGACAAAGTGAAGGCGGATGCTGATCCCATTGAACAACTGCTGTAGGCAGTCGAGGCCTTGAAAGCCGGGGGGATGAACAAGCAACAGATATCCACAGTTGTGGTAAAAACTGTGGAGAATGCTTTTCCCACTCCATCTGAGGGTAGTTCAAGTCAATCAGAAAATCGGGATAGGCCCCGTCATGCCAGAACAGTTCCTCCCATTCCCAACCCTGCACCCGGGAAAGATCAGAAAGTCAAGGCAATGCCTACCGACCCTTTCGCTAGTGCGTCTAGCAAGAATACTTAGACTTCAAAGTACCTGCCCCGAGGGTGCAGGGTCTTTCATGCTCTTTATATGCCGTTGTCGAAGGCACTTCAGATCCTGGCCGAAGGGGACACCTTAAACCCTTGGAGCCTCGGCCTCTCCCAAAGAATTTCCCTCTCACACATGATGTTGTTTAGTACTGCGCGTACCACCAGCAAACAGGACATGCTGCCGATAATTGTTTTCGCCTCCGTAATGAGGTGCAAGATTTGATCGACAACGAGGTTATCATCCCACCCACCTCAGCCAAGTCTGTTACTGCGCAGCTCTTGGATTTTGAGGATATTGATACTGCGAGTATATAATCAGGATTGGACCACCTGCGAGCGGCACCCGGTGTATTTTTGATGTGGCGTCTGGCATACATTTTTGAGCATCCGCAAATGCTAGTTTTGTAAATTCTGGCTTAGGTGTCGAGTCAGTCTTTTGTTTTGTTTTGAGTCTGTCTCTTTGTCTTGAGTCAGTCCTTTTGCTTAAGGGTCTGTCTTGTTGTAGCAAGTCAGTCCCCTTGTATAGAATGTCAGGTGATTCTGGGGTTGTCGCCTCGAACACGGTTTTGTTTTGTAATTACCCTTTTGTTTTCTTTTTGAGTTTGTCTCTGCTGTGGAGCCAGTTACAATCAGGGAATTTGAATGAAACAACTGCGGCTATCATTGTAACAACCCTCATCTTGATTTAGCCATGCTTACGTACATCTTTGTATGATCTTGTCTTGTTATGATTATAAATCTTGTTATTTTGTTTTGTCTTGCTTGTTAAGTACTGTTTGCTTGCTTGATCTTGTACCTTGCTTGATGTATAGCCGAGGTCAGCTTAGCTTAGCTCGCCTTTAAACCTTTGTACTTGAAATTGTTTTGGAACCTTGGTTGACCTCTATCTTAACCTCGGCATGGTTGCTGAGATGTCACTCTTTGGGCCGATGTGCTTAGAGCCGAGACCGAGATGTTTCGTGCCTTGTGATTTCTGTCTTTGGGAAGGTGTGGCCTAGACCGAGGTGTGGCACACCCAGGCCAAGGTGTGGCACCACTTAGTCAAGTGCCGACCTCCCTAGCCGATGTCCTTGTTATCCTTGCAAAAGCTTTGACTTTAGCCGATGTCCTTACTTGCCGATGTGTTTTGTCATCTAGCTTGTTGTATACGCTTTGTCAGAGACTCGTCTTGTCAATCAGTCACCTTTTTGAGTTAGACCAACCCGGTGATGCCACGTGTCCGAGTTGGAGGCTAAGTCAGCCGACAGGCCTATAACACATCATTTTGTATCCTTTTTGGCATCATTTGGTCTCAATCTTTGTTCCTTTAGAGAGAGAAGCTCTAGAACAAGGAGGAAGAGTTTTAGAGAGAGATTGGTGACTTCGAGCTTGGTCTTGGTGGATCGAACCGTTGGATTTGAGTTTTGAGGTTAGATTCTTGCTTTACTTTGATTGTTCGTATCAAACATCTAGCTGCATTGCTTGATCGAATCTGTTTTGCATGCCATGCATTGATTTGAAGTTGGTCTTGAAAGAGAAAGTTAGTATTCATGTGTTCTTGATGAAAGTTGCACTTTGATCTAGAAGTTTATGGCTAGAGCCATGTTATTGTGTTTGTTCTTGCACGGTCTTCTTATAAGGGTACTCAGGTCCATATTTTGAACACTTAGCATGGTGTCTCAGTTGTGATTCTAGCATGCATGTTTTGATGATTCTTGATGCTCTTGTTCCTTGCATTCTTTAGAGGGAAACTCAGGTTTCCCGACTTCGTTTGTATGTGGCCAGCAGGACCACACCTCGGCTAGGAGGTGCGAGACCTCGGCATGACCTGGGCGGTACCCAGCTTGACTTAGCATGTTTCGTTTCGTTATTGATTTGGATTCGGTGGTAGTACCGAGATCATTATGTGTAAATAAAGCTTGTTTTGAAAATGTGATTTGCTATGTGATTTGTCAGGACTTTGATCTTGCTTTGAGCCTACACCTGAAGAGCCAGGTGAGTGGTGCTTCTAGTAAAGCTATGTTATACCGTTTTGCTAAATCTTGTTTTGCCTTGTTTTTGATGAAAGTATTTTGTTAAGCATGAATGGTTAGCCTCCTTCGATGTATCAAGTATGAACTTTGTTTTGATGTATCTTGAAAGTCCCTTGTACTGGAGGACTATAAACTTTCGCAGTACTAAGTGTAAAAGTCCCTTAGCTGGAGGACTCTAAACTTTTGCAGCACTATGTATAAAAGGATACGGTCCTTTCTTAGAACACAGGTCCCTTGTACTGGAGGACTATAAAATTTCGCAGTACTAAGTGTAAAAGTCCCTTAGCTGGAGGACTCTAAACTTTCGCAGCATTATGCATAAAAAGGATACGGTCCTTTCTTGAAACCTAAGTCCCTTGGGCTGGAGGACTCTAAACTTTCGCAGCACCACTTGTTAAAAAGGGCTACGGGCCTGAGTGACGCCAGCTTTGTATTAAAAGGATACGGTCCTTTCCTGGAAAAGTTATTGGGTTAAAAAGGGCTACGGGCCTAAGTAACATAAGTCCCTTGGGCTGGAGGACTCTAAACTTTCGCAGCACCATCTTGTATAAAACGATTACGGATCGTACAATCTTGTTTTGCCACCAATGGGTTACTATACGTATTGTTTGTTCGGACAGCTTTTGATCATGTTTTGCCGATGTCAGTGAGCATCCCCTGTAATTTGTAAGTCTTAACAGATGAATACGGTTCATCCCTTGATTCGGTACAGTTTTGATGTGCTTTGCTTGATAGAACCTCGGCTGATGTTTTGATGGTTTTGATATGCTTTGTTTTGAACAGACTCCGGCTATATTCATGCAAACCTTTATTATTAGTATCATTCACTGAGTTTCCATACTCACCCTCTATATATATATGTAGGTGATGAGCAGGACGGCGGTGACGCCTAGATGTGTTTGCAAGACTTATTTTGGATTCTCGATTTTTACGTTGGCTTGTTTTGCGTTCTTGTCGGCGATACTGTTTCCACTCCGGCATTTTGTGTTTACGTCGGCATTTTGTATTTATCTCGGCAGATCTTGAAAATCATGCTTCTTGGCTCATATTCATTGTATTTTGTACTTGTCGGCTTAGAAGCCTTTTGATCAAGATTTGACTTGTATTTTGATAACTTGGACTGGTTGTAAGACTATATTGAATATGTCTTTTCATTTGATTTATGCACAGCTCTTATGGACCACTTGTATTTTGATTTATTGCTTCCGCATTTTGTAAGCCCCCCATGTGTACTCTGTTGTGTGTGGATTTTGGTAAGTTGGCCTTCGGTAATCACGGATTACTGGCCATCACGGCACCATCCTACTAGGGGCGGGTTGGGGTCGTGACAGAATGGTATCAGAGCACAAGTTCCTTATTATACGTTGTTCACACACTTGAGTCCTAAAGAGCATAGGACTTCCCTTAGAAAGATGCTAGGGTTGCATCATATTGCTTGCTATTTGAACAAGGTGTGCATTGTCTTGACTCACTTATTTGTCACTTGCCTGCATGGTTATTTGTTATTTGCTTAAAGAATCACACTTTGTATACTCATAGCATCATGAGGAGAGGTAGACCACCAGTTGCCCGGGGTCAACCCGAAGACAGATTAGACAGACTGGAAAGATTAGTGGAAGGTTTGGCCCGCGAGTTGAGGCAAACCAGGCAGCAGTACGCTAGTGCCACTTCGACCCCGGCCGAGCAGACGAACGGCCGAAATGTAGTTCCACCTCCTCCAGTGCCACAGGTTCCTCCACAACCAGCCTTATATGGAGATGGCACGATAGCTTTGATCAGGGAGTTCAAGAAGATGAAACCACCGAGGTTCTCTGGAGGTATTGAGCCAATGAAGGCCGAGGCATGGGTATTAGAAATGGAGAAACTGTTTGAGATTTTCCCCTAGCACCGATGTTCAGAAAGTGACTTTAGCTGCATTTACCTTGGACGACGATGCTCGGAGATGGTGGATGATGATCAGAGAAACTAACCCTGGTTTAACTTGGGCAAGGTTTTTGGAACTGTTTTACAACAAGCATTTTCCCCTCAGTGTCCGGAATCGCAAGGCTACCGAATTCCAGATTTTGACACAAGGCAGCCGAACAGTGGCGGAATATGATCGTGTTTTTACTGAATTGGTAAGGTTTGTACCTCACATGATCAACGATGATTACATGAAGGCTAGAAAGTTTGAAAGTGGGCTTCGCGGACCGATTCAAGACCGGGTTAGCCTACTCAATATGCCGACCTATGCCGAAGTGCTGGACAAGGCTGTTTTGGCTGAAGCTAACTTGAACAGATACCAGAACTCAGGAGAGAATCAGCGAAAGAGGCAGAACCATGATAGTCATCGAGCACAGTTGGGCGCCAAGAAGAGGATGAATAAGGGCAGTACTGGATATCCAAGGCAGGAGAATAATACTAAGCCGATGTGTTCGGATTGTGGGAAGCAGCATTTTGGGGTCTGTCGTCGGACGTCGGGAGCGTGTTATGAATGTGGAGAAATGGGTCATTTTGTGAGAGATTGTCCTAAGACAAAGGCCGAAACCAGCAAGAAAGGTGAGAACACCTCAGGTACCGTCCAGAAGGGTAATGGAGGAAAAGGACCGATGAGACAGGGCAGAGTGTTTGCACTGGTACCTGGAGACACTCAGAACACCGAGGCAGTGGTGTCAGGTACACTCTCTATTTGCTCTCAAGATGCTTATGTGTTGATTGATTCAGGTTCTACGCATTCGTTTGTATCTACTAAGTTTGCCGAGAAAATTAATAGAAAACTAGAACCCCTTGAACATGTATTATCTGTGTCTACTCCATCTGGGAAGCCTATGATTGTTGCATCCATTTATAGAGCGTGTGTTGTCATGATTGAGAATGTTGAATTGTTAGTTGACTTAATGCCATTGGATATAGCTCATTTTGACATTATACTGGGAATGGATTGGTTAGTAGCGAACTACGCATCTATAAATTGTGTTTCGAAGAGTGTCACACTGAGACCCCCAAATCTAGCCGAGATTATTTTTCAGGGTAAGGGAGTAGTGCCCCCACCTTACTTAATATCATCCATGAAGGCCTGTAAGTTGATCCAAAAAGGGTGTAAGGGTTATCTGTGTAGTATACTGGGTAATCAGAATGGAAATGCCATCTTAACCGACATTCCAATTGTTAATGAATTCGCCGACGTCTTTCCGAATGACTTGCCTGGCCAATTAGTCGATAGAGAAATAGAGTTTACTGTTGATGTCATATCGGGAACACAGCCAATCTCCAAAACACCATATAGAATGGCCCCAGCCGAACTTAGAGAATTGAAACTACAGTTGCAAGAATTGTTGGACAAAGGATTTATTAGGCCGAGCACTTCACCATGGGGAGCACCCGTGTTATTTGTTAAGAAGAAGGATGGTTCACTCCGCCTTTGTATCGATTATAGGGAACTCAATAAGGTCACCATTAAGAATAAGTACCCATTACCTAGGATTGATGATTTGCTTGATCAGCTCCAAGGAGCTCGAGTCTTTTCCAAGATTGACCTTAGGTCGGGCTACCATCAGCTTAAGGTTAAAGCCGAGGATGTTGAGAAGACTGCTTTCCGGACTAGATATGGCCACTACGAATTTCTAGTGATGCCTTTTGGACTGACCAATGCCCCTGCTGCATTCATGGATTTAATGAACAGAGTCTTCAAGCCCCACCTAGATGAGTTTGTGGTCGTTTTCATCGATGATATTTTGATCTATTCCAAGAGTGAAGTTGAACATGAAAACCATTTGAGACTTGCATTGCAGATTTTGAGAGACCGGAAACTGTATGCCAAGTTTAACAAGTGTGAGTTTTGGCTTTCTACTATCTCATTTCTGGGTCATGTGATAAATGAAGAGGGTATCTCAGTTGATCCTAGCAAAGTTGAAGCCATAGTGAATTGGCCGAGGCCGACCAATGTGTCCGAGGTTCGGAGTTTTCTTGGGTTGGCAGGTTACTACAGGAAATTCGTAAAAGATTTCTCCAGGATTGCAATTCCATTGACACAATTAACTAAGAAAGGAGCACCGTATGAATGGACTGAAGACCGAGAGTCAGCTTTTCAGGAACTAAAGACGAGGTTGATTACAGCACCAGTACTGGTACTTCCATCAGGTAATGAAGAATTTCATGTTTATAGTGATGCGTCGCGTAAGGGTTTGGGTTGTGTATTAATGCAAGGGGGTAAAGTCATAGCATATGCATCTCGTCAATTGAAACCCCATGAGAAGAACTATCCTACCCATGATTTGGAACTAGCAGCCGTGGTATTCGCTCTAAAGATTTGGCGTCATTACTTGTATGGAGCTTCTTGCCAGGTTTTTACAGATCATCAGAGCTTAAAGTACCTATTCACTCAGAAGGAATTGAACTTGAGACAAAGAAGATGGCTTGAGTTGTTGAAGGACTATGATATGCACATTCAATATCACCCAGGAAAAGCTAACAGTGTGGCCGACGCTCTGAGCAGAAAGTCAGTTGGAAATTTGGCATGTCTAACCTTGATTTCAGCAGAACCAACCATCGTTGAAGAGGTAAAGGCAAGACAAATGAATGATGAATTCTTCAGAAAGGTAGCCGATGAGATTGTTACGAAGCCGAGGTCAGGGTACACTTTTGAGAATCAAGTACTCAAGTTTGAAGGGAGATTGTGTGTGGCCGATGTTCCAGAGTTAAAAAGGAAAATTTTGCTGGAAGCTCATAATTCCAAGTTTGCCGTTCATCCAGGGAACACTAAGATGTACCAAGACGTGAAACAGACATTTTGGTGGCCGAACATGAAAAGAGAAATAGCCGAATTCGTGTCTCAGTGTTTGCATTGTCAGCAAGTAAAAGCAGAACATCAAAGACCAGCAGGACTCCTACAACCTTTGCCGATTCCTGAGTGGAAGTGGGAACACATCTCCATGGATTTTGTGATTGGGTTGCCAAAGACACAGAAAGGTATGGATTCGATTTGGGTTGTGGTAGATAGACTAACCAAGTCAGCACACTTTTTGCCTGTTAAGACTACTTTCAACGCCGATCAACTTGCCCTACTATATGTGAATGAGATTGTTAGACTCCATGGAGTACCGATGTCAATAGTGTCAGACAGAGATCCTAAATTTGTTTCCAGATTTTGGCAGAGTCTACAGAAAGCGTTTGGAGCCGAACTGAGATTTAGTACAGCTTTTCATCCCCAGACAGATGGGCAAACAGAGAGAACGATTCAGACACTTGAAGATATGCTTAGACTTTGTGTATTGGACTTCCAAGGAAGTTGGGGAATGCATTTGCTATTAGTGGAATTCGCTTACAACAACAGTTATCAAGCGAGTATTAGTATGGCACCATATGAGGCTCTGTATGGAAGAAAATGTAGATCGCCGATATGTTGGACCGAGGTTGGAGACAAGGCTCTGCTTGGTCCTGAACTCATTCAAGTAACAACCGAGAAGATTAAGCTTATTCAGCAGAGGATTAAAACTGCCCAGAGCCGACAAAAGAGCTACGCCGACCAGAGAAGGAATGAGTTAGAATTTGAAGTTGGGATCATGTATTCCTGAAAGTTTCGCCAATGAAAGGAGTTACCAGATTTGGGAAGAAAGGTAAGTTAGCACCCCGTTATATTGGTCCATTTGAAGTTCTTGACAAGGTTAACCCCGTTGCCTACAGACTTGCTCTGCCACCAGAATTGAGCCAAGTCCATAATGTATTTCACATTTCGATGTTAAGGAAGTATATTCGGGATCCACTGCATGTAATTGACTATCTGGAATCGAAGTGAACGAGAATCTTGGGATATGAGGAGAAGCCGACGTCTATTGTTGATAGACAAGTTAGGCAATTGAGAAACAAGTCCATACCAATGGTAAAGGTAGAATGGAAGGAGCATTACGGCAAGGATGCCTACATGGGAAATGGAAGAAGAAATGAGAATTCGACATCCAGAGTTGTTCTTGGAACAAGGTACCTTAAGTTTGGGGACCAAACTTCTTTAAGGAGGGAAGGATGTAACAACCCTCATCTTGATTTAGCCATGCTTACGTACATCTTTGTATGATCTTGTCTTGTTATGATTATAAATCTTGTTATTTTGTTTTGTCTTGCTTGTTAAGTACTGTTTGCTTGCTTGATCTTGTACCTTGCTTGATGTATAGCCGAGGTCAGCTTAGCTTAGCTCGCCTTTAAACCTTTGTACTTGAAATTGTTTTGGAACCTTGGTTGACCTCTATCTTAACCTCGGCATGGTTGCTGAGATGTCACTCTTTGGGCCGATGTGCTTAGAGCCGAGACCGAGATGTTTCGTGCCTTGTGATTTCTGTCTTTGGGAAGGTGTGGCCTAGACCGAGGTGTGGCACACCCAGGCCAAGGTGTGGCACCACTTAGTCAAGTGCCGACCTCCCTAGCCGATGTCCTTGTTATCCTTGCAAAAGCTTTGACTTTAGCCGATGTCCTTACTTGCCGATGTGTTTTGTCATCTAGCTTGTTGTATACGCTTTGTCAGAGACTCGTCTTGTCAATCAGTCACCTTTTTGAGTTAGACCAACCCGGTGATGCCACGTGTCCGAGTTGGAGGCTAAGTCAGCCGACAGGCCTATAACACATCATTTTGTATCCTTTTTGGCATCATTTGGTCTCAATCTTTGTTCCTTTAGAGAGAGAAGCTCTAGAACAAGGAGGAAGAGTTTTAGAGAGAGATTGGTGACTTCGAGCTTGGTCTTGGTGGATCGAACCGTTGGATTTGAGTTTTGAGGTTAGATTCTTGCTTTACTTTGATTGTTCGTATCAAACATCTAGCTGCATTGCTTGATCGAATCTGTTTTGCATGCCATGCATTGATTTGAAGTTGGTCTTGAAAGAGAAAGTTAGTATTCATGTGTTCTTGATGAAAGTTGCACTTTGATCTAGAAGTTTATGGCTAGAGCCATGTTATTGTGTTTGTTCTTGCACGGTCTTCTTATAAGGGTACTCAGGTCCATATTTTGAACACTTAGCATGGTGTCTCAGTTGTGATTCTAGCATGCATGTTTTGATGATTCTTGATGCTCTTGTTCCTTGCATTCTTTAGAGGGAAACTCAGGTTTCCCGACTTCGTTTGTATGTGGCCAGCAGGACCACACCTCGGCTAGGAGGTGCGGGACCTCGGCATGACCTGGGCGGTACCCAGCTTGACTTAGCATGTTTCGTTTCGTTATTGATTTGGATTCGGTGGTAGTACCGAGATCATTATGTGTAAATAAAGCTTGTTTTGAAAATGTGATTTGCTATGTGATTTGTCAGGACTTTGATCTTGCTTTGAGCCTACACCTGAAGAGCCAGGTGAGTGGTGCTTCTAGTAAAGCTATGTTATACCGTTTTGCTAAATCTTGTTTTGCCTTGTTTTTGATGAAAGTATTTTGTTAAGCATGAATGGTTAGCCTCCTTCGATGTATCAAGTATGAACTTTGTTTTGATGTATCTTGAAAGTCCCTTGTACTGGAGGACTATAAACTTTCGCAGTACTAAGTGTAAAAGTCCCTTAGCTGGAGGACTCTAAACTTTTGCAGCACTATGTATAAAAGGATACGGTCCTTTCTTGGAACACAGGTCCCTTGTACTGGAGGACTATAAACTTTCGCAGTACTAAGTGTAAAAGTCCCTTAGCTGGAGGACTCTAAACTTTCGCAGCATTATGCATAAAAAGGATACGGTCCTTTCTTGAAACCTAAGTCCCTTGGGCTGGAGGACTCTAAACTTTCGCAGCACCACTTGTTAAAAAGGGCTACGGGCCTGAGTGACGCCAGCTTTGTATTAAAAGGATACGGTCCTTTCCTGGAAAAGTTATTGGGTTAAAAAGGGCTACGGGCCTAAGTAACATAAGTCCCTTGGGCTGGAGGACTCTAAACTTTCGCAGCACCATCTTGTATAAAACGATTACGGATCGTACAATCTTGTTTTGCCACCAATGGGTTACTATACGTATTGTTTGTTCGGACAGCTTTTGATCATGTTTTGCCGATGTCAGTGAGCATCCCCTGAAATTTGTAAGTCTTAACAGATGAATACGGTTCATCCCTTGATTCGGTACAGTTTTGATGTGCTTTGCTTGATAGAACCTCGGCTGATGTTTTGATGGTTTTGATATGCTTTGTTTTGAACAGACTCCGGCTATATTCATGCAAACCTTTATTATTAGTATCATTCACTGAGTTTCCATACTCACCCTCTATATATATATGTAGGTGATGAGCAGGACGGCGGTGACGCCTAGATGTGTTTGCAAGACTTATTTTGGATTCTCGATTTTTACGTCGGCTTGTTTTGCGTTCTTGTCGGCGATACTGTTTCCACTCCAGCATTATGTGTTTACGTCGGCATTTTGTATTTATCTCGGCAGATCTTGAAAATCATGCTTCTTGGCTCATATTCATTGTATTTTGTACTTGTCGGCTTAGAAGCCTTTTGATCAAGATTTGACTTGTATTTTGATAACTTGGACTGGTTGTAAGACTATATTGAAAATGTCTTTTCATTTGATTTATGCACAGCTCTTATGGACCACTTGTATTTTGATTTATTGCTTCCGCATTTTGTAAGCCCCCCATGTGTACTCTGTTGTGTGTGGATTTTGGTAAGTTGGCCTTCGGTAATCACGGATTACTGGCCATCACGGCACCATCCTACTAGGGGCGGGTTGGGGTCGTGACAATCATGTTTCCGTGCTTATTGCTATTTTGAGCTAGTTGTGCCAGAGGATTTGGATCGAATGGCCGTGTTTTCCACCTGCTCTCTCGTGCCCTGAAAATCATTGTAATGACCTAAGTTTTTCAAAACCTTTTTGAACACTGTGGTGATAAAAACAAAGAGGAAGGAACTCCTCAGGACTTGCAAAACTTTGATCAATTTAAGAGAAGGAGAGGCATGCTAAGCCCTTAATGAATAAAATCGTGCTTGTTAGCGTGAGTACTGAGAAGGACCCTGGCTTGATCCAGATTGGTTCCGTACTATCTTCAGCGCGAGCGATTTGTCACTTTCTTAAAAACTTTCAAAAGAAAAATGTTTTGCACAGTCCTGTGAAGACTTGTACGGAATCGCTCTTAAGATTGTGCAGCCTAGGATCGCTCTCAGCCTCAAGATTCAATCCATTTGTTTTCAAACCTTGACCACAATCCGGACTGTTCAATGGTCAACCGCCATGTAAGGCCCGTGTGGCCAGATTTGAAGCAGCCCTCGAGCAAGAGGCACCAAAAGTCAGATCAAGAGGTCAGACGTCGTCAACAGAAGCTTGCAAAGCGAGAACAGAAGCACCCTTTGAACTAGGGGCAGAAAAATGTCAGATGTGCGCGAAGAGCCAAAGATGGATCCTTTTGCAAATCAATATAATAGCCACTCTCCTGGATATAGAGGGCTTCAATCTCAAAACTATTTGGCATGGACTTGTTACACTTTTACCCTTTGAGAGGCTCGTTGGGCCGAAAACCCGGAAGGGCGACCCAAGCAAAAGTTAGAGCAAGGAAAAATATATACAAACAAAAAAAGAAAAAGACAAATACAAAAAATGCAAAAAAAAAAAAAATACTAAAGCAAAAAAATATATATGCAAAAAAAAGAGAAAAAGAAAAAGAAAAGAAAAAGAAGCTCGCAAGGTCGAAAACCCGTATCGGGCACCTTGGCAAAAGTTAGAGCCTAAAAAGTGAATGTTAAAATACCCAAGTGTACCTTAACCGGAACTACGTAAGGCTTGATTCCCATGTTTAGGATACGTAGGGAACTTCATCCTGAAGTCCAGCCCCCAACGCTTTCATAGCGTCTCAGTCCATGTAATGGTTTTGATCACCTTTGCCTCATTTGAATCCGATAGTTCGGTTGTGACAACCGGAATTACGCAGTCAACTTCCTCTTGAAGTCCAGCCACTAACGCTTTCACAGTGACTGTGTCCATATATTGGTTTTGACCGTCTTCGTTTTCTTCGTGTCCGAGAGTTCGTTTGCAATCATCACTAATGAGGACTGGTTTTCAGCATGCTGCAGCATCATCCAAACAAGGGGCAACTTTCCGTTGCCATGAGTTGCTATGAGTCGCCCTTTAAACCAAGGGCAATTTTCCGTTGCGATGCACCCCTTTCAAACAAAGGGCAATTTTCCATTGCCTCCGATCCGAGGTTGCGTATCTCGAGGGTAGGTTCCATGCTCGTTTAGCATTGGCCGTTTGCAAAAATAGTTTTTGAAAATTTTTACTGAGGTTGACTATTTTCTTGAAAACTATTTCATTTTCCAAAACTAGACCATTTCTAGGACCTAAAAGGGAAAATTTTCAGTGCTTATAGCATGACTTGCATGATTTTCAAATCAAAAATTGAACAAGCATGTTAATCTAACTCTCATTTTGGTCAAAACTGTTTTTTAGTAGAAAACCAAAAAATGGTCAAAGTGATGAACTAGGGGCACAGTCGAGTCAGGTGTTCTGTCTTTCCCCCGTCGTCAACATACTTACCAGAAGGGCACTCTATTCACCGGAAGAGGGCACAACCGAAGCTATCTGTAAAGGGCTGAAAGCCTTCAACAACCTCCGAGCAATGAGGTATTGAACCAAGTGTGGAGTACGAATCGGAGTGGATCGAGATACTCCTTTCCCTTACCTGGAACATCGACTAGACGTCACCGGAAGAAATAGCCGCGAGCTAATAGTATTAGGCGTGAACCCGCAACTTCCTATTCATCCACGAATAACCCTGGAGAGGAACGAAAAATGAGAGAATAAAGAATAGAGAGGTGTAAGTTGAGAGAAAAGTAAGAAAAGGGTTTTGAGAGAAAAGCCAAGCCTGAGGGCCGAGTGATGTGACAATCACAAATCAGAAAGGGTGGGAAACATACCCGGAGGAACTGGCTCCTCGAGATTTGAGGTCTCTCGTTTTGTAAACATGTCTGTGTGTCGTGTCTTTTGTCTTGTTTAGCCCAACTTTCGTTTTGGGTCTTTTCCAAGCGTGTTTCGTTGTGTTTAGGTTATGTACCTTTTGTTTGAGTCTTTCCCGCTGTGTTTAGTTGTAGGCTCGATACCCCGGTTGAAAAACCCTTTTTCAATTTCAAAAATCGTTTATGCTCAGAGTGCTGTGCCATTTTCTACATTTAGGCGAACCAAAAGAAGAAAGGGAAAATTTGGGTATCTGAGTGTGTTTCAGTTTTAGCCGATTCCGCCTTCGTATTCCGTCTTGTCAGATTGGACTATTGCTCAGGGTTGCCGTGTACAGAATGAACCAAATGCTGTGTTACGGGCTGTATACAGATTAATCCCCAATAGAGTATGAGTCGAGTGTTCAGACTAAGCAGTGGGTTGTGTGAGTTGCTTTGCCATTGCCCGGTTCCTTACTTGGTTATTACAATGCAAGTGTTTAATATTCAGACGTGCAGATCAATCCCATTGTTATGTGGTGTAGCATAATGCAATGCAGTGCAAAGTATGAAATGTAAAGATGTAAACACTTTTTTAGATAAAAAAAAGTTTGTTTCATTTCATCATCTGTTTCAAGTACATAAGTTTTGGAAACAAAACCTGCCTGCAGTAGTACAAAGTATCCTAGCTAGCAACCAAAAAGGAAAAAGTACAAAAAAGAAGAAAAACAGCAAAAATCTGTATCAATATCAAGTGGCCTCAGGCCTGAGGGTCCGTCCTAGTCCTCTTCCTAGACGAAGGTCCAGGAGCATCATCAGCACTGTCATCTGAGCCCGAGTCCGAGCCATTTCCGATCTCCTCCTCCGATGACTCTACCTTCGCCTCGGACTCCTCCTCATCATCGTCATCTGGAACTGGCGCCCGAGAGCTACTCCCAACGTGAGTGCGCCCCACCTTGGTGCGGGGGTATACTCTGCCCTCTCCATCTCCTCTGGCAGGAATAGAAGGCCTGGCTAGAACACCTCCTACGATGGGAATCTGGAAGGGAGGCTGAAAAGTACAAAAGGCAAATGCATCAGTATACTGTGAGCAGTTTATCAAGGCAAAATGCAGTGTATGAGTACAGTGTGTGAATGTCATTAGCAGTTTATCAGTGCAGAATGCAATGTCTGAATGCAGTGTATGAATGCCGTGAGTAGTTTATCAGGAGTTACGTAGTGCATCAGACTATGTGAAGCAGTTTATGTATGGTTTGAGACTGTGGTTGAAGAACATACCGGAATACTGTAGAGGGCCAGGAGGTCAAAAGTCCGCTGTAACATCCCCATCATGGAGGCATTCAACTCCAGAGATTGTCGGGTGTACTCGGAGGAAGCCTGCAAAAGTATTAGATGCGTCAGTATTTTGCAGAATATTAAAAGAAATGAAATGAAATGAAATAAAACGACAATGCAAGATGCAAAATGCAGTAGTACATATCGGAGGCAAGTCGTAGAACCCAACTAACTCGTGATCAGCCGGAGGAGGAGCAAAGGGGATCTGGTAGGTCGCCTCACCCTATCCTCTGCATGTCATTGTCACGGACAGAGCAGGCCAACCAGCCCCCCGCCCTCTCTGAGCTCTACCCCTGCCGTGGACCCGAACTCTCCTCGACGCTCCTGCTTCAACCGCCGCCCCTGCCCTAGCCGCCGGCGCCATAGGCCTCTCTCCCTCAACTCGACGACCACCGCTCAAAGGCCGCATGATATACGTCTGCACGTACTCTCTGTAGTCGCCTATGCCTTTGAAGCGGATCGCATCCCAGCCGATCATGTAGTCGGCCATCTGCTAAGAAGTGAACCTCTCAGTATCCCTCATATGCTCAGGAGGGTGAACCGGGACTATCTGCTCTGGTAACCCTAGGGTCTCGCGTAGGAAACGCTCACCCAGGTACCAAGCCCGACTGACCGGGCCCTCCAGCAGAAGCTTGAAACGGGCCGTCTCCTCTGCACCTACAAACCGTGCCCGAAACTCGGCTGGCACTAAAGCCCAGTGCTACCAGGTAATCTGGAAATGAAATGCAATTTGTTATCTATCTGTTATTGAAAAAAATACAGTGCAAATGGAAGCTTAAATAAACTCTGAAGTTGAACATACCTCCGCGCGGGTGATGGTGTCAAAATAGCGACGGAAGAAGATGAAAAACTCGTGAGGTCTCCGCACACACCAGACGTCAAACCGGCCGGAGAACGGAATGACAAGAGGAGTCTCCACATCGGGCACTGGGGCTAGTCTAGGAAGGTAGGCGTAGACCCACAACTGCAAAGTAAATACCAATATGCTTATCAGATAAAGCAGAATGCAGAATAAAGCAGAAATAACAGAGCCGTGTATTGTGCAGGCAGTGTATTGTGCAGAGTGTACAGTGTGAGCAGTGTACAGTCGGTGTAAAGCAGAGTATATGTGTGCCTTGTGTGCAGTATACAGTCAGCGAGAAGCAGACCGCAATGTGTGCAGTGTACAGAGTACAGATAATAGAAAACAGGAAAGTAAAGCAGAAAAAGAAATGTACCTCCCAAGCACGCCAGTAGCCCCCGAGCAATTGACCGCTGCCACGGGAAGCTGAGCTCATGTACCCATAGAGGGTGGCCAGAGCGGCGCCACCCCAGTCATAGCGCAGGATCTGTGTGACGTCCACGAGAGCGCTGAGCAGACAGAGGGGCACGGTGTTCGCCCGGTCGGCGAAAATAGTCGTCTCCAGCAAGAACATGAGAAAGTCGCGCGCATATCGCTCTACAGCCTCCTGAGTCATCGGAGCCTCCTCAACTAAGGCTGGCTGAACCCTGAACTGGACCTCGAACCATGAGTATCGGACGAAGCCGGGACGCGCAAGAGGCGACACCTCGCCGAGCAGGTAGATCTGAGCAGCCGTCCACTCGTCTATGTCAGTATCAAAGGGGATCGGATCAACCCCTACCCCGATGCCTATGAGCATCGAGAAATCGTAGGGAGTCATCGTCATATCTCCTGTGATGGAGAGGTGGAACGAGTCGATGGTGTCCCACCACCTCTCCGCTAGAGCGGCAAGGAAAGGCCTGCTCGTGGTGACTCTGGAAAGTCCTCTGTAGAACGTACAGAACCCGGTCTGATCCACGATCTGGCGAACCGCGTCGGGTAGCGCCGCGTACCAATCTCGAGCAGCAATATTCCCATACCCGCGGACGGTATGGGAATCTCCCTATTTTCAAGCAAACAATTGCGAAGCAAGATAAAACATACAGTTTTGAAAAACATTTAGAGTTGGTAATGATACGCAGTGTGTGCGTGTGTTCAAATTCCAAAACAAATACCGGGTGCCGGTGTCCGTACAGTAAACTACAACATGAGATGTGTCAGTGTGTTTGCATGGTTCAGTACAGATATAGCATGTGTGCATGTTTTCAAGTTCAAACAGATATCGGTTGCCGGTGTGCTCATAGTGAACTACAGTGAATGATGTGTCAGTATGTTTGAGTAGTTCAAGGCAAATGCAGTATGTGTACGGGTGTTTAGATTCAAACAGATATCAGTTGCAAGTGTGTTCACAGTCAACTACAGTGTACAGTGCATTAGTGTATTTGAGTTAAGCAGTTAAGAACAGAATCAACTATGGCAGTTAAGCGTTCTACGTTGCAGAAAATGAAATCGAGAAAGAATGTACCTCGGAGGCGCCGTGTGACAGATGTGACTCTAGCTCATGTAGTAATAGCTCGGGTGGCACACCCCTCTCAAAGCTCCTGAATTGACGAAGTCCGTCAGGAGGCAGAATGTGAATCGCCGGCTGGTAGGTCATCGGGTCGAACGGGCGGACGCTCAAGGGAAGGAGCTCGGCCTCTGGGTCCATCTCATACTCTGAGGGAGTCCCGCTCTATGGAATGTCATCCGCCATATCAAAGGTGATGAGAAAACGACCAAAAAAATGAAAACCGAGCTAGAATGTGAAAAGTCAACGAAAAGTCAACTCCCGAGAGGGTGGAAAATAGTTAGAAAAGTCGGAAAGTGGAAAAGGTATAGAAATCGAGAGGAACACGAGGGAAACAAACCCCAAAAAGTGGAAATAGCAAAGGAAACACCAAAACAAAGAAATGTTCGGTTCAAAATGTTTGAAACGCGAAGGAGATCGCGAATCGAACGATGAAACGGGGGCTAAAACCAAAGAAAAACGGAGAATAAGGCTCGGGAAATACTCTAGAGAGAGAAAGTAAGAGATTTCGGCTAAGGAAAGTAAAGAAAATAGGGTTTGGAACCCTATTTTAAAAGACCCCAGCCAAATGGACAAAACTGCTCCGATTCAGGCATTTTTGGCCGGCCGGCTACATTTTTGGCCGGTCGGCCAAATATTTGGCTGGTGATGTGTTTTGATGGCCGGTGACTTCCCCTTCTGGCCGGTGAGCCTCCTACAACCTTGTTTGGGTCAGATCTGTAGTTTGGGGCCTTCATTGCTCAAGATAGTACAAGAAAAGGCATTTCCGAAGCTCAACCGGCCTCTGTTTTGACCTCGGACCATGTTTTCTGTGCGTGGCAATCGAATTCATGTAAGGTGTATCCTTTCCGTATCCATTTGTCTTTTACAAAACTCGAAAGTTGCCCCATGTGCATTTCAAATCAATCGCACTGTCTTGTGCATCGCATTTCAATCGCGCTATCTAGCGCATCACACTGTCTTGTGCACTCGCGTTGTCTAACGCATCGCGCTATTTTGCGCATCTCATTGCATTTTGCATGCATTCAATCGCATTGTGCACTCGCATTGTCTAACGCATCGCGCTATTTTGCGCATCTCATTGCATTTTGCATGCATTCAATCGCGCTATTTTGCGCATCACACTGTCTTGTGCACTCAATCGGTCTAGGAGACCTTAAATCCTTGGAAGGTGTAAGACCTTCAGTGCATTGGTGTGCACAACACATGCATATGTCATGCATCATTGTAAATACTGCATATGTCATGCATTTCAAAAACAAAACAAAAAAAACCACACATGCATATGTCATGCATTTTTCTGTAAACATCCATTCCAGTGCATATTGCATTGTAGTTTGCATGCATTCATTGCATCACCTCCATCCATGGCTTGCACCTTTCCATGATTGAGCTTGGTTTGGTATGTGCTCATACTTTTCACGTCGAAGCACAGTTCTGCACGTGTATGCGCCTATTCCTTGATGAACTTGGTTTGACGATGGCGGCACCTTTTCTGTGTTAAACGCAGTTCGTTTGTGTACATGCCCTTCCTGGGCAAGATTTGGTTTGGCCCGCGTGCCATATCCATTGTATATATTACATTGTAGTGTAATTTTTGCATCCAGCATTAGGATCATTGGTCTTTCTTCAGTGGGTCATTTCCCCACTTATGTCATTCCACCCAATACTTGTTCTTGTGTCCGTCTACATCACTCATAGTTCTGCATGGGTACGCGCTATAAGGGTTGCGGCACTTTTTCTATGGTAGACGGACTTGTTACTTCCATCAATCTATTTGACATTTGTGTGGTTTTGAACCGCTCATGATTGGATCATGATTCAATTGCATTGCATTTTCATTTTGCATTATTATACATAGTTTTGTATATATTGCACATCATTTTGCATTCATTTTGCATGTTATGCATGTTGCTAACAATATTGTACCTGTTAAGTTGCTTTCTTTTTCAGGCACGATATTGTATGTACGGTTCATTTGAGGCTGGTGCAACCAGACGAACTGGACATGTATTGTATCCTTCGAGTGAGACGTATCGAGAATGGCATAATTCTCTTACACCCTTTCTGCATTGTAGTGTAGTTTGGTGTATGCTAGCTGAAAACTGTCGCATTATTATGCTTCGTTACAGTTTTCTTTGCATGATCATAAGTTATGCCCAGTTTTGTGCATTGTCTTGCATTTTGCCCTTGCCTTCGGGCGCATATCTTTATCTGTAGCTTGTATGCCTTGTCTAAGTCTTCGGCCTTGTCAAAAATGGGTCATCTCTAGACTTTGACAT
Organism: Camellia oleifera; assembly: GCA_022316695.1. Classification (NCBI taxonomy): domain Eukaryota; kingdom Viridiplantae; phylum Streptophyta; class Magnoliopsida; order Ericales; family Theaceae; genus Camellia; species Camellia oleifera. The sequence goes on along the minus strand of CM039307.1, from coordinate 27,566,215 downwards.
TCACTCCCGTCATTGTTATGACTTTCGAGTTCTGTCAAAGAGGGGCAACTGTAGACACCCCATTTTTGACCGTCCTCAAGACTTGGACGTCGTCGATTGAACACTCGGTGATCATCCATGTTTGTGTTTGTCTTGAGTTCCCGGAGGTGTCAGCTACGTGTCTTGCCTCAGGATCTCTCGACTCGATTGTTTCATGTCTGGTTTTGCACCAAACACTTGTGTTTTGCCTTGGAGGGGCAGGGAATGGCTTGTGGGCCATCCCTATACTCCACCAGCCATGGCTTGAGGCCACCGGCTGTGTTTTGTTGCCAACGGCCAAATGTTTGGCCGGTCAACACTATAGGTGGCCGGCCGACTATCTTTTTTTGGTCCATTGCATTTTTGGCCGGCCGACTACTGTGCATCTGCTTTTGCAGATATTTTTGTGCAGCTGGCATGCACTTGGCTCCCCTCCATACACGTGTATAGAGGGATCTCCCTCTTAGCAAGCTTGTCTTGTAAGCTTACAAGATTGAGCTCTATAAGAGGAGGCCTTCTCTCCCTCTTTTAGGGTTACAAAATTTTAGAGGAGAGCTCTAGTTTTTAGGGTTAGGATTTGTATCTATCTTATATCTATACCTCCCTCTCTTTTGTGTTTTGTGTGTGTTTAGCCTTAGTTTTGCACACAAACACCCACCATCACACCTTTTCTTGGAGCTGAGGTCCTTGAGGGTTCTTCTTGGAGGGTTTGGACTGATTTGAACCTAAAGAACCAGTTGGTCCACCATTTTTGAAGAGGGTCTACAAGGGTAAGACTTTTGTCCTTTTTTACCCCATTTTTGCATACTCTTTTTGCTTATCTTGCAACTGTTTTTGAGCTTTGTGTATAACATATAAAAGTTCTGTTTTTGAGTGCTCTAAATAGTTGGTTAAGGTTTCTTTAAGCTTTAGGGTTGTTTGACCCCTCTTAAGCCTTGCTAGGCTCCATTTTGTGCCATTTTGGTTGAGCTCTGGGACCATTGTGTTTGGGCCTCCTCGCCACTGAAATCTTGAGGGATTTCAGAGGTGAGGATCGTGCCTTGAGGTCCTAGGAAGGAGAGTGCCACCCCCTCTCCTTGTTGTCCTTGAAAAGGGCCTTTTTTGCCTAATGTTTGAGCATCTAATTTAAGTGCATGTTGGCCATGTCTTAAGTGTTATTTGGTAGTATTTTGCCATGTATTACCTCTGTTTTTTGTTGGTTTTGGTACACCATGCTTGCTTAGCATACATGTCTTGTAATGCCATGATTTGCCTCAATGCATGCATAGCATTTAGACTACCATGCTCATGTATTTTGGTCAAGCTTTGTGAAGCTTATATGCTTATTTTAATGTGTCCAAGGTCTGTTTTTGGTCATTCGGGTCATTCATGTTTTGCTTTGCATAGCTACCATGTAATCCCCCTTTGCATGCCTTGATGCATTGACCATGAGCATGCCATCCTTGCATCATTTCAGTGGTTTGGAACCACTTACCATGTTATTTCAGTCCTTGTAACATGCTTGCATACTTGCATTTGATACTCCTTTGTTGCTTTAAAAGGTTGTTGTCTTATGCCCCTTGTTTAGGCCTTTGAGTATGCTTGCATGTTTAAATCACTTAGATGCCATCTTGGTGTTCCCTTAGCATTGTCCAGGTTTTCCTTGAACCTGTTTTAAGTTCTCTTGGCCTTGTGAGGCTTGGTTGACTTAGTCATGGTTTAAGTCTCCTTGGCTTGCCTCAAGTATTTGGACCAATTACATGCCATGCTTGTCTTGTTTGCTTGGTTTGGCACCATTTTGACATGATTTCAGAGCTTAATGTGCATGCTAATTGTCCATGTTTAATCTCTTTCAAGTGTGCTTGGAAGTTGCCTTTATGTGCCTAGGTGTTGGACCTTATTTGCATGCATGCTTATATGTGCATTTGGCCTCATTTCCTTAATTGTTGGCCACTGTTTTAGGCTTGTTTGAGGGCTGCCTAATTTAGTTTAAGTCCATCCCTTTGCTTGTTTGCATGCTCACCCTGTATGCTTCTTTGCATTTCCATGGTTGCATGCTAGCTCACATGCTTAGGATTGCATTGCATGAGCATGCATGCTTGACCTCTTGAAGTGAGTATGATAGAGGTTGGGCCTCCTTGTGTGTTTATGTGCATTGCATCCCATATCAAAATGCAAACTTGATTCTTTGGGCCATCATGCATGGAAATGCGTGATTGGTGGTCCGAGAATCGAGGCCCATCCTCTTTTGAGTCATACACATGATAAGGAGTGTGGTTGGTGCATACATTGCTTGAAATGCATTGCCATGCCAAGTATTGTCCTCTGCTGCTATCAAATCAGTTTCTGCAGGGAGATTTGGCCAGCCAGCCATCTTCAGTGCCGACCGGCCATCCATTGTTGGCCGATGGAGTATTTTGTGGCCGGTGACCATTATACATGGGCGGTGACCAATCCCTTTAGCCGGTGGTGTTCTACAGCACTCAGAGAAGCAACCTTGGGACTTGTGTAGTCTTCAAAGAAGGATAACAGCCAAAGCAGAGGCATCTTGTGCATGGCAGTGACTTCCGAGCGGAACCAAGCGCGCATGCATTGGACCCTCTTCCCGAGGCTGCTGTTTACTGCTTAATTATATTCAATTGATTTGTCAATTAATTAGGTGGTCTGTAATAATTAATTAGCTTGTAGGTTAATTAAATTGTATTCTTCTTTCGGCCTCTCCGAACGAGCGCAAATTTGTAATAAGTGTGGGTGCGTATGTGCATGTCTTCCAAACCCTCACTTCTTCCTCCCTTTTACTTACCTGCTTTTGATGGTTAGTATTAGGGCATATTTAAATTAGCATACCTTATGCTATGCATGCGTGCATCCATACATTTGTCTTGCATGCACCGAGCTCGGTGCATCATGCTAACTGCATAAGTATTTCAAATCTAACTTGAATACATGCTATCTGTGCATTTTCGCATGTCATTCTTAGATTAGCCATGCCTATTCTAGCGACATTCTGTATGCGTTGCATTAGCCATTTTAACATGAACTAGGGTCACGCATGTTAGCTAACTAGTTTATTGTTTTGGCACGGAGTACACTGCAAGTATTTTATGCTTTAGCATCTCGCATGAGTGTGAATGTTAACATGACAGCATGCTTACCATGTGGCTAGATGCTTATGTGATATAAACTGCCTGAATGCCTGTGAGTGAAGGTTGGATTGTTTGAGTTGGAACAACACCTTGAAATTCGTATTTTAGCCTACTTGCGAGTAGAAAATTCCAAAACATTTTCCAAACAAACGGATATGCAATGTTTTGTTCCAAGTTAGGCAATCTAGTCTATACTTTTGTGTTGTGCGCATCACATAGTAATTCTAGGGTAATAACCGAAATAAGAACGCATAACGTTTTCAAAAGAGGATATCATGGTTTGTAGAGGCTGATCTTCAGATCGGGCGAGAAGGGGTGCTCATAGCAGACCTTTCCCAATCGTACCCAAGTTCCCGAACCGAGGCAACTTTGGTGATGACGGACATGTGGCCTTTGGCACCGAGTCAGGGTTTCCTAAATTCTCCCATAAAAATATTTAGCTGGCGACTCTGTATCTGGAAAAGCAGTCCATGTTTGACACTTCTTTCAAAAAAAATCTGTTTCTCAAAACGATTTGCCGGATTTGGACTCTTTGGTTTAGATTTAGAACCGTAACTAAAACGAGTCCGAATTGTGATAGCATAAGTCCCTCAGGGCGCATCCATAGCTGGGTGGCCAGATCTTCCGACTGAGCTGACAGGTTGGTAGTATGGGACGTCTTACTAGATTCCACTAGAGTCTCCATTGCGCAATCATCGATATGTCAGTGACCCTGATTCACTACCGTTATGCTCCACAGTTTTCATTTATCATTCCGATATTTAGAGATTCATTCATTCACTGATGACTTGAACTTGCATGTGCAGCCTCCGAGAGAATATACTGAAGGGTTACTTAAGGTGGTGGCCTCACCCGAGAGCATGGTCCTGCGGAGGGAGACGCTGCTGTACGCCTCCGACATTTTGGTATTTTTCAATTTCCTTGTATTTATCATGCTTCTAATGACATACCAGAACTGAACATTTCACTACACTAATTCACTACATGTGTAGAGCACATCTAACACATCACCTTCACATACCATATCTGCATGCACACATTCCACGCATCATATTTGCATCTGCATCTGATATACATACTCTGGCTGATGCATTGAAACTCTTTTTTCAAGTCACACCGTTACAGGCCGGGCCATCCAGGCCTTCTCGAGCAGCTGGGGGAGGGGTCTTGACTCGCGGTCGAGGGAGACGTAGACCACCTGCCAGACAGAATGACAAGTCCAGTGAGGAGGAGGAGTCAGCTCATCCTCAGTCGGAGACATCTGCGGGCAGAGATGATGACTCTGGTTCCGGTTCTGAGGACAGAGGTGACGCTGAGGAGGATTCCGAGGATAGCAGCTCTGATTTAGATGGTGGTGCCGGTGGAGGTGGTGCAGAGGTTGCTCAGCCGAAGAGGATAAAGAGGGCGTCTTGACCTTGAGTCAGATAGCACCGATTCAGATGTTTTTGCTTTATTTTTCTTTTTACATGTAGTTGTAGCACATTGTACATCATTAGGCAGGTTTATTTTCTTTAAAACTTGTACCATGCTGTAAAATATTGTAAAAAGGAAACATGATGGAATGAAAATGACTTTTTGTTCAAAAAGTGTTGTATTTGTATTCTATGCATCGTATCACATTATTTTGCACAAAAATGAGATTGAATGGAAATTGAACATCGCATGCATTACCAAGTCAGATAGTGAACCAACGTAACAAACTAAACAACTTAACAAAAACAACTCGATAAACAATGAGCGACAACTCGATAAACAAAGAGCAACAACTCGATAACCAAAGAGTAACAACTCGATAAGCAAAACTTAACAACTCGATAAGCAAATGCATATTAGACAAACAAAGTGACAGAACGCATCCGAAACAGAGGTAAACTCAAACCTTCAGCACTCTCAGTGCATAGGAAGGCTAGGGACTTTCTTCGAGAGACAAGAAACAGCTGCAGACCATCTTTTTGCTCATGGCCGACCATCAAAAGGGCTGGCCGACCACTTTTTTGGTCTGCAAACTAGAAAATGTGGCTGGCTGACCAGAAAAACTAGCTAGCCGACCAGTTATGTTGGGGACCTCCAGATTCTTGCCACATGTGCTCTAAATAGTGCCTTATCCTCCATAAAGGTTCCAGCTTCGTGGTTCCCTCATTCTAACTCAATTTTGCACCAAATGGAGGCATTTCTTGTCCAAAATCTCACAAATTGGATTGCTACCTTGGATGGCTCGGAAAAGCTGAATTTCCGAGGCTTTGGCATAAATGCACTATTCACGTTGAGTCGCACCCCACTACGTTTTCTGTTCCTTCATGCCGCGGCAAGGTGTTGGAACCCAGTAACGCACGTTTTTAGCTTTGGCGGACAACAGATATGTCCCACTTTCGATGACTTCCAAGCTTTGATGGAATCCAAGCGCAATGAAGAAATCTTGTCCTAGTTCCGTTTCGGCCACGTCCAAGCCTTGGGACGGATGTGTGGGCTTACTATGCATGACGCACAGTCTTTGATCTACGATAGGGAATTGGACATCCCCAGCTTGATTCATTAGTTTTCTGATGCCGGTGACTGCGGCGATCATCACTGGCAAGGTTTTCGGCGGCATGCCCTTTACTTGTGCATGTTGTCTCATTTCTTGCTTGCCTCAGGCTCCGGAGGGTCCAGCGTCCGTTTGATTGAGGTTACCTAAGGCTTAAAAGAGGGTAAGAGTTGCATTGCCATGTCACTAGCTGAGACACTGATGGGCTTGGATGCTTTCCATCGCCGGGAGACGACTAGATTCGCGGGGAGTCCACTACTGCTGCAGGTAATGTTTTCCACCCTATCTCACATATATTTCTCACATCACTCGGCCCTCAGGTTGGATTTTTCTCTCAAAACGCTTTTCTCGCTTTCCTCTCCACGTACACCTCTCTATTCTTTAATCTCTCTTTTTTTATCTCTTCCCAGATATGGTTGATGGACAAGTTAAAGGTTGTGGACTCATGCCCAGTATATTCAGCTCGCGGCTATTTCTTCCGGTGGCATCTAGTCGATGCCCCTGATGAGGGATGGTGGTGCGAATGGATGTGCACCCTATCCGCTGTCAACATTGCTTCGCGCTGCCCCTGGCTCAGTTTGTTGGTGATGAGTTACAGCATGTCTCGTCAACCCAGGATTCAGTTGATCGGCCTGACACACTGTGTCTTTTACTTCCTATTTTGAATCTGGCGCCAATTTGGACATGATCAGACTTGCTCGGAGGAAGAGATAGAGTACCCTGCTGCATTCCCAATCCGAGGCGCACAGCTAGCTCGGTATGTGATAGCATGGAGGACGAGAGAGCTTCTGGCCCCCGCTCCCACTTTCAACAGCATCCTCTCTGATGAGTGCATAGCTTGGCTTGATGAAAAGGCACAGGTTGGGCCTACTTTGGCATCAGAGGCTTCCACAAGCTTTGGGAGGGGGCGCAGGAACACCTGAATTGACTATGCCCCGAGTTTATTGCTTTATCAGTACTTTCAAGTTTTCTTTATGAATGTAATAAAAAGCAACTTCAATTTGTATTCAAGAGTAGGAGAACTCTGTACTGAAATCAATGTAATTGAAGGTTGTGGGTACTGAAAATTTTCTGTTTGGTCCAAAAATGGTCTAAGTCGTAAAAAGATTAATTTGAGCAAAATCAACTTTTATTAAAACTTTTCAAAACCATTTTTGATATGGATCACAACTGGACACGCCCAAGATTTGTCACTGAGATGTACAACCCTGGATCCCAGTAACTGGAAAGTTGCCCCTAGTCTGAATAGCACTGCACTGGAGATCACAACTGAGCTCTTGAATGCAGAAAAGACAGAGATGACCAACATGATCGCATGGACAAAGTTGATCGTGGAAGTGTTTATGGCTGGACTTCAGAATGAAGTTGCTTACGTATCCCAAAGATGGGAAACAAGCCTTACATAGTTCGGCTCAAGTTCACTCGTGTATTAACCCTCTTCTTTTGCGCTCTAACTTTTGCTAAGGCCGCCTTTTCTGGGTTTTCAACCTTGCAAGCTCAATTTTTATAATTTCAAATTTTTTATGCTCTAACTTTTGCCTAGGTCGCCCTTTTGGGTTTTCGGCCTAGCGAGCCACTCAGGGATAGTATTTCTTCAACTTGTCCATATTGATCGGCTGGGAGAACTCTAGGCCATCTAAGTCCATCAGAACGACAGCTCCACCCGACCAGATAGACTTGATGATGTAAGGGCCAGTCCAATTGGGTCTGAACTTGCCCCTAGGGTTGTGCATGAGAGCTCGGTTGTCTTTGAGCACTAGATCCCCTTCCTTCAAATTCCTGGACTTAACCTTCTTGTTGAAAGCCCAGGCAATTCTTCGTTGATAACCCTGGATGTGATACAGTGCTTTCAGCTTTCTTTCATCATAGAGCATGAGTTTTTCGAAGCTATTTTGCTGCCAATCTGCCTTAGCTATCTGACACTCAGCCAATACTCGTAATGACAGAACCTTAACTTCGATAGGCAGAACAGCCTCCATCCCATAAACCAAAGAGTACGGAGTTGTCCCAGTAGAAGTTCGAATTGAAGTCCGGTGGCCCCAAAGAGCGAATGGCAGCTTATTTGGCCAGTCCTTGTAGGTTTCCACCATCTTCTATAGAATGTGCTTATGTTCTTGTTGGCGGCCTCGACTGCTCCGTTGGTTTGCAGCCGATATGTAGATGACTTATGAAAAGCCACGTTATACTTCTCTAACAAGTTGATCACCTCCTTCTTGAAGTGGAAACCATTATCCAAAATAATCTCATTCGGGACCCCGTAGCGACAGATGATGTTGTTCCTGATGAACTTTGCAACATGCGAAGCCTTCAACACCACGCAAGATTGGGCCTCAACCCACTTCGTAAAGTAGTCTATCGCCACCAAAATGTACTCATGCCCATTGGACCCCTTTGGAGTGACAACCCCAATCACATCAATCCCCTAGACTGAAAACGGCCATAGCGAAGTCATGTTATACAGCTTCGACGGCGGGATGTTCATGCGATTTGCATGGATCTGACATGTGTGGCATGGCTCGAAAAAGCCAATACAATCCTCCTCCATGGTTGACCAATAATAACCCTATCTAAGGATCTTCCGAGCTAGCATCACCCCACTCATGTGCGCTCCGCACTCTCCTCCATGGATGGCCTCCATCAGGCGCTTGGATTCTTCAGCATCAACACACAGCTTATGCATCCCGAGATGACCCCTCTTGTACAGTTTACCCCCACAGACGATGAATTGAGCAGCCATTCTTCGAATTACCCTCTTATCTTTGGCATTTGCCCTTGGTGGATACACCTCTTTTTCCAAGAAGTTCCAGACATCGTAATATCAGGGATTCTCATCTTGTACCTCATCTATGGCAGAGATCAGCTCGTAGGCCGGTACGAATTTTTATTCGATGATGATCGAACGCATCCGGACTCTGAAAGGGATGTCTATCGTAGAAGATAGAGTTGCTAATGAGTCAGTGAACCTGTTGTTCTCTCTTAATAGATGGGCGAAATTTAGCTTCTCAAACCGAGGAATCAGAACGTCCAAGGTTTGGTGATAGATTCTCATCTTTTCTTCTTTACTTTCCAATCTCCTTTAGCTTAAGATACAACAAGGTTCGAGTCCCCGATGACATCCAACCGTTTTGACCCTAGTTCCAGGGCGGCTTCTAGTCCGGCAATACATGCCTCGTACTCTGCCTCGTTGTTCGACACTTTGAACCGGAGTTTGAATGCTAGAGGTATAAGGGAATTGTCGGGTGCTATCAGCAACACCCCTATCCCATACCCGTATTGGTTTGACGCTCTGTCAAAGTACATTGTCCAAGTTGTTTCTTCAATATGTAGAATGGCCTCGTCTGGTAACAAATACCCAACTGCTTCATCCCCTTTAACTGGGTGATCGGCTAGGAACTCCGCTACCGCTCTCCCTTTCACTAACTTGCGCGTCATGTACTTCAGATCAAATTTGGAAAGCAGAAGTAACCAACGAGCTAGCCTACCCGTAAGTGTCGATTTCTCAAAGAGATATTTGATGGGATCTAATCTTGAAACCAGTATTACGGAGTGAGCTAACAGGTAGTGCCTCAGCTTCCTGGTAGCCCACACCAAGGCTAGACAAGCCTTCTCCAGTAGAGTGTAGCGGGTCTCGTAATCTAGGATTTTCTTGCTCAGGTAGTAGATAGCTCTCTCCACTTTGTCCTTAGATTCTTGTGCAAGCATGCATCCCATTGTAGTGTCAGTCACTGAAAGATACAGAATCAACAGTTTCCCTAGCTCAGGTGGTGACAACACAGGTGGGTTCTGTAAATATTGCTTGATCTGTTCGAAAGCAACTTGGCATCGGTCGTCTCATTGGAACTTCTTTCCTTTCTTTAGGAGACCAAAGAGTGGTTCAGTAGTCAAGGTTAATTTTACAATAAACCATCTTATGAATTGCACTTTACCTAGAAAGCCTCGCACCTCCTTTTCAGTCCTCAGTGGTGGCATTTCTAAGATGGCCTTGATTTTGGAAGGGTCGACTTCGATGCCCCTTTGTGTGATCAAGAACCCCAGCATTTTCCCTGCTGTAACACCAAACGTACATTTCTGAGGATTCAACCGCAACCGATACTCTCTGATCCGTTGGAAGAATTTTTGCAAGGCGATGTAGTGGCCCTCTCTTTCCTTGGACTTGCCAATCATGTCCTCCACGTACACCTTAACCTCTTTATGGATCATATCGTGCAATATTGTGGCCACAGCCCATTGATACGTAGCCCCAGCATTCTTCAGCCCAAACGGCATCACCCTATAACAATAGGTCCCCCACGGGGTGGTAAAAGCAGTTTTCTCCCGGTCTTCAGGTGCCATCAAAATCTGATTGTAGCCTGAAAACCCGTCCATGAACAAGAGCAGTGCATGCTCAGCAGTGAAGTCCACTAATTCGTTGATATACGGCAGAGGAAAGTCGTCCTTCGGACTGGCTTTGTTCAAATCCCTGAAGTCCAAACATACCCGAATTCTGCCGTCCTTCTTTGGCACCGGAACTATATTGGTCAACCAAGTTGGGTATTCAGATACCAGCAGGAACCTTGCGTCAATTTGCTTGGTGACCTCTTCTTTGATCTTGATAGCCCAATCCAGGCGGATCCTTCGGAGTTTCTGCTTAACAGGTCGGGCCTCTGGGTCAAGAGGGATTCGGTGCTGTACAATCTCAGGATTGATTCCAGACATGTCTTCGTAGGACCATGCGAAAACATCTTTGAAATCTTTTAATAAAGTGACTAAGCGCTCGCGCTCCTCTAAAGACAATGTGGACCCGATCTGGACCAGCCACGAGTCCTTCTCAGTGCCAACATTAATTGTGGTGATTTCATCAACCAAGGGTTTAACAAACCTCTCTTGCTCTTGATCAAGCAAATATTGCAAAACCGGAGGAATTTCTTCCTCGTCATTTTCATCAAAATTTTGAAAGTCTTGATTAATGCAATAAATTAAGGACACAGAAAAGTACTCAGAAACCACAGCCGTACCATTCTCATTAATAACATCCAGTCCATCTGATTCCTCTGTTACAATAGACTCAAAGGAAAAAGAAAAAGACGACCTGGACAGGACAGTGGCATCCGGGTTGTCACCCCCAGGAATACTGGAATCAGACTCAAACGAGCTGGAACCTAATTCCGACTCCACAGACTCGGTGGAATCAGATTCCAACTCACTACCTAACCCGATGTTGCTCGATAAAAAGCCTTCCTCGTATTGCCAGATGAGGGAGGGTGCGATGGATGCATCCAGAATGTTTGAAGGTGGGCTCACAGCCGCTTCATTCCCGATCATGGACACTGAGAAGTTATCTCCCAAGCACTGTTGCACGATCTGAGGATCTGAGAGTAGACAAGCCAGTACTACCCCCATTTCAATCTCTGTGCTCTCAGAATCCTCCTCCTTGCACTGCTTAGCCTCAGTTGGTGGGTCTGTCTGCTCCTCAGCAGTATCATCCCCGGACAATTGCAAGTCAAAGAAAATCTCAAATCCCAGCAAGCGCCGCCTCTCTGTATTTAGCCATGGCTCTGGGAAGCCGCAGAACGGGAAGTCCTTCCCTTCCCGGACAAAGTGTCCGTTCAGGGTACCCTGGCTAGGTCGGCATATCAACTCATAATGTTTCCCAGCCTGCTTGGCTCTGGCTCTGGCTCTTCCGGCCATCTCTTTTCCTTTCCTCACCCAGTCATCCTTGGTAGGCAGCTAACCTAAACCAAAGGTATGTGGGTTGTGCGGCACTTCGGCCGATGCTGCAATGCCTTTCCGGCCACTACACCCTAATCCCATCCCGGGGATATGCTGGAGCTTGTTCATAAGGTAGACAAACTGTGCGCTGAGGTATAGCCCCTTATCAATAGTGAGAATGTTCTGTATAACCCGGGCCACGGCTAGGGTGAACCCTAACAAAAACATATCCTTCGCGCCATGCTCAATCTCTAGAACTGGTGTAGAAACTTCTGGCGACGAATGGATCGAAGAATTTCAAAAAACGATGGCCACCCGCTTCCCGTGGGGGTACTTCAGTATTTGGTGCAAGGTGGAAGAGACGGCTTTCACATGGTGCAGCCATGGCCACCCTAGGAGTAGATTGAAGGTTGCGGGAACGTCCAAGACGTGAAACTCAGTGTCCCACTACCCCGGACCAACCTGAGTCCGAATCTGTACAGTCCCCATCACCTCTCGGCTGGTATTGTCAAACGCCCGTATCACATGGGCAGTAGGCACAAAATCCGCGGGCTTCAACCCAATAGCATATGTCGTTCTCGACGAACACACGTTAATAGCAGATCTTGTTTCAACAATGACCATCGGCACCCATTTCTCCCTACACTCGACAGAGATATAGAGTGGTTTGTTATGATTTGAGCCCTCAGGCGGCAGTTCCTTGTCAGTGAAGGTCAACGTCGGGGAAGCTCTTCCCGAAAAAACCAACCCTACCAACTGTTCGGGTGTGGTATCGATTGAAAGTTTGGCCTTGTCCATTGCAGAAAGGACAGCTTGTCTGTGAACTCTTGAGGCCATCAGCAGTCCCCAGATGAAGATGTCTACTTGGATTTTCTTAAGCTGTTTCAGTACAGCCTCCTCCTTGAGCAGCTTTTCCTTCTGCCTCTCTGCTTCTTTGTCCTTTCTGGATGCCTCTGGTTGATCCAAGTGTGGGGGTTTGAAATACCGCCCACTCTTGGTCATGTGGTCAACCTCCACCATATACCAGGTATCATCCGGTTGGTTCCACCCCCAATCTTCGTCGGTGTGGGCAAGACGCAAGTCGTTGTCTTCCCACCACATACCGTTAGCAACCGACAAACATCAGTCCGGTTCCATTGCAACTGTTCTTATGCTCACAGCACATTCAGTGCGCATAGCACGTTCCGTCCCCGCAGGGGCTTTGGCCTTTCTAGCCCTTTCCAGATCTTCGATCTTTTCCTGTTCAAACTGCTTCAGTGCAGCCTGCTGCTCAGTATCTTCTGTATTCAAACTGCCCGGATCCCGAGCGAAATTCTTAGCACCAGCGCTCTCTGGTGATCCCTTCTGATTCTCGACCATTCCGGTCATTGCTAAAGTTCCCATTCCTAACGGTCCCTGTTCTGGTTGAGATTCTTTAACAACATCTGGTTGGTCGTCAAGCCTCACAGTAGTTTCTGCTGACCCATTTAAGTCGAACCAGTTGAAGTTTACATCCTCTAAATCCTGCTCGTCGAAGAACTGCAAATCTGCAATGCCCTCTTCCAGCTCTATTAGGTCATCTAACCCCTGACTAGGTCTATCCTCCCGAACCATACTGATTTCTGCCGCAACTGGCAACTCTACCCTTGGCTTAACTTGATCTGTTGATGTGATATAACCACTCGGGTTGTACTCAAAGTTCACAGACCCCTTAGGCTCTGAATCATCATTCCCATCTACCCCCAAAGTCATCCCTGTTCTATCTCCGATAGTCACCACCACCGGTTCTAGTTGGGTTTGGGAGATGCTCAACATGCACAAATCCGTGCTATCCAGGATGAACACCTCCGGCTTAGGTAGGTAGGAGGGTGTGATATATATACTAGGGTCGTATGACACAACCCCAGTTTGGATCAAGTTGATGCGTTTAGGTGGTGGAGCTTGGTTATGTAGTAGGAGACGATTGGTTGTGACATTTGGTTTTTCTGGAGGTACGATCACCCTATTGTCAACGAGATCTTGGATCTCGTGACGCAGTCTGTAGCACTGGTCGGTGTCGTGACCATGCTATTGGTGAAAGGCACAGTATTTGGCTGGGTTATGGGAAGCAAGAAGTTTGTCTGGTAAAGACCGCGGTTCCAGGGGCTTCAAATGCCCTTTCCTGATTAGAACCCCTAAAGCTTTGGACAGGGGCATGTATAGTAGAGAAAAGGTTCTCTGGCCTCGGGGTGGATATCTGGCTGTTTGTGAGCTACTTCCGGACGCACCGGTGAATGGTGTGGCTGCGAGTGTTCTTGGAGGAGTGGTGGTGACCATGCCCACATCTGAAGTTCTGGCAGCTACAACATTACTCGTGCTTGCATTCGTACTGCGGGAAAATGCCCTCTTGGGTTGCTCTCTCTCATGGTTAATGAGACCTTGCTTCATGGCGTCTTCAATCTATACCCCGATCTCGTGTAAATTCGTAAAGGTAGGGAGAGGTAAGACGATCATCTTTTGCATGAGTTTGGGTTGGAGGTTGCGCACAACCATTCGTATTTGATCTTTGTCAGTCGGCCTGATGGTCATCATAGAAGCTTTGGCCCTCCAACGAGTTACAAAGTCGGAGAAGCTCTCTTTTGGCTCCTGTCTAGTTGTCTCAAGATCACGAGTTGTGATCTTGATCTGTGTGTTGTAGGAGTATTGAGCTACAAAGGCCTCAGCCATTTCCTCCCAGCTTTTCTTGACAGAGTCCTCCAGCTTTGCATACCAAATAGCCGCAACACCCGATAGGGTCCGGCCGAATAGGGAAAGCTTCTGCAACCTGGAGAGGCCCATTGGCCTTAGGATATCTGAAAACAACCGCAGATGGACCATGGGGTCCCTAAAACCGCCAAAACGGTCTATATGTGGCATCTTGAACCGGTCCGACAAAGCCACCGCCGAATCGGTATATCCATCTTCTATGTCCGGAATGGAACTGACTCCCTGGACCTGTTTGAACAGTTTCTCAAGCTTACTCATCTTCAGAGCAGTTGGGTCTATCTCAGATTCAAAAGGTGCATCCGTTAAGAAGGCCGGTGACTTTGAAATCTGCGGTAGAACTGGTGGCGAAACTGGTCCCGTTGGGATGTCCGTATCTTCCTAGACATTTGCGGTCTCCCCGAGTGTTGAAACTCTAGGTGGAGGAGGAGGTGGATGCGAAGCGGATGCTTCGGCTTGCTGTGGTTGCGATTATTGTTGTTGCTGAAGTTTGGCAATCAGTTCTGCTTGTTGTGCCACAACCTCTACTTGGCGCGCGGCAGCCTCTGCCTGACGGGCAACATCTCGCTGCATGGCTTACATAGTCTCTTGGAGCTGACGCATCATGTCCTCCATACTTGCCATAAGATGCTGGTCTAACTGAACAATCGGTATAACTGTCTCTACGGTAGAAACTGAAATCTCAGCCTAACTACTCACTGGTGGAGTGGGTAAGGACCACTGATCCTGTAACCGCTGTACTGATAAACTACGCCTAATTGACCTCTGTCTAGCAACCGAGGGTAAGGAAAAGAACACTGGTTGTCCGTCTATCAGATCCTCGGATCGATGAAGTCTTCCACCTCTAACCTAGAGTGCTTGGGAAATATCTGCTTGGTCGGAAGCAATTGTGCTAAACTACCTAGCAAAAAGATAAATAAAGCATAATAAGGAAACAAACAACCAAAAAAACGGAAAGCATAACGGCTTAAATAGAGACAACACACAGTTGGCATTTGTAAGCTGAATACATTGTTCTCAAACACAGATCACTATTCCCAAATCACTGCCTCAGATCTGATATCCTCAGGTGAAACTGATATCCTCAGGTGAAACTGCCCGCAGGCCTAATACCTAGACTTGCAAACTGATACGTGCATTCCTACAGAGACACACTCTAAAAGCACATAGCAAGCAAGTGAGAGCCAAAACACCCCTATGGAGGGATAGGGTTTCCTTGTCCTAGTTTCGTCAAGAACTAGGGTTTCACTACGCACACAGCGGTTTCAAATAACCTATAATCGGGTAAGCAACCTATCCTAGTTTGGAATAGTCACTATGTATTCCGATATGCACTAGGTCGAATGGTCAAAAAGGGTGCCCCGGTAAAAATTGGGGTTTGTGTTCCCATCGTGGCAGAGCCCATAACTGATCTACCTTATGGCACGCAGCCTCCGACAAACCGCTCAGGAATAACAGGTGGCAAACACGGTGTCCTAGGCGCACCAATGCAAATGCAACGCAAAGAAACACATAAGTGTAGACAAAACAACATATCATGAGTTCAAGTCAAGTTCTCTAAATCCCCAGCAGAGTCGCCAGAAACTGTAGACCGCCTGAAATCCGCTCCGCGTGCGAGGGCACGGATCGTTGTTCTTAGCTACTACAGTTCGAACTAATGTCACGGTTCTGAATCTAATCTCACAAAGTGCAATTTAAGACCGATAAATCACCAAAGAGTCCAAATCCAGCAAATCGTTTTGGAAAACAGATTTTAATCAAAAAGTGCCAAACATGGATTGCTTTGCCAAATTTCAAAGTCACCACCTAAGTATTTTGTTTTGGGAAATTTAGGAAACCCTAACTCGTGCCTAAGGCCACGTGTCCGTCATCACCAAAGTTGCCTCGGCTTGGGAACTTGGGTACGAGAGGGGAAAGTCATGCAATGAGCACCCCCGCTCGCCCGATCAAAGATTGGCCTTTACTAACATGATATGTTATTTTTGAAAACACATGCGTTCTTATTCCGGTTTATTAATCTAGAATTACTACGTGATGCACACAACATACAAGTATAGACTAATTCACTCGATTTGGAACAAAATATCTCATGTTTATTTGTGAAAATGGTTTGAAGTTGCTACTCGCAAGTAGGCTAAAACACGAATTTTTCCACCCTCAAGTGGGCTTAGAAAACATGATGATTTTGCCATTTCAAGTGGGCTTAAAACTCACATTTTGATGAGTTATTTCAATTCAAGCAATCAAGCCTTCACCCACAGGCATTCATGCAGTTAAACACTTAAGCAGTTAGCCTCATGGTAAGCATGCTAAACATGGCAACACTTACACGCATGCAAGGATGCTAAAGCGTAAACACTCACAGTGTACTCTAAGCCAAAAAAAAGAAGCTAGTTAGTAATCAATGCATGATCCTAGCTATGTCAACAATGCCTAATGCAACCCATGCAAAAATACAACTAAGATAGGCTCGGCTATTCTAAGATGGCATAAGAATGCAACAATTGATACATGTATTCAAATAGGAATTGAAATACAATACAGTTTGTATGATGCGCCGAGCCCGGTGCATGTAAGACAGATGAATGAATGCAAACATGCGAGCATAAGTATGCTAATTGAAACATGCCCTAAAACTAACCATCGAAAGTGGGTAAGTAAAAGGGAGAAAGAAATGGGGGTTGGAAGATATGCATCACACACACGCACACTTATTTACAACATTGTGCCCTCTCGACGAAAGGTCCGAATAAAAAGCTAACTAGCTAATCTAAGCTAATTAAACTAATTATTACAAAACAAAGCTAATTAACTAATCTTAGTTAACTAATTATTACAAAACAAATGAATGGCTAAATGCATTAACTAATTAAGTACAAAACCATTAAACTAGCTAACTAAGCGAAGCAGCTAAATAAAGCATTAAGAAGAGGCCCTCAGAGCGAGGGGTGTATGCATGCTCGGTCGCCTCGTTCGGAAATACATCGTGATGCCCCAACTTGCAACTATTTGCAATTGATCTCAGAAATTTACACAAAGCTCCAGATAGCTTCTACTCCATCATGGGCACCTCCAGGGACATGGCCGACCACCTGCAGACCAGCCAAGTATGTTGCAGACCAGAAAAACTAGTCGGCCAACCACTTTTACTGGTTGACCAACTAGAAAATCCTACACACTTCCAGTTTGTTGCAACATAGAGCAAGAAGGAGCATGGCAGTGTATTAGCAAGGTATGTGTGCACAACCACTCTCCCTATCATTTCCCAAGCTCAAAGGAGTGTGGTTCCTGACTCTCGGGCCACCAACCGAGCATCGCAATGCACGGTAGCCGAGAAGCCAAGATTGCACTGCACAATCAATATGAATGAATGCACAAAGAAAACACATAAAGCCTCAAACTCTATCATGCATGATCAAGAGGGTCGGCGACCGAGAAATGAGGCATGTTTCATCACTTCAAGTATGAAACGTCCCTCGTTTCCCGTGTTTGGATTAACTCCCTATCCAAACACAATTCAATGCATGCACACATAATGCAATGCGACAAGCATGCAAATATCATGGAATGTGACAAGCATGCAATTATCATGGAATGCAACAACATGCAAAATGGACTTAAACCGAATATGGACAGATCTCAATCATGCCCAAAACAATGGCCAAAAAACTCAACAAAACCTAGGCACAAAGAGCAAGGAATGCACATTCAACTCATGGCTAGCAAGTAAGGCATAAAGGCACAACTTTCAAACACATTGAAGAGTGACATGCATGAGAATATGGCAATGCTATATGTTCTGAAATGAAGTGTTAAGTGATGCTAAATCATCCAAACAACACAAATGAGGCATGCTAGAAGGCTTAGAGCATAAGGCTAGTTAAGAGCAATACACAAGGAGCATGCAATATTGAGCTTAAACCACTAAACCAGCTCTAGACAGAGCTTAACCATGCCAAGTTAAGGGTTAAGAACATGCTGAAATGGAGCTCAAGAGCTTAGGCAAACATGCATGCACATTGGCTCACAAACAAGGCATGAAGGCACAACTTTCAAACACATTGAAGGAGTGAAAAATGTGAGAGTATGGCAATGAAATGTACTCTAAAATCATGTGAGAACTGAGGCTATATCATGCAAACATCACATTCCAAGCATGCTAGAGACTTTGAAACTCAAAGCTAATGAACATGGTTGCACCATGGCTATACAAAGCAAGGCATGTATGACCTAAAACACTTAAAACAGAGCTTAAGCATGGCAAAACATGGATAAAATCATGCTAGAGTGTAGTCAAAATAGGCTAGAATGATGGTCCAAAGTATAGAGCATGTTAAGCTAACAATGTGGAATTACACTACAAGTGTGTGAAACACTCAAAAGACAACCAAACCAGCCAAAAACAGTCATATTTGGTCCCAAAAGTCACCAAAACAAGCTTAAACAAAGCCACAAAGAAGTGTAAAAACATGCTCATTTGATAGGCCCTCTATGCATACAAACAAGACAAGAGGAGGGGGGGACCACCCCCTCTCATTTTAGGCCTCAAAACCACATTTTCACCACTGAAAATCCACTGGATTTCAGTGGTTAAAAGGCCAAGAGAAGGTGATCTCAAAGGCTTAAAGAGATGGCTCAAAACAATACAAAATTAGGCACAAAAGGGGGTAGACCACCCCAACACCAAAGAGGCCTTAAACAAGTATGTCAAACACTGGAAAATAAAGCTTTTTACAGTTGAACACTAAGTCTGCGCAAAATGTTCTCTGGGGAGGATGCGTGTCTCAAGGTCATTATTTTCTTCTTCTTTTTTAATTGTTAATTTTTAATTTTTTATTTGTTGTTTTATTTTTGTCCATCATCGATCTTTTTTAAATTATATTTGAATTATAAATTTAAATAAAAATTTAAAAAAACAAAATAATAAGTTAAATTAAGTAAATATTTCATTTATATTTTTTCATATTCTTTTTTACTTTTATATTTTTAAAGTCATAAGCGGTAATCATTGATTCAATGGTAAAATCTTAGTCTAATAATCTTTGATATGATGTTTATGCTTACTTGTTTGTGATTTTCTTTTTATTTTTTTATGCCACATCATTACAGTTTAAATCAGAACTCTAGTTTTAGAGCTCTTAATTACTACTCTTTAGACAATTCATGCTGTTTATTTTTTAAAAAATATATGTATAAATTATTTATGTAAATATCAAATTGATCTGATAATCGTATATATAATTTTATCATTTTTTTTAAATAATAGATGAGAAACATAACTTCAAAAGATAATATATTTTTAAATATTAAAATAATAAATTTTGGTAGCTAAGATTGTTTATTAATATGATATTTTATATGAATAATTTATATATAGCGATCTAAAAGATGACTGAGTGAATTATAGAATGTGGATTGAAGAAAAATCAATCAAAATAATAATAATAAACAGTCTTTTACTAATTTCAGATGTTGGACAAACTAATTTTAGGGGGTGGGCCATTTTATGTGGCTTTCTGTTAAAAGCGTAGTTACGAATCACGCTTTCATTTAAAAGCAAATTTTCTTTAAAAGCGTGTTTACTAACCACGCTTTCTTTAAAAGCATGGTTAGAAATAGTATTTTTACTTACAGATGAAAACGCTAATAGGAACAGCGTTTTCTTAATTAAAAGTGTGTTTTGTAATCACGTTTTTATGATTTTATTCATTTTGTGCGCTTGGGCTAAAAACATGCTGAAAGCGTGTTTTGTAAACATATTTCAGCCTATTCTGGGAAATTCAGCCAAACTAAACTTAGTTTGAGAAATAACTTAGTAGGTAGGCCTAATTTGAGAAAAGCCTCTTGTTTGGCAGAGTTCGAAAATTTCCTAAATTCCACAAAAAAAAAATAAAAGTCTGAAAGTGTGACTAACCAATAGTATCTGACAGTCAATAGCGAAGCTTCATAACTGCATAGGTTAAAACTAAGGAAATGATTAAAAAATGACATGATGCCATTGAATGAGCACAGGTTTCTAATTCATAGGATAATTTCTACTACTTGACGACTTCTTAGTAAATGGGGTTCTTTGATCGGGAATCACTCCCCTTCACACTACTATTGTCTATCTCCTTTTATATTTTATTTTGTAATTCGAATTATTTAATTTATAAATTTGACAGTAATAGTGAGTTGTGCAAAATCTAATTTAATTGGACATACCAAACATGAATAAATTATATTTTTATTTTTTAAAACAAAAATTATGAATTTAAATTCAAATTGATAAAGCTAATTTGTTACACAAATGATTTTTATTGTGAGATTTATGAAATAAATAGTTCAAATCATTATTATAGTCCAAAATGAGATCAACAAAATACAAAATAAAATATGAAAAAAATATATAATATAATAGTTAAAAAAGGAGTCATTATATTTCGATCATGCCTAGGAAAAGTTCCCTCCAAACCTATATCTTGAGATTGTTTAGGGATAGTTTGTTTTTTAAACTTTTTATAAGAAGATCTTTGAAGAGATAGAAAGATGTAGTGACTTAAATAAGTACATTTATCAAATAAGTGAATTTATTTAGATTATTCCTAAACAATCTATAATCCTCCATACCACAATCGTAAATGTGTCAGGTGCACTCATAATGATCCAACAATAAAAAAATAAAAATAAATAAATAAGTAATTCTGAGCAAATTAATAACGCTGGTATTTGTAACTTTCAAAATTACAGGGACAATTCATATTTTATGTAAATTAATAACATGTGAGTCCTGCACCATAATGAATTCAATAGATTTCAAAAAATAATAATAAATAAATAAATTATAAAATATAGATGAGAAAATAGTTGAAATGTCCTATATAGGAAGGGTATAAGCCATTAAGTCCGGTAGATATTTTTTATTGCCGAGAAATCCATTATTTGTGAAATAATTTGGTAAGAAGTCCTTTTATTTGTTTTGAATGATATTTTGTTTTCAATTTTATCCTTTAATTTATCTGTTGAATTTTTTACTTATTTTATTTTTTTAACTATCTGTTCAATCTATTTTCTATTTGTTCTAAATTTTTGACTATCTATTCAATTTTTTTCCCTTATATGTTCAAATATTTGTCCAAATTTTATAATATGCTCAATTTTTTTCCTTATTTGTTTAAATCTATTTGTTGAAATTGATACAGATTATCCCAAATATCCCAAAATCCCCTATCTGTTGAAAGCCAAAAAAATAAAATAAAATGAAATCACCTCTATTGTAAAGAGAGAAACAGAGACTATTATCACCTCTGCTGTAGAGAGAGAAATCATAGTATCTGTTAACATCTATCCATTTTCATCACCTTTATTGCACTAGACTAAGATTTTTCTATGATACATGAAGGTGGTTTTCATGTACCACGCATAAATAAATTTAGACCATTAGATTTAAAAGTAAAATAAATCTAACCATTGATTGGTAATAATTAAAATCAGATTAAGAAATTTAGGTAGTTTTGTAAAAAAAAAAAACAAGGTAGTTTTCAATAGTTTTGAAACCAAAAAGTGGTTTTCAACTTGCCACAATAACTAAGTACACTTAGGTGCCGTTTGGTAACACTTACGTTTTTAGTTTTCTGTTTATATTTACAAAAATTTTAAAAACTCAAATAAAAACTTGTTTGGGAAATTTTTGGTTTAAAAATCAGTGGTCTCAGTTTATAAATTTGGCCAAAAAATATAAACTCAAAAAATGTGTTTCTGTTTTGAGTTTTGAGTTTTTTTTTTTTACCACCCAACACTAGCCACCACCCACTACCATTTTCCATCACCGTCTTCCGCCACCACCACCCACCCACCACCCATCACCCACCACCACTCACCGCCCACCTGCCACCACCACCCACCTACCACCCACCACCTACCATCCACCTGCCACCCACTCGCTATCACCACCCACCACCACCACCACCACCCACCTGTCATCCACCCACCATCCGCCACTACCATCCACCGCCCACCACCACCCACCTGCCACCACCATCCACCAGCCACCTACCACCCACCGTAGCATAACCATTACCACCACCACTACTACCATCACCATCACCATCACCCACCACCCACCCGTCACCTACCTGCCATCACCACCCACCACTGCCACCACCCACCACCCGCCACCGTCACCCACCCACCCACCACCACCACCACCACCACCACCCGTCACCTACCAGCCACCACTCACCATCCGCCACCCACCTGCCACCGCCACCCACCATCACCACCCGCCGCCTACCCGCCACCACCACCCACCCGCCCCCACCCGCCACCCACCTACCACCACCACCACCACCCACTCGCTACCACCCGCCACCGTCACCCACCCACCCACCATCACCACCCGCCACCCATTCGCCGCCGCCACCTACTACCACCCGCCATCCGTCACCCACCTGCCACCCCCAACCACCATCTGCCACTACCACCATCACCACCCACTCGCTACCACCCACCCACCCACCAACCACCACCCGCTACCCACCACCCACCGTCACCACTTTTCACTACCGTCTTCCACCGCCACTTTCCGCCACTTGCCATTTCTCACTCTTTTTTATATTTTTAAAATTTTTAAAACATTTTGTCAA
This sequence comes from Camellia oleifera, assembly GCA_022316695.1. Classification (NCBI taxonomy): domain Eukaryota; kingdom Viridiplantae; phylum Streptophyta; class Magnoliopsida; order Ericales; family Theaceae; genus Camellia; species Camellia oleifera. The sequence goes on along the minus strand of CM039307.1, from coordinate 27,543,515 downwards.
TTACCAAACGCGTTTGTAGTTTATATTTTTCTAAAAATAAACAAAAAATAAACAAAAATCAGTTCATAAAATTTTTGTAAATATAAATTAAAAACGTAAACGTTACCAAACAAATCCTTACTATTTGATTTTTTTTTGATCGGCATACACTTACTATTTGATATGATTATACTTGCCATTTTTAATAACTATACTTGCCATTCAATTATTAATAAAATACACTTAACCTGCTATTCAGGTAACAGGTAAACTTAAGTTACAATAAATTTTCAAAACCTCTAAAATAAATATAAAATTTTTAAAATAGACTTTAAGAAAAAAATATACAAAATAAATGTGAATTTTATACATTTTATTGTAATTTATTACATTTTATGAAATATGATTTATTTATTTATTTATTTATCTACTTAATGACAATAAATGAAATCTAGTTTCCTTTTCATTCACCACACTTGAAAATAATGCAATTAATGAAGAAATATAATTAATAAAATATAGGAAAATTTAAAATTTATTTGAGGATTCCATGAACAAAATTTTATGTTTATTTTTAAAAATTTTGAATATTTGAAAATTTGAAGATAAGATTGTTGTTGATTTGAAACTCCTTAGGTAAGAATCTATGTCTCTATAGTCTCTATCTCTTTGTTTACTTTAACTTTCCATGATATTTTGAATTTATAAATTTTAATGTTTTGTTGGAACAACATTTCACCTAGTTAAAAGAAAAATTATGAGATTTAAGTGGTAAAAAAAAATCAAGTTCGATGAAATAGTAAGTACATTCTTAAGTTTAGTTTGATTAATCAAGTTTACTAAAATAGTAAGTAGAGTCCCATTGAGTAGTAAGTATTGTTTAAGTGATGAGTCAAGTTTGATAAAGTAACAAAGAAAGTCTAATTGAGTAGCAAGCGTTGTTTAAGTGATGAGTTAAATTTGATAAAGTAGTAAGTAGAGTCTCATTGTGTAGTAAGTGTTATTTAAATGAATGGTAAGTCAAGTCTGATGAAGTAATATGTAGAGTCGCATTGAGTAGTAAGTGTGGTTTAAATAAGTGGTAAGTAAGTCTGATAAAATAGTAAGTACGGTTTAAATGAGTGGTTTCCAACTTACTACAACAACTAAACACACTTACTACTTGATATGGTTATACTTACTATTCCACATAACTACACTTGCCATTCAAACATTAATAAAATGCACCTAACCTCTAAAATAAATATAAAATTTATAAAATAGAATGTAAACAAAAAAAATGTACAAAATAAATATGAAATTTATAAATTTTATTATAATTTTTTATATTTTATGGAATATGATTTTTTTTTTTTTATCTACTTAATGACAATGAATAGCAATAAATGAAACCTAGTATCTTTTTCATCTACCACAATAATGAGAAATATGATTAACAAAATATAGGAAAATTTCAAATTCATTTGAGGATTCCATAAACAAAATTTGATGTTCATTTCTAAAACTTTTAAAGATTTTAAGATAGAATTGTTGTTGATTTGGAACTCCTTAGGTAAGTCGCTTTCTTTTTACTTTCACTTCCATTATATTTTGAAGGGAAATTTGGCTATAAACCCCCTTTGCCTCCCTTTTATTGTTAAAAGGACTAAGAAAAAAATTATATTTTCTAAACCCCCTCATAATTATTAAATCTTGCATAAAAGACAAATTTATTATTTAAAAATTTTATATGACTATTATACCCACTCTCTTCCCCACTCTCTACCATTCCATTACAATTTTCATTTTCTCTCTCTAAAACCAGAGAAATGGCAAGGATGAAGCAGACGGTAAGGAAGTCGACGGGAGAGAAGGCACCACGGAAGCAACTAGCGACGAAGGTGGCACGGAAGTCAACGCCGGCGACCGGAGGAGTGAAGAAGCCGCACAAATTCAAGCCTTCTCTCTTGTCTCTCTTCTAACCCTAGATTCCTCCATGGCCAGAGCTGTGAAGAACTTGTAAATCGCATTGATATATATATATATATATATATGTGTGTGTGTTTGTGTGTTTTGAGATTTGAATTCGAATATATATATCTATATATGTGTGTGCAAATCGCAGTGATATATATATATATATCTATATATGTGTGTATTAGTTTCTCGTGTGCGTTGAGGTTTACATCACTGTGGTCTAGATTGATAGTATTAACAGTTACAAAATTATACATGAAATGCCTAATGATTCTATTGTGACAACTTATTGCATCCTATTTTTCTAGTTTACATATGCCGTGCTGCGCCAATTTATTCAAAACATTCTGTAAGTCATTGTTTTTAGAGTAAACATTAAATTTCATTTGATAGAACCAGAGTAAAATTTTACTCTGGTTCTATTGTTCTGTTTTTTTCATTTGATAGAACCAGAGTAAAATTTTACTTTTATACAGAGTAAAATTTTACTTTTAGCTTCAGAGTCTCACAATTTACTTGTTTTTCAGAGTAAAATTTTACTTTTATACAGAGTAAAATTTTACTTTTAGTTTCAGAGTGCAAAATTTTACTCTTATTCAGAGTAAAATTTTACTTTTATACAGAGTAAAATTTTACTTTAGTTTCAGAGTGTAAAATTTTACTTTTATACAGAGTAAAATTTTATGAGGGTAATATGGTAAAAAAACAAGTTTCAAAATATCAGGGGGTTTTAAAAGTACTTATATAATTCTTGTCCTTTTAAAAGACAAATTAGATAGTAAGGGGGCTATCACCAAATCCCCCTATTTTGAATTTATAAATTTTTATGTTTTGTTGGAACAACATTTCACCTAGTTAAAAGAAAAATTATGAGATTCAAATGGTAAGAAAAAAAAAATCAAGTTTGATGAAATAATAAATGTAGTCTTAAGTTTAGTTTAAATGATTGATAAATCAAGTCTAATAAAGTAGTAAGTAGAGTCTTATTGAGTAGTAAGTATTATTTAAATGAGTGATAAGTCAAGTTTGATAAAGTAGTAAGTACAGTCTCATTGAGTAGTAAGTGTGGCTTAAATGAGTAATAAGTCAAGTCTGATAAAGTAGTAAGGACAGTCTCATTGAGTAGTAAGTGTGATTCAAATGAGTGGTAAGTTAAGTCTGACGAAATAGTAAGTACTGTCTCATTGACTAGTAAGTGTGGTTTAAATGGCTGATAAGTCAAGTTTGATAAAGTAGTAAGTAAAGTCTCATTGAATAGTAAGTGTGATTCTGATAAAGTAATAAGTACAGTCTCATTGAGTAGTAAGTGTGGTTTAAATGAGTGTTAAGTCAAGTATGATAAAAATAGTAAGTAGAGTCTTATTAAGTAGTAAGTGTTATTTAAATGACTGATAAGTTAAGTTTGATAAAGTAGTAAGTGGAGTCTCATTGAGTAATAAGTGTGATTTAAATGAGTGGTAAGTCAAGTCTGATAAAGTAGTAAGTACAGTCTTTGTAACGCCCCCAAAATTGGGCAGGGTATATCTATTTATATAGCGATCCCAATTTTCCCTTCCTTGTTTACTATATTCCGAACTTAGTTCCGTGGATGTGTTGTTGTCGTATTCTCATTTCCGTCCTTTACTCTTTCTATGTGAGTCTTGGGTTGTGTTGGGCAGGATTGGAACAGGTTGGTTGTGTTTTGAAACCAAAAGTTGATGCCTAGATCTTGGCCTTCACGCTCGAGTGGGTCTTTTGACACTTGAGCGAGCCCTTTGTTGTTGCTTCTTCGCTCGAGCGGGCGTTCTGACGCTCGAGCGGGCGTTCTGACGCTCGAGCGTGAATATTCATCTCTCAGTATTCTGTTCTACAGGTCATTGGACGCTCAAGCGTCCACTTTCACGCTTGAGTGGGGACCATCGTCTGCAAAACTTCTGGAAGTGTGCATCCGGCGCTCGAGCGGCGCTTTTGACACTCAAGCGTAAGTCTGTATCTGACGCTTGAGCAGGTAATCCCACGCTCGAGCAGACCTGTTTTTATATTAGTTTGGGATTTCACTTTTTGGATCACTTTTCAGCATTCTCTCTCTCTCTCTACCTTTTCAAAACCTCCATTGAAGAGCTCCTCACTCTAAACTTCAACTTCTCTCTAGGGTTTGATCTAGTTTGAGTGATCTTCTACCTTAATGTCTTTGTAAAAATTGTAGAGCTTGGCTTGGGCTACATTTCCATCAGAAAAATCTTGGGTTTTCGAGCATTTCGAAATTCTTCATCTTCTCCATTTGGTCTCATCTTTTGAGGTGGGGATAACTACTCACTTTTATGATCTTTGACATAAACTTTTGGTCATTTTGATTTAATGTTGAAGTTGGGTAATTTTGGGTGTTAGGGTTTTGTTCTTTGGGCCAATACATGTGTATTTTGGGTCTCAAATGGGGTTATTGTAGTTTATTGTTGGTATTTGAGCCTTTGGGTCAATGTTGAGAAAAGAGGGAGAAAAGCCCTAATTTTATGTTATGAATTAATTTGTATAATTAATTTGGAAAGTTGGAAATTATGAAATTGGTTTAAAATAAGGTTGAATGGTGGAGTTGGACTTATAAATCGCTCACTTTTGAAATTGTTGGTAACCTATCTATTGATGTATTTATTATCTGTTTAGAAATAATTACTTTGGGTTATCGGTGGAGGATAGTCTTAATTGTTGTAGACACAGCATGATGATTAGGTGAATTTAAACTAATCAGTTGAATATGTCATCGAATATGACGGTTGGAATAATACATCAAATGTGTGTATTGATTGATTGTGTATATGATAATTGTTTATATACATTGTATTGTGTGGGAGGAGATAAGGGATGTACTCCACGGTTTGGGAGAAGATAGGGGATGGACTCCTAAATCGGATATTATTTGGGAGGAGGTAGGGGATGTACTCTACGGTTTGGGAGGAGATAAGGGATGGACTCCTAAACCGGATATTATTTGGGAGGAGATAGGGGATGGACTCCATTGATACAGCGAATCTGTGTATCATTTGTGAAGTATAGAAGTGTTTTATTATGAGTTATCTCATGTGAATTGTGAAGTATGGAAGTGTTTGTTATGAATTTTAATTTATTTGAATTATTAATATTGGAAAGGTTTTTAACATGAGCCGTAGTCTTATAGGAATTGTTTGGCCAGGTTCTGAGCCATGTTTATAAATCGAAATTGTTAAGTAAAGGAAAATTGAATGAAGCGTGGACATATGTGTCATGGAACTGAAATGTGTTATGAGTTGATTTATATGAGTTAAACATTTATCAAATACTAATGTTTTAGTTATTGCTCATATTATGTTTAGCATATCTCTACTGAGCGTTGGCTCACCCTATATGGGACATCATTTTCAGATTCAGGTGATGTGCCACCTCCGAGGACGTAGCTTAGGAGACTTGAGGCTGATAGCTCTTTTGTTGTTCTCTTTTGTATATTACATGTATATCAAGCCACGGGCTTATTTTGTGTAAAGAGTTAGAACTCTGCTTTTGTTGAACCCAAGTGTTGACTTGGAAAGTTGTAAGCTTATAAGACATTTACTTTTGTTGTCAACATGTAATATCTTTTGTAAGAATACTCTGATGAATGGCATTATGTTTTACTCTCTTAAGTTTATGGATGAAATGAATGCATGATTTATGGGTTTATTTTGAGGAGCGTTACAATCTATACAACAAAATCCAACTGATAGACAAACACATATATATAGCTAACTATTCCATACATCCATTTCCACTAAATCCCAAATGCCAAATACATATTGTTCACATTTCAATGCCCCAGTTCCAATCCCAAGCATGCATTTTACAACAAGTATGAAATGGAAACCACACAGATAATAATTGCCCTACAAGCTTACAAATTTATCTAAGAATATTCTTGTTTACACAAAATGGAGTTTTAACTCAACGCAAATACAGCCCTAGGCTTACATTCAACAAATAACCATAAAACAAAAATGAAGCCTCAATTCCAAGCCCTTCCAAGTCAATGCCTTGACGGAGGCATATCCCATGTACCTGAAATAGTTTACCTTATAGGGTGAGCCACAGCCCAATAGAGATATACTACACAACATATGGACCATGTCAAGACTAAAGCGGAGTATGCTCATGCCATGCTCATGATAAAATAGTTTATCTCTCTTTTTATAAAGCACGCAATGCTGAGATACAACAACAGATATAAATCTATTTCCATTTTAAACCATATCTGTTACATGAATACAAGCTCTATGAATCTCTAGGTGAGTGTCTGCAAGTAGGCCCTAGTGCACTACCACTGTCATTTTTACCAGTAAACTGGACGGCTCAACACCTAACTTCGCGGTTCTACACTCCCTACGTAGATTTACCAAGTATTCATCTTTTCGCAAACAGATACATTTCCAAATATTTTTCAAAAACATATACAGTTCCAATTAAATGAATGTAATGCAATGTCCAATGCAACGAATGAGGAATATGGTTCAATTTTCCTAAGTCTCATGTATTTCTACAACAATCATGGCTATCCTCCACCGATAGCCCAAAACAGATATTTCTAAATAAATATTTAACCAATTAAATTTCAAAAATTTCGATAAATACAATCTATTCCACATCGCATCAAATATGAACAACTACACTAGTTTTCATATCACAATCACATCCGATAACCTCTCAAGGTCCATTTCTAACCGTGTCGATTTTATTCCAACAGATATATTAAGCAAAATAATACCATTAATGCCCAAGAAAATATCATTTTCTTTCCAAACTCATTCTCCAAGCATTATTCTACTATAACATCCTATTTTGATCAAAAGCCCCAAAAGTTAAACATAATTCCTTTGTTTTCTTTAAAAATGCTCTTTTTGTCGTAAAACGGTAAAAATTTCAAAACCGATCGAATCGAAGTCTGTTTTTGTTCAAATTTAAAACATAGCTCTTTCATAACCTTACAAACATATTCCAAGTTTACACTTTCACAATTTGGGCATCAACTCTTTATTTTTCTCAAAATTTCCCTTTTAAGCAAATAAATCACAAATTTTTCAAAATTTTAATTAAATTATATACAACTCTAAACTCCATATAATCAAGTAAAAGTACATAAAGAAGTGTATAAAAAATTTCCTACCTCAAGCCAAGAAGCTTTCAAGTTTTTTGGCAACAAAAATTAATTTTTTTGGAGCCAAACGACGCATTTTCCGCTCTCTACGTTTTGATTCCAAAGCACTAAGAGTCAAAAATGACTTACACTAGATCAAACCCAAGAAAAACCAACTTGGAATCTCTTTTCTCTTCTTTCCCACGGCAAGAGCTCCAAGAACTCCCAAAAGTTTGACAAAAATCTATTTGGTCACTTTTTATAGATATTTTCTAAACAAATATCTAACAAACACAAATATCTAACCATATATATATATATATATTAATTTAAAAATACATTTCAACATCTTTAATGACAAAAGTAAATATAATATTTTCTCACCACAAAATATATTTCGTTTAATGATACACACCATAAATATTTACAACTCTTTTATGGTAATTAAATAATAATAATAAAACCACAACAATATTACATGGTTATTAACGGGTCACGATTCAGTCAATTGGGTCCAAAATGAATGGAGTTTAATAATTTAAAATAAATCCTCAACTGCGATTAAAATATAAATTCAATTTGATTCAACTCGTTACAGTCTTATTGAGTAGTAAGTGTGATTTAAATGAGTGGTAAGTCAAGTCTGATGAAGTAGTAAATACAGCCTCATTGACTAATAAGTGTGGTTTACATGGCTGATAAGTCAAGTTTGATAAAATAGTAAGTAGAATCTCATTGAGTAGCAAGTGTGATTCTGATAAAGTAGTAAGTACAGTTTCATTAAGTGATAAGTGTGGTTTAAATGAGTAGTTAAGTCAAGTTTGATAAAATAGTAAGCAGAGTCTTATTGAGTAGTAAGTGTTTTAAATGACTAATAAGTCAAGTTTGATAAAGTAGTAAGTAGAAGTCTCATTGAGTAGTAAGTGTGATTCAAATGAGTGGTAAGTCAAGTCTGATAAAGTAGTAAGTACAGTCTTATTGAGTAATAAGTGTAGTTTAAATGAGTTTAATTACCATTCAAAAACACAACACTTACCATTCCTTCTCATTCTACTTGCAACTCTTTGTGACCCAACTTACCACTTACCATCCATTTTACCACATATTAAGTAGAGTCTCATTAAGTAGTAAGTGTGATTCAAATGAGTGGTAAGTAAGTCAAGTATGATAAAGTAGTAAGTACAGTCTTGTTTAGTAGTAAGTGTGGTTTAAATGAGTTTAATTACCATTCAACAACACAACACTTTCCATTCATTCTTATTCTACTTGCAACTCTTTGTGACTCAACTTACCACTTACCATCCATTTTACCACCTACTAAGTAGAGTCTTATTGAGTAGTAAGTGTGATTCAAATGAGTGACAAGTCAAGTTTGATAAATTAGTAAGTACTGTTTTATTGAGTAGTAAGTGTGGTTTAAATGAGTTTAACTGGCATTCAAAAACACAACACTTACCATTCATTCTAGAGTTGGTTGTCGTGCTTGTTTTCGTATCAAATACAATCGGAGTACTTCCAAATATGAATTGAATGAATTTTTCAAAGAGCACAATCATTCCATGATAAGTTCTCTTGGTGTTCAATTTCTTCGCTCACACCGGAATGTTACCAGTGCCGACAAGGCACAAGGCAATACAATGCATCATATTGGTATAAGGACAAGTCACATTATGGACTTCGCTGCATAACAAGCCATTGGCTATGAGAATGTTGGGTTCATACAGAGGACATATATAACCATTTTGGGACTGAGTGTAGAGTGCAAGTTGTCGATGGTGATGTTGAAGGTGCTTTGGCTCACTTATGTAGTAAAGAAGAGCAAGATCCAATGTGTTTATTATAAATATGATGTAGATAAAGAAAATTGATTAAATAATTTGTTTTGGACTGATGGTGGATCTCAAACAGATTATCTATGTTTTGGTGATATGTTGATGTTTGATACTATGTATTGGACAAATGTGTACAACAAACCTTTTTGTGATTGTAACGCCCCAAATTTCTAGCCCAAATGATAATACAACAATCATGGCTCTTTCAAAGAAAGCCAAATATAAATCTCCAAACTTACATTACACGATACAATAGTTCTTCATGCAACAATACATTAATCCAACAACAAGTAAGTACCACCAAGGGTTTACAAGTTTCCAAGGCTTGAGCCTAGTTACACAAAACGATTATTCAAATCCACACACATACAGCCCTTGGCTTACACACAGAGTCACAGCAAAATGAGAGTCTCGTACTCTCAACACACATTTCCTCACCTTTAGTTAGGCGGCATCACCATATCTTTTTTTGCACAAAAATCCTTTAGGGTGAGCATAAAGCCCAGTAGGAAATCCTTAACAAAGTATATACATTTTATACAAGTCTCAAGACATGAAATGCACATGCCATGCTATGCCCTTTTTTAGGATAAATCACATTTTTCATCTTTTGAAAACCATCATGTTCAATGATGTCATGCAATTTCAATTGTTCAAAACTTAACAATTTATTTCAAGGGGAGTAAATACGACTCTGGTAATCCCTAGGTCGGTGTCTGCAAGTAGACTATACAAGTACCACCAAATTGTCATTTTTACCGGTATTAACCGGAAGGCTCGACACCTATCTGCGCGGGTTTTCGGTCTTTCACCCCGACTCTTAGGCCAACTTATTCAATATCATCTACACCACCTATCAAGACTTACCAACGTATTTACCCCAAAACCATTTCATGAAAACTTGTTTCTCAACATTCTTTTCTCAATGCAAGTTTTCAAATCAACTTTTAAAGTTTAATGTAATCAAATGAATTGTTATGCCAATAATACAAGATGAATATAAATACTTTTATTCCAATTCACCATCCAAGGAATAACACAATTCCCTCTTCTCAAGTATCCTCAACAATTAGTCATTTCAAGACTACTTCAACGTTTTGAACAATAATTTCCAAAATAAACAACAATTCTCATATTCCCTGAAATTCATCATTTATATAAATATAAATAAGAACTTTTCCAAACATCCATTTATTTTGACACACAAAATAAATATAACAATATCATTCATGGATTTTCAGTCTCTTTTAAAAAAAATCCCAAATTTAAGTTTTCTCACCAAAACTATACAACTCAAATTTTTTGAAAGAAAACTTTCCAAAATCATCTTTTCTTCAATCAACGAAGATCAAAACCCATAAGATCATTTTAAAAGAACAAGAGACCAACCCACTTTCAAAATCGCTAAACTTTTTGAATCAACAATCAATTTTCAAAGCTATCAAAAAATGATTTCGAAAATCATATAGATCTTACAAATTTATATATATAACTCTAAAAAAATTCCTACCTCAAGTTTTGAAGAAGAAATGAGATGAAACCCCCAAAATCAACGGTGTCGAAACTCGATCTTCACCACACACAACGAAGCCCTCGAGAAATTAACCAACTTTGATGAAGAACTTATGGCAGAACTCTAATGGATCTTGAAAAATCAAGGTTTTTGATCCAATTTGGCGTAGGGAAATGTAGAGAAAAGGGAGATGAAAAGGTTTTTTAGAGAGAGAGATATACAAAAGTGATCTGAAATATCAAATTCACGAATTGATATAACATGGTCCGCTCAAGCAGTGGAAAGCGCTACTCGAGCGTCAAATACACTTTCCCAGTACTTTGTAGACAAGTCAAACTTCTAGAACTAAACATTCTCTGCTCGATCGCATAAATGGCCGCTTGAGCGGACAAGCAACTTCTAATGCATTTTGCATTTTTGCTTCAAGGGCGTTGCCCCTCAACCCCGCCAGGGCGCTGCCCTCTGGACTCCTGCGAGCTGACCGAGCAGCTCGATCCCCACCAGGGCACTACCCTTAGACCTGCCAAGGGGCGCTACCCCTTGGACTCCCGCGAGCTGACCAAGCAGCTCGATTCCCAACCTACTCAGCGAAGTGGCAAAACTGGGATCGCTACAGTGAAATTACAAGATGTGAGCAACCACTTTCAAATAACTGTTTTTGGGTGTGCACTGTTGGCTTTTGAGATAGTAAAGATATACATATGGGTGTTAGAGAAATTTCTTGATGCGATGGATCACAAGATGCCTCTATTCGTAATCACTAACGGGGATAAGGCCATGCATAGAGCAACTAAGTGGGATTTAAATGAGTAGTAAGTGAGATTTAAATGAGTAGTAAATCAAATCTAATTGAGTGGTGTCTTTTTAAGTAGTAGTGAAGTGGAGTTTGATTGTGTAGTAAGTTGAGTCTCATTGAGTAATAAGTAGTGTTTAATTAGATAGTAAGTCAAGTTTGATGGTGTAGTAAGTAAACAATTAACGAGTAATTTTTTTTACCTCATATTTTAGCCAAAAAATAAAAAAAAAGTTACTAAAATACCATGTTTCCAAACGAGGCCTAAGTCAAGTTTGATGGTGTAGTAAGTAAACAATTAATGAGTAGTAAGTAGAGTCTCATTAAGTAATAAGTGGGGTTTAATTTAGTAGTAAGTAGAGTCTCATTGAATAGAAAGTGAATTGTAATAAAATAGTAAGTGGGAATTCATTTAGTAAGTGAAACCAAAATTGAGTAGATGACGGAGTCCATTGAAGTAATAAGTGGAAGCTCATTAAATAGTAAGTGAAACCAAAATTGAGTAGTAAGTGAAGTGACAACATAGTGATTCTTTAGGAACACGCAAGTTATTTGGCAAATAGTTTTTAAAATCATCATCACCATTATCAAAGAAGTTTAAAATTTCTTGATTAGAAACAATAAATGGATCTTCTATGGTTTATACTAGAGATGCTTGCGGATTAGGTTGGATCACCCCATCCACCATCCGTCCGAGCTTAAGTAGATTGGAAAAAATCAATTTTCATCTGTTCGCTTAGTTGGCTGATGGGAATTGAGCCGGCCATGCAAGTTGACGAGCGGATAAGGATCAATTTGACGATTAGGCTTTATTATTTTGGGCATTTTTTATACTCCCTCTGTCCCAAAATAATGGTCCCTTTTGGGGAATCTAACTTTTTTTTGTAGTACAATTATTGCACTTTAAAAAAATTGAATTTTCCAAAATTACCCTTTGATAGTACTTTTTTTGGAGAATATTAATGTCATAATTGTAGTTTTTATGTTGTTCATGAGTTTAAAAGAAGTGTAAAATAGGAAATTTATATTATTTTTGTACTTGATTTTTGAAAATGGACTAATATTTTGGGACAATAAAAAATAAAATAAGGGATGAATATTTTGGGACAGAGGGAGTACTATTTTCTAATAGCCATTTACTGTTTTGGGCCATATTTGGGCATAAAAGTTTTTAATCATTATTTTTTTATAATAAAAAATAAAGACAACTTTTATATTTCATAAATACTTATAATTACTAATTAATAAAAGGTCATTTTATTAACATGTAAAGCATAAAGTATAGCATCATTTTGTAGAATGCCAACAAAAAAAATAACAAATAAATTGTTATGTTTCAAAATAAATAAAAAGGCATAATTGTCAATGTATATCTATTCATTTTCTTAAGTAAAAATTGATTACTAAATCTCTACCAAACAATGGGTACTCATAAATCGGGTGGCTTCCCATTCACCATCTATCTGAACTTAGGCATATTGAAAAATATATACTCGCATCCATTCGCTCAGATCATTGAAATTGCTCATTTTGTAGCGAATCGGTGGCAGGTTGAATGGATGCTTGCCTAGACCTAATTTCTATGATGGCTCTATAAATTGAGTATCATTGAGTTGTAAGTAAGGTTTGATTGAGTAATAGTTAGATAAAGTAGTAAATGGAGTATTATTGAATAGTAAGTCAAGTCTGATGGTAAGTCCAGTCTCATTAAGTGGTAAATAAAGTTTGATTGAATAATAAATCAAGTATAATGAAATAGTAAGTAAAATATTGTTGAGTATGACATAGACCTTTAGCAATTTCTATATATCTATGATTTTATAAAACTAAATTTTTAATTATTTGAAGTTATTTTTTAAAATAATATGTTAAAAACTAAATTGAGTAAAATATTATGTTATAATTTAATTTGAAACTACGAACTTCTTAGTGGTTTGAAATTTGTTTAAACCCTTCCACTTTCACCACCACTCTATTATCACTGTCACTACTTCAATTTAACTGGTTAAAATATGATAAAATAATTAATTTTAAATTGAGTTAAAATTTACCATAATTAATAATAAATTGCATTACATTCACTAAAGTAATTGCCAATTAATTTGGCAGGAGGTGATAAGGAATTTAAATATATATATATATATAATTATATTTAATTCATATTTCACTCTATTTTTATTTTTCATTTTCAAATCTTTTATCAAATCCATAAATCTTACTTTACTCACTAAATGGTTTAGCTGAAGAATTATGCTCCAAAAAAAACGAATCATAGTCTGCTCAATCAAGCATTCGGGATACAGATGAAGCCTAAGAATGCAAACCTTCAGCTAACTACGAAAAGGAAAACACGTCCCTTTTCAGAACTAAAGAAAGTGGATTGGATTTTTTTTTTTAAATGTGCTCTGATTGTTTTGTAAGAAAATTTTCTTCTGGAAAGTGAAAAATTCCATTTGGGGCTCCACTTATTTCCCTTAACAAATAAAGACCATCAAATCATGTATGAGTCATTCTATAATATATATATATATTTGTATGCATACATATAAAAATAGAGATATATATATATATAATCATACATGTACAGAATTTTTAATAGATACATAAATTCACAAACAACGCTAAAGCTTGGGGTGAGACCAATTATTTTGACCAACATGGAATTGTTGGTGAATGAAGGGTTCTAGAGCATTGCGTTGCCGTTCGGCGGGCAGAGGATGCAAAAAGAACTGCCATCGATGAGGAAAGAGACCAGAGATGGAAAGAGAGAGGGAGAGGGAGGCAAAGAGAGAGAAAATGGACTTAATTGGGTTTTGCTTTTTTGTTTTTCACCAGCTTTTGATCGAACGACACAGATTAAAAGATGAGGATCAATGGCTGAAATTAATATTTATGTATAATACGGAAAAACCACTTTTGCGTACTACAGTCCGACCCCATTAGACTATTGTCACTTGAAATCCGTAATTTCATCTTTTGGGTTAATCTTTGCTCAGTTCCGTGCCAACAGAGAAATGAGAGAGAGACTCTCTCTCTCTCTCTACGCGCGCGCTATAGAGAGAGAGAAACCCATCACCTACCTCGTGATCCAAACATGTGGAGACTCTCACAAAGAAAGGCCCATCAAAACACCAATTACAAATAGAATAAGGCTGTGTTTGGGAAGATAGTTTGAGGCCAAATTAGTCACATACGGATAAAAGTGGCTAATTCAGTCACATGGAGACAAAAGCATGGCAGGAGCTTGGCAACAACCATTTCACAGGTAAATTTACGAAACTACCCCCACATGAAAGAGGGGCTAATTTAGCCTCAGCGTCAGAAATATTCAAAGTAAAAAAAAAAAATGACATTTTTCCAAAAAAAACATCTTTTTCGAGAAAAAATAAAGAAAGTTGAAAAAAAAAATTAAAAACATTTTTTTTGTTTTTTGTTAAAATATTTTATAAAAATAAATTCGACCTCTATTTTATAAAAATATTTTAAAAATATTTTAATGTTTTTATTATGTATTTGGTTATGATTTGAGTGTAGAGTTGTGAAAGTAGTATGGAATTTCGAGTTATGTGTTTGATTATTAGTTTTAAAAATAATTTATTAATTGAGTTTTATTTTATGTGTTTGGTTACGATTTGAGTGTAGAGTTGTTTTTAAATTTAAAATATTAACATTTTAAATTATTTAAATTTTTTGAATATTTAAATTTTTTTGTTAAAATAATTTTTGGAATATTTAAATTATTTAACTTTTTACGATTTAAATTTTTTGAATATTTATTTTAAATTTTTTCTTATTAAATTATTTAGATTATTTACATTATTTAAATATTTAAAATAAATTAAAATTAAAATTAAATTAAATTAAAATTAAATTATTTAAAATACACAGGACAATCAAATAAAACCTCAATTTTTATCATTTCACAGAAAATGAAAAAAAAAATAAAAAAACACATGAAAAAACCATTTGCAAAAAAAAAAACAAAAAAAAAACTTAAAATACATAAATTATTTTTAAAAAAAATACGCCTCATTCAAAAATATTTAAAAAATTACAAAAACGTAAATTCAAAAAGAAAAAAAAGAACGACAAAAATACGCCTTATCCAAAAAGATTAAAAAAAAGAAAAAAAGAAATTACCATTTGCCATGTAATGTACAAATAAATAAAACACATGAAAATCCATTTTTGAATATAAAAACAAATTAATGTGTACGAATTAAAAAATGACAAAAACGTAAATTAAAAAAAATAACGAGAAAAATACGCCTCATTAAAAAATATTTTTACAAAAAAACATAAAAACATAAATTACCATTCGCGACGTAATTTAAAAATAAATAAAACACATGAAAACTCTTTTTTGAAAAATAAAAAAAAAAGTTATTGTATACCAATAAAGATAAAAAAAGATTTTAAAAAAAAATGCCAAATCCAAACCCAAAATAAAAAAATAAAAAAAAATTTACGTAAAGTATGCGAAATCCAAACCAAAAATAAAAAATAAAAATAAAAATAAGCAAAATACGCCAAATCCAAACCCAAAATAAAATAAAAATAAAAATTTAAAGGAAAATACACCAAATCCAAACTGGAAAAAAAAAAAAAAAAAATTCAAACAATTTCGGTCCTGTACATGGCGCTGACGTGGAGGACCATTTGAGTGTGAGTTGCCATGAGAATCATGTGTCAAGGGCAGTTTGGTAATTTTCCATAAAGACACCTCACCAAAAAGCCAAAAAGCTAAAATAGCCAAAAAAATCAAAAAGCCAACCCACTTCCCAAACGGAAGCTAAGTATAAATTTTGCGACAAACACAAGGGATTAGAAAATCATGAACCACAGCAAAACCACAGATGTTGAAGATAATTCATCCAATCTTCATAAACAAAAAGAAAAGAACGTAGAAATAAGGAATATAAATATATCCAGATTCTAGTATCAAACCAAACATTAAAAAAAAAAAAGATTAAAAAATTGAAGTTGAAATCAATTTCATCCTTCTGTCCACATATTTCAACTCCAAGATTGCACAAATTTTCAATGAATCAGATATACCAGAAGCCAAAATTTCTCAAATTAACAAACAGTAACAGAAGTAAACCCAAAAGTACCACATGAAATTCAAACCAAGATTAATCTTAAGTACTTCTTTTGAAGAATTAACTGGTTCATCACAGGCATTAAAAGGTCGTACATCAATGATCTCTTCCCAAGCTCTTCTTCAATGGTAGGCCCCTCCACACCCAACCTCCCCTTTTTTCTTCCCATTGGTGGTAGTGGTGGATCTGGGTCTGCTTCAAATTTGGACATAGCAGACGGCAGGCGTAGGTGGAGGAGCAAGATCGATCTGAACAGAGATAAACAAAAAAGAATAAAAAAAAATAAAGGATAAATTACAAATACACCCCTAAGATTTGATTGAAGTACAGATTGCTTTATGTGATTTAAAAAATTACAAATATCTCATTTTTAGAATTTTTTATTTAACAGAATTAACTAAAAATAAATGAAATTCATAATTGTTCTCCTAAATAATAATAAAATTACTTAAATTATTAATTGAAATATGTTTATAAAATCATTAAAAACTAAAAGGGATGATTTGCTATGAGATTAAAAACCCCAGGGAGTGGAATGTAATTTTCAAAACTACAAGGGTGATTCGTCTTTTAATCAAACCTCAGATGATGTATTTGTAATTTATTCAAAAATGAAACTCGAAAATGAGTGAAGATATAAATCATACATTTTTTTAATTAAAAAGGCAATAAATTAAATAAGTTACAATTATTGAATCAATCTAATTTTGCGTGTAAATGAAATACACAAAGTGTCTGACAAAATAAACTAGTCGAATTATCGAAACGGGACCCATGGTGGAACCTAAGGGCCCAAACAACGTCCTCTAGTCCAAAATTTGAATCGGAGGGAATCCTCTTCTTTTAAACAAATATCAAGGACTGTATTTGTAATTTATACACACAGAAAAAAAAAAATAAGTACACAAAAATGGAAAATTCTATTTCCATACACTAATTTGTCTCTGTGCACACAATGAAACATTATTTAAATGACAATTGTATCCTAAAGCAAAATTATTACAATGGACATCAAAATATACTCACAATATTATATTAAAAAATTTCTATACTAATCTTTTTAAAACAAGAAAATCTCAACACACATCGTTTGAGTAAAACAAAATAAAAACTAAACTCTACATCTGATGAGTATCGTGGTGTTCCTCTTCACACAGATCTAAAATCCAACCCAATTACTTTTGTCTATCGCTTCCAATTCTTGTTTTCTTCGATCAATCATTCACAGATTCAACCATTTCTCGATCAAATCACTCCCGCAAGTTGATCCATGATTTTTGCTTTTTCCTTGTTATTATTTGCTTTGTATGTTAATGCTTCATGATCGTTCTTCCCACTAAACTTCCTTTAAAGTCCATTAAACTCCTTGCTTCCCTAATAACTATTGGACAATTTTCAATGCATTCAAAGAAAATAGAGACACTGTTTGATTACAAAAATCAAAACAATACATAAAAATAAATAAAACAACAGATTCTTATTTTGTTACAAAAACAAAATCAGAATCTAAAAAGGAAAAAAAAAATAAAAATAAAAAAGTAAACTAATTACTTACCTTATTATTTTCTCAAACAAAATTTTGATCAAGTCCTAGTGTTTAACACTATGTCCTTAAGACAGATTCGTCCTTTCCTCGGTAGCTTTCAGATTATGGGCTGTCTATCTCCCAAGATAAAATAATCAACAATAAACAGTAGCAGCACTACAAATTTTTGTACAACAAACACACTTTGTGATTATACACTTTTTTACGAGGAAAATTAAATACAGCAAAATACAGAAAGCAATTGCAGAAAACAAGAACGAAAAATTATTGAATGCAAAATCCAATTGGGGGACTACTTATTTATAGATGAAATAATGGCTTTTCAGAAAAGGTTTCAACAGGTAAAAACCTGTTCGGACAGAGGTTAAATAGGTACAAACTTGTTCGGATTTGAATTGAACAGATAAAACCAGTTTGAACATATAAAAACTTGTTCGGATTTAATTTAAACAGGTAGGAACCTGTTTAGTAAAAAAGAATAGGCGTATTGGACCAAACGTGTAACTCCCTCAAAATAAACCCATAAAACATACAATATTGACATACTTAGACATAAGAGAATAAAGCATAATTACATTTCATCAGAGTATTTCTTACAAATGTATTACATATTGACAACAAAAGCAAATGCCCTACGGGCTTATAACTTTCCAAGTCAACACTTAGTTACAAAAAGAGAGTACTAACTTTTCATAAAATAAGCCCTTGGCTTGATGTACATGTAATACAACAAAATAAACAAAAGAGTCCTTCAACTCCCACAACCATCTAAGCTAAGATCTCAGAGGCAGGCATAATACCTGAACCTGAAAATGATGTCCCATATAGGGTGAGCCAACGCCCAATAGAGATATGCTAAACATAATATGAACAATAACTAAAATATTAGTATTTGACAAATGTTTAACTCATATAAATCAATTCATTATCCATTTCAAATACATGACAGATATGTCCATGTTTCCTTCCATTTCCCATTACTTATCGAGTTCTCAATTTATGAATAAGGCTCAGAACCTGGCCAATAATTTAATGAGACCATAACTCATATCAACAATACTTCCATACTTCACAATAGATACACATGTTTGATATATCAATAACATGTAAGAACACTTCCATACTTCATAATAGATACACATACTTGCTATATCACCACTTCAATAGATACACATATTTGCTGTATCAATAGAGTACATCCCCTATCTCCTCCCAAACAATATCCGGTTTAGGAGTCCATCCCCTATCTTCCCCTAAACCGTTGAATACATCCCCTATCTCCTCCCACACAACACAATGTATACAAACACATATCATATACAAGATCAATCAATACATAAATTTGATGTATTATCCCAACCGTCATACTCGATGACATAGCCAATTGATTAGTTTTAGTTCGCCTAATCGTCATGCATTGTCTACAACAATCAAGACTATCCTCCACCGATAGCCCAAGACAATTATTTCTAAACAGAAAATAATTACATCAATAGATAATTTATCAACAATTTTCAAAGGTGAGTGATTAATAAATCCAACTCCACTATTCTATCTCATAATGAGCCAATTTCATTATTTCCAACTCAATTTCATATTTTCATAATAATTGTCATTAATTACACTAATGACCCAAATATACCCAAACATGGCATTTTCTCCCTTTTCTCATTATTGACCCAAAGGTCCCAAATATTACCAACAACATCAATAACCTCCCTTTTAGACCCAAAACACATAAGTTTGAATGAAAAGAACAAAACTCTACTTTCCAATATAACACATTTCAAACCCTAACTTCCCAAACCAAACCATTTATACAAAAAGCTCAACATTTAGGTTAAAGATCATAAAGATGAGTAGAAATCCCTACCTTAAATTCGGAGCTCAACGGGAGAAGATGAAGAATTTCGAGATGCTCCAAATCCCAAGATTTTCGGATAAAAATGTAGCCCACACCAAGATCAACACTTTTTGTAAAGGCTCAAGGGTAGGAGATCACTCTAACTAGATCAAATCCTAGAGAGAATGTGAGGTTTTAGAGAGAGGAGCTCTTCAATGAAGGTTTTGAAAAAGTAAGAGAGAGAAAGGAAATCGAAAAGTGATCCAAAAAGTCAAAACTCGGACTGATATAAAAGTCACCCTGCTCGAGCGTCAGACACAGACTTACGCTCAAGCGTAAAAAGTGCCGCTCGAGCGTCAAACTCCCCACTCGAGTGGAGGAACAAAATCAAAAGGTCACGCTCGAGCGTCAAAACTCCTGCTCGAGCGTACGAAGACCTGCAGAAAAAATACTGGAAGATGGAAATTCACGCTCGAGCGTCAAAACGCCCGCTCGAGCGGAGAAGCAACAACAAAAGGGCCCGCTCGAGCGTGAAGGCCAAATTCTGGGCATCAACTTTTGGTTCCAAAGCACAACCAACCTATTTTAAACTTGCCCAACACAACCCAAGACTCAAATACTAAGAGTAAGGGAAGGAAATGAGAATGAGACAACAACACAACCACGAAACCAAGTCCGAAATACAATATACAAAGGAAAGGAAACCGGGATCACTATAAAACGAATTAATTTTGAAATTTTCAAACTGAAATTCAAATTCCAAATGATAAGAATTTATTTTATTTTTTTTAGAAGAATAAAATTCAAATGTTTTTGGCCCAAAAAAAATAAGCATTGGGACGAACAGCGGTGGCGCGTGCGTGTGTTTTGTTTTGGGTCCAATGGATCTAGCCCATTTTGCCCATAATCTCACCCTTCCACAAAACTTGGGTACTCCTTGGGACCCTCCCTATGTTGCAAACCTAAGGCTTATAAAACCACACAAAGTTTTCCCCAACAAAGCAATGTGGGACAAACCTTAACTCCAACCTTTATAGAAATTTCACCAAACACACCATTTTCATGGAGCTCACTTTGGCTTCAATTTCTCATTCACCTGATAATGATTTTGAGTAACCAAATATACGACGTGAATAATTATGCGGCAAAGAATGCGTTGCCACAAGGACCCACTAGCTTTGACGCAAGGATCCCACCTAAAAATTAGACCAAAGTTTGGAAATAAACCTTTTTTTTTTTCCAAACCATTTCTTACAATAGCTCGAGGTCATTCACTTCCTTTCTCCTAAGTTTGTTTAGTGACCAAAACTACAATCCAACCTTTGACCCTTTCGGTGTCAAAGCAAAGCAAAACCTTGATCGTGCAATCTAGCCTTTACATCGAGGAATTTTTTTCGTTCTTAAAATCTTAGTACGATTGTAACGCCCCGTATTTTATTACTCGGATAACCTTACCAATATTCATTAATTAAGTCCATTTACAAATAACATTTCTTCCTTGGATGAAATGATGAATAATTAAATATACATATTTTCTCTCATTATACAACAATGACATTTACATAAAATAAAAAAAAATGTCCTGAGGCTAACAATAAAAGAGAGGACACTAGTCTTTACAAAAAAAAATAGCACTCAGCCAAACAACAAATGAAATAGTACAATCCATCACTACGTTACACTTATGAAATGATAAAAATCATTGCTTGATCTTTAAATCCAAAAGGCATTTCATGTATACATGTACAGGCAGGAGGTGAGCAACCACTAGCTCACCAACCAATCTCATATTAAAACATTAGAAGATATGCGAGTACCAAAATCCTTATAGATATATGTGAAATCATATCATGTCAAAACCATATAATTATTTTTACATAATCTCTTAAATCTAATTTATTTAATTAACCACAACAAGTTAACTTAAATAAATAAACATGTTTAAATAGTAACAGGACATCCTTTTCAATTCATTCAATTGTCTCATTATCAATTGAATCAAATAATTAAACAATTTATCAAATTCATTTTATACAGTCTTATGAAATGAATGCATATGCCATGTCATATTCAAAATATTTTTCTCATCTTTTGAAAATCTTACGCACAATACCATTTTGAAAACACATTAATCCAACAATTTTAATAAAATTCCAAGATGGTAAATACGATTCGGGCAATCCCTAGATTGGTGTCTACAAGTAGACTATACAAGTACTACCAATTTGTCATTTTTACCAGTATTAACTGAAGGTTCGACACCTGCAATCTGTCATTTTTACCAGTATTAACTGGAAAGCTCGACACCTATCATCTACACCACCTTTCAAGACTTACCACCGTATTTACTCCAAAATCATTTCATGAAAACTTATTTCCCAACATTCCTTTCTCAATGCAAAGTTTTTAAATCAAATTTCAAAGCTCATCATTATCAAATGAATTGATATGCCAATGCAATGATTAATAATACAATGCAATATTTCTTTCACTTTCAATACTTTCACACAATATTCTCATTGTGATCAAAATTCTCATTTCTCATTTCAATATAATTTCTCAAGATGAATATAAATACTTTTATTCCAATTTATCATGGAACAACAAAATTCCCACACTTAGAGTGATCTCCACCATTTAGTCACTTCAAAACTATATCAACATTTTGAACAACAATTTCCAAAACTTCAACAATTCTTATATTCCATGAAAACCATCATTTATATATAAACAAATAAACAATTTTTCAAACATCATTTATTTTGGCACAAAAAATAAATATAACAACATCTTCAAAGATTGTTAACATCTTTCTTAAAAACTCCCAATTTTTAGGTTTTCTCACCAAAACCACTCATTTTTATTTATTGAAAGAAAGTCACCAAAAACACCTCTTTTCAATCCTCATATTTCAAAACCCTCAATTTCTATTTTTTAAAAAAACAAGAAAGTAAATCTACTTTAAAAAAATCTCTCTTCTTAAATCAACAATCAATTTTCAAAACAAATCAAATGATGATTTCGAAAATCATCTACATCTTGCAAAAACATATATATAACTCAAAGGAAATCCCTATTTATTAAATATTACCATTTCTATCCTACTATGTCAAAAGTTATGATATAATCTTAATAACACATGTTTAACCATAACGAATATAACATTTTAACCAAAACTAATTTAATCCACTAAATTAGTAAGTTTATTATATTCAAAAAAAATTAAATTAATAATATCAAACCTAACTTCTCATGTCTCATCCCTCAAACATAACTATATTTTAACATAACCATTTTTCATACCAAGCTATTTAAAGAGGTAATATTTTTACCAAATTCTCTACTAATAATAATTTCACAACTTTTCTAAAATTACTTAACCAACATGATATTTACATCAAAAATTATGAAATATGCCCAATAGTAACATTTTCGACGTTATGAGTTTGAAAGTCCACATTTCACATTTTTATTTTCATAAAAACGAACATAACTTAATCATTAACATATCATCTTTTATAAAATATCATAAATGTAACACTTTTAGAATTTTTAATCCCAAAGCAACTCTATAATTCCTACTTAAGCATTTACTCCATATTTCTCAACATTAATTTATTTTTCTCAAAAATAAATTCCAAATCAGAGATAAAAAAAAAAATCAACTGTATTTTTCTCAAAATAAATCATCTAATCATAATAAGATGTAAAGACAATCCATACAACTATTAAATTTTATTTTTGGATTTCTTTGCAAAATTATCAATACAAAATGATTTTTCCAAATCAATCTCAAAATGCCAACATTCTTAACATTTTAATATAATTTTTCTTTCAAAAATTACCAAACAAAAATCTGAAAAAAAAATATATATATATATATATGCAATACCTCTTATAATGATATATTTTCTCAAAATAACCCTAACATAGCTTTAAGGTGAAAATATGAAGAAAGTCCTTACTTCAAATATGAAGAAAAGTTAATCCTAAAATGCAAACATCACCCGATCATGGATCAGAGATCGCCATTGCAAAGATCACGATGAGCTCTCCGACTTTCATATACAACACTTTGGCAAAATCTCACTCTAAAGACTCTCATTTCAAGCTCAAAGATTGAGCTTCAATGAAGAAATAAAGAGAGAGAGAGAGAGAGACGTTGAGCGAAAGAGAGAGACGTTGAAAGAAAGAGAGAGATGAGCTCTCTGCCAATTCAAATAAAGCAAATGAAAAGAAACGGTAGAGAAAAGAAAGATAGGACAATGGAGAGAGAGAGAGGTGAGGGACAACCCCAAGTGGGTTCGTTTCTCTAAAATTGGTTTCCCCCAAAAGAAAAACATAATTTTTGTAATAATACCTCAAAATTTTATAATATAAATTATAAAATGGTATAATTTGAGTGCTGCTATTAGCACCTACCAAAATTCTTTGGACCCCCTATTTCTTTGGACCCTGACCCTAAACCCTAAATTTTAATCATATTTTTTTGGACACCCCACTTATTACCAAATCTACCCATATTCATAATATTTTCACAATGAAATGCACACCCACCTAATTTTTCATTCCTCTCCTTCCCTGGCTCTCCTTCGACAAATCAAAACTCGCGCCTTTCATCCTCATCTCCTGAATCCACCTCGTCATTGCTCTGCCATCGCTCCTCTCTCTCCACTTTCCAGTACCTCCAGAGCTTAATCTGAACCAAGAAGATCACAACAATCGAAACCGAAACCGACAAAATCGATGGAACCCACCATTTTTCACACAAAGATTTGTAATCATTTTGGTTTTTGGTGGTTGAAATGAAGAGAATGATTGAGAATAAGGAGTGGAAAATAAAGAAGAAAAAACAAAGTTGGAATATTTCTCTTCCAATTGTGTCTTTTCTTGTTTCTTTAATTGTGATTCGGCGAGCACAAAGGTGTTCTTCTCTTTGCAAGAGCTTGAGAAGTAAGAGGTGACCTGGGCTTTGAGAGATTTCCATTAATGGTTGGTTTTGAATTGTGGAGATTAGTTTGTGGGGTTGGTGTTCTTCGTCGATTGGGATTTCGACGACGTGGGTCTCTTTGGACTTTGCCATTGATTGAGAAATTCAAATGAGAAAGTAAAGATTGATGCGAATTGTAGGAATAGAAAACATTGTATATATATATATAAAACTAATCTCCATAATATTTCCATAATATTTTTAGAATAGAAAACTAATCTCCATAATATTTTCACAATGAAATGCATACCCACCCAATTTGTTCACCACTGTGTAGCCAAAAAAATATATTTTGTTCCAAACTGTTTTGTCGAACAATAATGATCCTATCAACACTGTATGTCCGAACAAAATTTGTTCATCACTGTGTAACTTGAATCCTTTCCTATTCACAACTTAAAATAACATGAATTAAATCCATTCAAAATACATAACTTAAATCCATTCCAATTCACTCTTTTTCATTCTAAGTTAGTTTAACAAAGAAAATTACATAACTGACTATCTGCATTAATGTTCAGAACCTATGTATTGAACGAAAGGATTATGTTTAGTACTGTATTACTGAATATAATTCTAACAGTCAGCAAACCAGTACCGAACAGCTCGAACGAAACAAGAACGATCAAAAACGACCGAAGATGTTAATACAAGACAGATAAACTTATTAATGGAACGCCGATCTCACTAGAATTGTTGTCCTCATCTTCCATTGCTCTACACAGTGAAATAAGTGGTGAAGTATACGTTATACTTGAAGCAAAACTTTCAAGTTCAATAGCGTTGATGATGGTGATGAAGATGACACTTTAGGATTTAAGATGATTATGAAAAATAATAGATTTAGAATTTATATTAGTTGGTTATGAAAAGTAATAGGTTTAGGGTTTACAAACATGAATACGTATAGTTGGAGTTGGAGTTGGAGTTGGAGTTGGAGTTGGAAGTGGGGGTGGGGGTGGGTGTCCAATATTATAGAATATTAGTTCTTATTGATAGGTGGGTGTTCCATTTAATAATGTCTTTTAATGTAATTTTACTTTAGGGTATAATTGTAATAAAAAAAATTATAAAATTGAGAGTCCAAAGAATTTTGACTAGTGCTAATAGCAGCACTCTATAATTTTTCTCACCACAAAATATAACATTTTTGTATACCACAAAGGATAATAATTTGCTCACTACGAAATATACACATTTTCATTCCTTATAAAATATATAATTTTTCATCATATGGTACACACCATAAAATCAACTATCAAATATTTATTATAATCCTATATAATAAATAATAACAACTCCCAATGTGGTTATTACCAATCACATAATTAAAAAGGACTAAACAGTTAAATATGAGTCATTAAACAAATTCAAATTAAATTAAATCTAAATCATGGGTCTCACCCATAAGTCAAACGTGGTCCAATTATGTACCAAAATAGATCCAACAAATTTATCTCAAATCATAATCCAAACACCCAAAACTCAAATTTCAAATTCTGCTATAAATTAAACTGAATACCAATCAGTCCGTGAATTTTCATAAAATAAATATTCATCATTTAATTCTAAAATTTTTATCCAACGTGCTAGACTCATACAGGAACAACATATAAAAATTTCATAATTTTCTGAGATCGAGAACTATTTTTAAAAAATACAAAATCGAACTATTTTTGTACAGAATTTACACAGTAATCAAATTCAAAAATTTGCTCAATTAAATTATGCACTGACTATTTAAAAAAAACAATCTGAGTCATTACAACGACATATTTGATATTGCCCTTATTTTTCCATTTTTAATGGCCACTATCATGTGTTTTGGATGCCTAATTAACTTGAAAGTTTTCTATTTAGCTATTTAACTGTTATTTCTATGTCAGAAGCACCAGGCTTTTGGTTAAACTGTGGAGGAAAAAGAAAAAAGAAAAAAGAAAAAAAAGATGAAAGAAGAAATTATTGAAATACCAAGATATTGTGCCCTCTCCTTATGTTCAGTGATGTCTAATGTGGCATTATTCTTTCTTTTGCAAAATGCGTGATACTCTCGTTTTGACCATGAGAATGTTCTAAAGCAAATAATGACAAGGAAAAAGCAAAAATAAAATACACAGATTCAACTATTTCCCAATAAAAAATAATATACTTCTTAATTGAAACAGTTCATCTGGGTAGTCTCTGATTTTAAACCGTAGTTCATTGTTGTGTTGAAATAGATGAAAGGGGTAAAGGTGTGTGAAAGGAGGCTTTAGGTGGTGTGTGAAAGGGGTAAAGATGAGTTAGGGTATAATTGGAACATCAAATGTGTGGAATGAAAGAATAATCAAAACCAAATGGGTAAATTACACTTACACCCCTGAGATTTGGGTTTAATACATAAGTTTGGGAAATGACATTGACTTTCTGTCATTGTAATTATTTAGATGGAATTAACGTTGATATCAAAAAGAGATTGAATTCATACACTCTCTCTTTTCTTACTTTGTTTTGCTTTTTCTTTTTTTTTTCTTTGCTTTACTTTTTTTTTCCAATGTAATTTCCTTTGTTTTCTATCAGGAGTTGTTGTCTTTATATAAGAAAGGGTTTGTGAAATGAAACTATTAATCAAAGGGGTAGAAATGTAATTTCTATAACGTCAGGAGGTGGAATGTAATTGAACCAAATCTCAAGGGGTGTTAGTGTAATTTACCTAAACCAAATTAATAAGTGTGTGCACTGAGAAATGATATGCACTAAGATAAGTAAATGTGTGGAAATAGAATTTTTCCAAAAAAATAATTCATAGAATCAATTACAGACAAAACACATACGACTTCTAACTTTTGTGTCTTGTCTATGATTAAAACTCAAAAAAAAAAAAAAAAAAAAAATTACACGTGGAGAGAGAACACCTTTCTCTGGAACGAACAACCCAAGAAGAGGTGAAGAACAACTTTCCTAGATACAATTCCACCGCTTAAAAATTGCATATTTGTGATACAATTCCATCTCTTAGAGCAAGAAGTACATTGCAAGAAACCCTAAACCTCCAAGCAAAGGCACTAGTTATCATTCTGTCTCAAAGAATCCCAAAATAATGAGACAAAAACTTACATGTTTTTCAAATAGTAGAATCATACTTGCGCATCTTACAGGTAACAAGTATACCTCAAAGAATCCCAAACTCTCACTATCCTATGCACCTTAACATCAAGAGATTATCAAGTATTACGGGAATACGATGTGGTTGTGTAACAAATATTTTTTTGAGCTAGGTAAGTACATGACTCTTTATTTATCGGATTGGTATGTATAGTGCGACATTAAAATTCTTAGAAGTTCAAATAATTACTTCTGAACATCCCTTTCTTGTTTGACAATGATGAATAAGAATTTCAATTTTAAAAAAGGAAAATAATTTAGAAACATAATTTTTGCTCAAAAAATCTCATCCAGAATGATGTGACAAAAGAAAATTTTAAAATTATGAGCCATAATGGTGGTATTTTGATTTGAAATGAAACTTACAAAGAGTTCAGTATAAATTTTTTATACAAATATTTCATTTGTATATCAACAATCTTAAAAAAAAATCATTCAGACGCAGCCCCTAGATTCTTTATTATTATTATTATCTAACCCATACTGGTGGGGATGTTCGAACCTCGCCAGAAGTCTTCCATTCATTTACTATATTAATTCAAATTGATACATGCATCACATTGTGGAAAGCTTCCCTAGTTGTAGCCTTCCTGCTAAAAGGTTGGTTGATAGTTTCTCTATCAATCCAGCTTTCAGTTTTTACCGCAAAACCACTAATAACCATACAAATCAAACCTAGAAACTAATAAAAAATTAACCTTCAGAAATTAGAAAAAAAAAAAAAAAGAAAAAAAGAAAAGAAAAAGAAAAAGAAAAAAAAAGGTCAAGCTTGAAAACTCTCTTTCTCCCTCATAAGTCAACTTTTTATTTCTCTCCTTTCTCTCTAAAGTTATCAACCCATTTATATTGGCTTGATGATGAAGATTAAGAACGAGAGACCAAAAAAAAATAAAAATGTTAGACAGAGAGAGTAGCAAGAGAAGATTGATATATATTGTTATCAAGAGTCACAGGACTGGGAGTCCTAAAATGGTGAACGGGTTTTTGTGAGTTATACAACATGCGGTAAATTTCTATTAAAATTCATTATGAACATGATTATTATTCAAATTCATGTCATATACTTATTTGGACTTGCCTGTATCTCTCTCTCTCTCTCTCTCTCTCTCTCTCTCTCTCTCTCAACTTATTGAATCTTTGTTCTTGGTTTTGATTTGTGAAAGTATTTCAGAATTTAAACATGATAAAGATCCCATGCATATGCATGATTTGATTATTATTTAGCTGTTTCCTCTTTTTATTATTTTTCCGATATAATAGGTACGGTAATATTAATATTGATATTGATATACATGGGCATCTTAATTACAATTTTTTGAAAACCTCTGCAATTTATCCTCAAGGTTTAAATTATGTTTTCCTTTTTTTTTTTTTTTTTTGGGTAGTGGTGGTGACCGTGTGATCCATTAAATTCCCTATTAATTAATAATCTTTACTTAATTTGTAATTGAAAAAAGGTAACTATTATTGATATTGTTGGCTACATATTTTGTACAAACCAATTACAATTTGACGCGTAGCAGAATAAGGGTAATACAGGAAGACTATTCAAGTCTTCGATCCTGATCGAACACGTGGCAGTTAGTATTGATTATTACGAGATTTGAGTAGCAGTGAATTAACAAAGAGATGTAAGGTGATATGGCTTCAACGGTTACTCACATTTAAATTCAAATTTAGGAGGGAAGCCTAACTGCAAGTGATGGCACAGTGGAGCTAATTATAAGCAACACGATCAGCGATCATGGAGGAGCAGTTCAACGGTTGGAAATACAGTTCGATGGTCATTCTTGATAAGTATAAATAGCAGAAAAGGCCCAGAAAAAGACCCCCAGACTTAGATCCAAAAAACCAGTAGTATTCTACTTATTTTCCTTCTTAGTTTTACATTTCCAATCTTACATTTCCTATTTTTTATATTCCTATACTTTAAATTCATGCACTGCACTTCATTCATAGGAGTAGTTTCAAGTAGTAGATTATTGCTTTAAACCTCTACGAGGCTGAGTTTGGATCATTGTAAGTTTTTTATTTTTATAAAATGCTTCAATTGTTCTTCATTTAATTGTTATCTTGCTTAATTCTCCTAAATCAAGCCACCAGTAAAAGTCCTCTTCATTAAGGCTAAAAAAACTAAAACACAATCGTCTGATAATTGGTTGGCAATTAATTCTCTGTAAGGACTGATTGATCCTTGCTGGTTCGCCCACAATTACAAAAATAACCTTCGAAAGCCAAAAAGCCAACATATATTTTTGGCACGCCCGGTGGGACTAATTGAAATGGCTAGACGTAGGAGACAAGGAGAAAATGAACGCTTGGAAGAAGGCGTGGAAGAAGAGGTAGAGATACCTAATCCAGAGGATAATGTGATAACACATCCTGTGGAAACTCCTATTTTATCAGAACCTATGGTCGAACAGACCAGTACTTCAGAACAAGTACCACATGTTCGTAATATTGGACGAGACCAAGGAATTGGACCATCCACTGTTCCATCTACTCAGCCAATAAATCCATAGGGTGGCCTAGTAGATGCCATGGGACAGCAGTTAATGAACACGATGGAAATATGGGCAACATCCTTTTTGGATCGAATGAATAACCACCAACCAACAAACTCAAGACACATATAGGAAGTTTTAAATGTTCCTCAGCAAAGATTGGCTAAAGATAAACAGCCTATGCAAGTTAATGGACATTCTAATGCTCAAACTAGTAATCAGAACTATGAAAGATTATCACCTTAGTCTTGGTACGAACCTATTTCGAGGCCTATAGCAGGTCAAAATGCCTCAGTACTTAACAGTGAAGCCATGCAAATTGGTGGATCTGGCCTAGTCCAAGAACATGGCGTAAGAATGATTCCAAATTCCATGTTCGAAGCCATACCTGGCACAAGGGGGTTCACTAATCCCTTATTCGAATTTATACCCGAGGGGTTGGAAATGATTCCAAATTCCATGTTCGAAGCCATACCTGGCACGAGGGGGTTCACTAATCCCTTATTCGAATTTATACCCGAGGGGTTGGAAGGTTTTCCTACAAATAGAAGAGACACAACACTTGTTTCAGCACCTTTCGCAGGTCCTTTTGCAGGACAGGCTCAAAGGGGTTACCCACACCTCCAACAGTAACCTGCACCACAGGGACAACCAGTCCCAAATATACCACCTTATGGACCAAGAGGACCACAAGCACAAGGTTGTCCACCAAATCTTGTGTTTGTCCCTCCAGTAGTGGTTCAGCAGGCACAAAATATGGTCCTTAAGGACCAAATTGCTGACATTGTTAAAGAGATGTGTGGATCGATGGCTGGGGGTCCCGACTCCTGTCTACAGGAAACCATACCCAGAATGGGTAGATAGGGTACATGAATACCCAAGAGGTTTCAGGATACCAGATTTTGCCCTTTTTTATGGAAATGGAAACCAATCAACAGTGGACCACATTGCTAGGTTTGTTGCTCAATGCGGTGAATTTACTAATAATGACTATATGAAGTTAAGGTTATTCCCAAATTCCCTAACTGGGGGAGCATTTATATGGTATATTAACCTTACACTTGACTCTATCCAAATTTGGCAACAAATGGAATAGGCTTTTCATGCTCAATTCTTCCAATCGGAGCCAGAGGTTTCCATGGCAGACTTGGCAAGGTTGAGTCGAAGGCCTGATGAGAAAGCTACTCAGTTTATTGCTAGATTTAAAAGGGCTCGAAATAAATGTAAAGTCATCCTACCAGAGCCAGAATTCGTGAGATTGACTCAGAATGGTTTAGAATTTAGGCTTTGAAAGAAGTTTGACTCAACTGAGTTCAAAGACTTAGTGGAACTCACTTATAAGGTGTCTAGGTACGAAGCATTATTAGAAGAGGAGCAAGATCGAAATAATGCATCATACAAGACATATTATAGAGATCCTAATTATGAGATCGATGCAGCAGAGATTGTGGGAAAAGAACCTATGATCTGTGAAGCATTAATTCATAAGGATACAATAATTGACCAACAGTTTAAAAAGAAAGACATTTATAGGAAATACTCTTTCGATTTAACGAGGGCAGATGACATTTTTGATCATTTGCTTGCGGCCAACTTCCTTAAGTTACCAAAAGGAGTCAAAATTCCATCTCCAGATGAACTTAAAGGAAAAACATATTGTAAATGGCATAATTCTTGGTCTCACTCGACTAAAAACTGTATTGTTTTTTGAGACAAGATCCAAAAGCAGATTCGAAAAGGAAGTCTAAAATTCCCAGTTAAAGCAAAACAGGCCATGGGGATCGACAGTAATCCATTTCCAGAACTTGGAGAAAACGCAGCTAATGTTGTTGTACCAAACTTCCAGAATTTATCTCTGCAAAAATTAGAAGAGGTCAATGTGCAAATGCATGTTGCCAGCCAGGCTACTATTAAGAAAGACACTAGAAGTCTGCCAGTTGTTGGACAAGGCTCTACAAGTCAGAGAAAAGACTCTGATGAAGAAACACTGGATGATGATTCCTTGGAGGCAGCAGTTATCGAAAGAATGTGTCCCAGGTATAGGTTGAGTTATAAGTGGCTGAAAGGGCTCCCGATTGATGAGAAGCAATATTACAAGGATGTGCAAAGACGTCCTAAACCAACCAGTGCTCACAACAAAAGGCCATACCCAACTAGTGTTAGGCAGCAGCCATTAATAGCTGAGCCAACAGCTGATAGAATGCATTCTAAAGGCAAGAGGCCTTTATATGAGTCCAGGCCACCTAACTATTACAGAATGGAGAGCAGTCATTCTGAAAGGAGGTCGGAGAGGGGCTCAGTTTGTGGGATCAGAGCCAGAGATTGGCCCCCTAGACCAGCATTACGTAGGACATAAAGTGGCTACCTTCATCAAAGGTCTGAGTTAGGCCCAAAACATGAAGCCAAGGCCAAGCAGTGGCCTTCGCAGCCAGCTTCGAAGATGGCCTCAAAGGAGGAAAGAAACAGTTCAACAACTGAGTCAGTAAGTTCGTAGGTACCTGGAGTTCCAGATTGGTTTGTGATGCAGAACAAACCTAGGGAAGTGTCCACCCAGAGAGATGTTGTTGGGAACCAAGGTAGGATGGTCAAACGTCCTTTGATGGCTCCAAACAATTGGGTATTGCTTAAGCACCCAAAAACAAAGGAACCAGATATGGTCCCCGTAATTTCTAGATCACAAAGAAGGAAGATTCAGCGTAGGTACACTCAGTACTAGAAAGACCTGAAAGAAAGTGGAGAAAGCTCCTCATTGGTCCAGACAGAAGGAAAGAAGAATCCAAAGTCAGACCATACTCCAAAACCAACTCTACAAGACAAAATGGGTTGTAGCATAGAACAATTGGCCAAAGTTCACTCTGAGTTAAAAGCGAGAGAGAAGTCCAGTCTAGCAGGATTGGAGAAGGCTTTGATGGAGAGTGATAGCGAGATAGAAGAAGAAGTTGGCCTAGGCCAAAAGAAAGGAATGGTTGAGGAAGAAATGTTCGAAGCCTTCATGGCTGAACAAACATTTTTGGTTGAAAAGCCAGTCGAAAAAGACCATTCGAAGGAGTCTGTTAGTAATGAGGTGCCAGAATGCAGCATGGAAGATGCTTCTGATATGACTGAACAAAGTAGCCAAGAAAAGAAACAGGCACAGCCGACCATTCAATTTGGCTCAGTATCAGTGAATATGGTACACATACTACCACATGAATTCCAATCTGGAGATGAGGACCAAGAGGGGCAAGAAATTGACCCAATTCCAGTCTCTAGCGAAGACTCACAAGTGAGTATGGTGCAAGATAATTCCGGAATGGCTACCTCAATGGAAACTGAATATAAGAGTGAAGAAGAGGTGAGTATTAACCTCTCATATCCTTTTGAGTATCCCTCGAACTCTATGACACAATATGTCAAGCCTTTGTATATCAAGGCCTTCTTCGATGGGATACAATTGAACCAAGTCTTGGTGGATAATGGGGCAGTGGTGAACTTATTACCGAAATCTTCCTTGAAGAAACTAGGGAAAAAGAACCCCAGGTTAATCTCGACCAGCACAACCATTGCTGGTTTCGCTGGAGACAAACAGATGGCTCAGGGAATTCTACCCATCAACCTAAGTGTGGGAACCAGGGACTGCATGACGGCATTCTTTGTGATCGACAGCAATGCTAAATACAATGCTTTACTTGGTAGAGATTAGATCCACACTAACAAATGTGTTTCTTCCTCTTTGCATTAGAAAATAATGATGGCCTTGGGCAATGGAGAGACAGAGGAAATTGATGTAGATCCTCAACCCTCCATAGCCTGTGCGGACTTCGCAGAGGCCAAATTGTATATTGAGAGAGTGACACCACTCAGTATACTGAGGAAACCTGATGGCTCAGCCGAAGTGACGGCTGATGAAGAAGTGACACACCTGAAGCACTTAGTCCAAGAAAGTGCTGATGAAGAGGTTGTCGTTAAGGATGACAATGATGTCTGGTTGTAGGCAAAGAGATGAAGCATAAGAAGCCAAGTCTTGGGCTCTAATTAAGTTTTCAATATTGGATGTAAAATCAATAGTCCAGAAAGTGCAAGAGCAAGAGAAAGAAGCCATGATAATTGGCTGCAAGCAGCAACAGGCCAGAGTTTTGGCCCTTGATGAATACTGTGCATTGGACATTGAAACAAAAGTCGAGGAGATACAGGAAGAAGAAGCCTTATGGACAGACTTTGTCTATGAGAAGGAGGGTAAAGATGTTGAATCAAAGAATCTGGGAGCAGAACAAAGCAAGAAGATTGCTTCAAAGCCAGAAGGGATCAAAGAAGGAGCTTCAGTAAGTTCTCAGATACAAGACCCCTTAGAAGAAGTAAATTTATGGGAAGGTTCTATACAACAGCCCATCTATATAAGTGCTTGTTTGAATGTTTTGGACAAGGACCAGTTGTTGGTTGTTCTGAAGAAATATAAAGATTGTTTTGCATGGTCTTATAATGAACTACCAGGATTTGATAGGTCATTAGTGGAACATAGGCTCCCCATGAGGCCTAATTTCAAGCCATACAAGCAAAAACCAAGAAGAATGAGTCCAGAAGTGATTCAGAAAGTTAAGGAGGAGATTCTTAGACTACTCAAGGCAGGCTTTATTAGGACACCCAGGTATGTTGAATGGCTATCCAATATTGTGTCTATAGTTAAGAAGAATGGTAAAATGAGGGTATGCATTGATTTCAGAAACTTAAATCTAGCAACTCCAAAAGATGAGTATCCCATACCTATAGTAGATTTGTTGGTAGACAGTTCAGCAGGGTATCAAATTTTATCAATGATGGATGGGCACTCTGGTTATAACCAAATCTGCATTGCAGAGGAGGATGTTCACAAGACAACATTCAGATGTCCTGGGAATATTGGCACCTTCGAATGGGTTAAAATGCCATTTGGCCTGAAGAATGCTGGGGCTACATATTAGAGGGCTATGAACACTATCTTTCATGACCTCGTTGGTGGGTATTTAGACTGTTATATTGATGACATTGTAGTTAAATCCCAATCTATGGAGGTGCATCTGTTTCACTTAAAAGCAGCTTTTGAAAGAATAAGAAAGTTCAAGTTGAAACTCAATTCTCTCAAATGTGCTTTGGACGTATCATTTGGAAACTTCTTGGGCTATGTAGTATACCAGAAAGGAATACAGATTGATCAGAATAAAGCGAAAGCCATCATTAAAGCCAGACCTCCATCAAGTAAGAAAGAATTACAAAAGTTCCTTGGACAGGTTAATTTTCTTCGAAGATTCATTTCTAACACTGCAGGGAAAACTAAAGTCTTTTCTTCCTTGTTAAGGCTAAAAGATGAAGAAGAATTTGTGTGGACAACAGAGCATCAAATTGCTTTCAAAAGAATCAAAGCCTACTTGGCCAACCCTCCAGTGCTGATGCCACCAAAGGGTGAGAAGCCCTTGAAGTTATACATAGCTGTAGCAGAGGATTCATTGGGAGCTTTCTTAGACCAAGACAATAAAGGAGGCAAGGAGCAAGCTGTTTATTACCTTAGTAAGTTTTTAAATTCTTGTGAATGTAAATATTCAGCTGTAGAAAAGTTGTGCCTTACATTGTATTTTGCTGCAATGAAGTTAAGATATTATCTTTTGCCTACAACTGTCTTGGTAATTGCAACCACAGATTTGGTTAAGTATATGTTATCTAGACCTATGTTGAGGGGAAGAATTGGCAAATGGATACTAGCCTTATCAGAATTTCATTTAGAATATGTTCCCCAAAAGGTAGTAAAAGGGCAAGCTTTAGCTAATTTTTTGGCAGACCATCTATCTCAAACAGAAAGTCAAGAAATAATGGAACTTGGTATGGCTAGTGTTGAGCCATGGCAAATGTGGTTCGATGGATCAAAAGCCAATGGCCTAATTGGAATTGGTATAGTGATTAAATCACCACAAGGAATAGAAACTACACATGGTTTCAGGGTGGATGAGATTACTTGTTCTAATAATCAAGCTGAATATGAAGCCTTAATAGTGGGACTGGAAATTCTTATTGGATTGCAAGTTTATGCAGTTGACATATTTGGAAATTCTCAATTGGTGGTTAACCAAGTGAAAGGGATTTTCAAATGTCAAAGTATAATCATGTTGCCATACTATGTTGTTGCATTACATCTACTTTCTCAATTTCAAATAGCAAATGTAACTCATGTCCCAAGATTCTTGAATAATAGAGCTAATGATGTGGCTTAGAAAGCTTCGAATTTCAAGAGAAGGGATAATGCTCAAAGGGACATAAGCCAAACAACATATCAGAAATTAATACCACCCTTGAATAAAAGGAATGTGGTCCTGGAAGTCAACCACAATGACCTACAAGAACAAGATTGGAGGCATCCAATAATGCAGTACTTGACTGGCCCATCTTCGAAGGCCAGCAGAAAAATTAAATTGCAATCTATGCAATACATGATGTATGGTAATGCTCTCTACAAAAGAGGGAGAAATGGTTTATTACTGGAATGTTTAAGCCCAAAAGAAGTATTAACAGCTACGGCTGAGGTTCATAAAGGCATCTATGGTGCTCATCAGCTTGGGGTGAAAATGAGATGATTGCTTCGAAGGCATTCCTACTATTGGCCAATTATCCTTAAAGACTGTATAGAATATGCAAAAGGTTACCAAGCATGTCAAAAGCATGGCACAATAAGGCATGTGCCCATAACTGACCTGCATGTAGTAGTGAAGCATTGGCCATTTAGAGGATGAGCCATGGATATGATGGGGAAAATACACCCACCTTCTTCGAAGCATCATTGTTTCATTTTAGTGGCCACTGATTACTTCACTAAGTGGGTCGAAGTTAAGCCATACAAGGCTGTAGACCAGACTGAGGTCATTGGATTCATTAAAGATTTAATCCATAGATTTGGTATCCCACAGACTATAACTGTTGATAATGGGACTGTATTTGATGGGAAGATGGTAAAATCTTTTGTGGCAGAGTTTGGAATTAGCCTTGTTAATTCCACCCCCTACTATGCACAAGCCAATGGTCTAGCTGAATCATCCAATAAGTCCTTGAAAAAAGGAATACAAAAAGTTGTGGAAGACAATCCTAGGAATTGGCATAACTTATTGTTGGATGTATTGTGGGCTTATAGAACTTCCCCAAGGTCAAGCACAGGAGTCACTCCTTATGCCCTAGTATATGGGCATGATGCAGTGTTACCTGTGGAAATTAATGTCAAGTCCTTGAGGGTAAGATGCCAAGACCAGTTAGATCCTGAGCAATACCATCAGAGTATGTGCTTAGAATTAGAAAGCATAGATGAAACTAGAATTCTGGCATTAAATAGCATTCTTTTTCAAAAGAAGAAAGCAGCCAAAAATTATAACAAAAAATTCAAATACATTGGCTTTGATGAAGGTGATTTGGTATGGAAGACAATACTCCCAATAGGGATTAAAAGCCATAAGTTTGGCAAATGGTCACCTAATTGGGAAAGACCATATCAAATTCATAGAGTCCTGCCTTTTGGAGCATACCATTTGAGAAATTTGAATGGATACATACATCCCAAAAAGATTAATGGCAGATATTTGAAGCCTTATTTTCCAACCATTTGGGAAACACAAGGAATAAAATAAACATTAAGTACAAGAACACGAGAATGCTCAAATGATAAATAAGAATTTGTTCTTCATAAAGAATTGAATACATTCTGCCATAAATTGGCCCAGAAATCATTACAATGTCTCAGTTGTTCTTTTACAATGAATGTTCTATTCTTAAATGACGAGAACAACTGGATGGCTGTGGTCATTTCCTCCTTTTGTTTAGCCAGTCCTTGGTTGGTGATCTGCAGTTTGGTGTCAGTTCGAATTAAGGCCTGGTTCACTGCAGATAGCTCCTCCTCAAGTCGAGCTTTCTTCTCCAGTAGTTGAGTTCGAAAGTAGAAAACAGAATAATGTTGTTCCTTTAGTTCTGATACTTCAGTATGCACTGTGGAAACAAAGTTCTGATCTTCAACCAATTTCTCATCTGCAGCCTTGGCAGCATGGCAAATGTTGATATAGAAGTCAATAGTGGCTTCAGCCTAGGATAAATGGCTTGATACAGTCATGCTAGATTGCTCAACAATTTTGCAGCACTGAAGGAAGCCATTTCTTAGTATAGGTCTCTCTAAAGCCTCAAAGGGAATCCTCGAAAAAGATGTCAATAGCTCCAGGCAGTTGTCCAAGCCTATCAGAGGTGGAAAAGGCTTACTACTGGAAGAAGACCTCTCAAAAATTTCTAGTAAGGAATCAGCCAAAACTAATGGCTCAGTCTCATCACTAGCCATTGGAGAGGTAGAAGGCAGGTCAAAGAGACTAGCTAGTCTTGCTTCAAAAATGTCTATCTCATCTGTGGACATGAAAGGGGCAGAAAGGGCTTTGGTGGAAGGCACAAAGACCTGCATAGGGATAGGAGAAATGGGTGGAGCATCTTCAATGGTCTCTATGGTTCTAGCCACCAATAAATCAAGGGAAGAAGGGCTGGAACTAGGCAAAGGTAATAAACTACGAGTTGGAGAGCTGCCAGCACCCTCTATAGGGGAATCAGCTACCATCAAAGGGAAGGTAATAGCTGGAACTTCCTTAGGAGGAGAAGGAAGAGCAAGGCTCGAAAGAGAATTAAATTGAAACAGGTCAAAAGACAAGTAAGGAAGATATGGAATTAAGCCAAAAGAAAGTGATGCAGGAATACTTGGCCTTAGAAAAGGTATAGAAAATATAGGGCCTGGAAGTGGCAGAATTATTTGAATGTTCTCCACATCTTGAGTTTGTTCCACTTCAACTGAAACTAAGGTAGTCCTTATTGGAAGAACATGCTCAGTAGTTGTTGCTGCAAAAGAAGAAGTACAAAGTAATGTCAAGTCTCAGTACCTAAAATCTGACAAGGAAAAACAAGTAGAGGCTTAAAAGAAGTTACTTGTTTTAGAAGTGATAGCAACAATAGAAGAGCCACGAAGGGAACAGTGCTCGGCAATATGTAGCCTTCTTGCAGTTTCCCTTTGGATTGCATTAGCAGCAACAGCTTCATCTCTTAAGAATTGCTGCTGCCGTCTCTTCTCAGCTCTCTCAAAAACAATTATGGCCTTAGAATGTTCATGCTCCACTGCCTTGGCAATTAAAAGGAGAGACAGTCATCTTCCTTCTCTTTTTTCTCTGTATTAGTATTGCTTGCTCCTTCTCAATTTCTCTCTCTTCAATCTGGGATTCAGATTCCTCATAAGTGAGTTCCTCTACTACTACTACTCTAGCAGTTGTCTCATGAGTAGGATCTTGAGCCAAATCAGAAGAAGAGACAGTTACTCTCTTTTTTCTTTGTATGAGTGTCACTTGCTCTTGAGCTTCTTCTTCTTCTTCTTCTTCTTCTTCTTCTTCTTCTTCTTCTTCTTCTTCTTCTTCTTCTGCTGCTGATTGAACTGCATATGCTTCCTTTTCAGGATTAGGCAAGAGTTTCATTTTCTTCTTTTGCTGTTTGTTCCTGAGGAGCTGTAAAGCTTGGGTCTTCTGAGGAGAATCTCTCTGTGAAGCACCCGCACCACCTTCACAAAAGAAGAACTAAAGATAAGGCTAAAAAGCATTATAAAAAAAAAAAGGGCAAAAAGAAAAAGAAACAAGGGTATATACCTTTCTTAGAAGCAGCCCGAGTAACTCTAGGAGGAGTGGAAGTAGCAGAAGTAGACTGTGTGGTGGCAGGCATAGGAACTGAAGTGGTAAGAACAGTGGAAGAAGTGGCAGCCCAAGCTCATTTGGGCTTAGATTGGGGCACATCCAGCACCATCAATAAGTCTTAAGGAGCAATGGCCAGGTATACTTCCATGTTGGTCACCCACTAGTTTTGGTACCTCTTCAATGGGTTACCTTGAGGAATGAAAGGTATATATTCAAAATCGATCAAGTCCTGTATAAACTTAAAAGTTGCCTCTTCTAGTCTAGACCTTCAAACCTTTAAATCCTTGCTAGTAAGACTCAGATTGGTGTTACTGCAGAGAAGTATTGGGACCCCTTGTGAAAAGCCAAATTGTCTAGCAAATTGAGCAGGACAATAAGGCTCAGCAATGCATTTATAGGCTCTCGGGTTCATAGTCCCAATAAATAGCTCTCTGGGGATCATAATAGAAGCACATATATCTTTATGAGGAGGTGAAGCACAAAGCCTATCACTTAGAAAACTCTTCAGCTAAGATGGGCCAATAGTAATGGGTTCGAAGGGACGAAAGCTGTAAGAAGGAAGGGAAGCTGGAAGTTGGTGGAAGAAAGAAAAGTAAGAAGCAAAGGTAGAAGGATAAAATGAAGCATTGGCTAGTCTCATGCCATGAGTAGGAGGGTTTGGCTCAAAAAATTTAAGGCACTTAGACTGTAGCTCAATAAAATAAGTAAAAAGCCAAAGCTGAAGTATCCAAAATGGACCTCCTTGATTGGCATCTAAGGGTTTCTCATAGAAAAGAGAACAAGCTCTATATACATGACCTAGAACATATGGGGCTAAGGCCACCTTTTTCTATAGGACAAGAGCTTTGGCAAGAGGGGCAAATTCATGCATAATTCTTTGAGAAGAAGTGCAAAAAAGGAATTTGTAAAGCCAATATAATATGAAAGAAAAGAATTGCCTATCAGTTATAGGACCTTCCCTTCTATTCTCAGCCTTGACAAAGTCACTGTAGGATGAGTTAAGGGATGGGGGGGGAAAGGGGACTGGTAAGTCAGGATAATCTGGTCCAATGGGGATACCAATGGGAGACAATCCTAGTAGATGGAAGACATCAAGAATAGTGGGGGCCATCATCCCACATCTGAATTGGAAAAAATTAAAAACAGAATTCCAGAAACAAAGGGCAGCAGGAATTAGAAAAGGGTCCTCTGAGATGGTAAACCTAGATAGTCGAAGGGCATCGAAAAGGCAGAGCTCTTGAAGGTCCAAAGTCCTAGCAGGGACAACCCGATCGTACCATTCTTGCCACTCCGATCTCACCGTGAGCCAGCATCGGTGGGGATGGTTTATCCTCCAGGTACCCCAGTCAAGACCACCTTCGTAAAGGAGACAGTGGTCTTCTAGACCTGGA
The DNA here is from genome assembly GCA_022316695.1 of Camellia oleifera. NCBI lineage: Eukaryota > Viridiplantae > Streptophyta > Magnoliopsida > Ericales > Theaceae > Camellia > Camellia oleifera. Next base: position 27,502,120 of record CM039307.1, on the reverse strand, counting down.
TATAATGTAACGCCCTCAAAATAAACTCATAATATACACAATATTGACATGTATTGATATAAGAAAACAAAACATTATTCCATTCATCAGAATATTCTTATTAAAAGACATTACATGTAACATCAAAAAATAAATGCCTTACGGGCTTACAACTTTCCAAGCCAACACTTGGACACAAAAGTCTGAGTGCTAACTCAATTACACATTTAGCCCTTGGCTTGAGTTTACATGTAATATCAAAACAAAACAAATTAACAACTAACTAAACAGAGTCTTCAACTCCAAGTCCTCCCAAGCTAAGTCCTTGGAGGTAGCATATCACCTGGACCTGAAAATGATGTTCCCGTATAGGGTGAGCCACAGCCCAGCAGAAATCTACTAAACCAAATATAGGAATTGACTAAAGCAATAGCATTCGATAGATGGTTAACGCTTATGAATCCTTTATATCATTATACAGTTTCATGACAATAAGGCCCATGACATGTTTCACTTTCCATTATTATTCAACTTTCCATTTATACAAACGTGGCTCAAAACCTGGCCAAACAAATAATGAGACTACATCTCAGATTAACATTCCTTCCAATAACAACAATTTAAGTGAGACTAAGGCTCAAACCAAAACACTTCCATAAATCGATAAGTACACATATATGCTGTACTAATACACTTCCATACATCAATAAGTACACAGATTTGCTGTACTAATGGAGTCCATCCCCTTTCTCCTCCCAAACAGGTTTGAGAGTCCATCCCCTATCTTCCCTCAAACCATGGAGTACATCCCCTATCTCCTTCCAAACAATATACAATCAATACACGTATTTGCTGTATTAATTCAACTGTCATATTCAATGACTCATTCAATGTGATTAGTTTTAGTTTTCCCTAATCAGCATGCAATGTCTACAACAATCACGACTATCCTCCACCGATAGCCCAAAACAGTTATTTCTAAATAGGAAATAAATGTATCAACAAATATAAACTCAACACTTTCATAGGTGAGTGATTAAACTATCCAACTGCACCATTTAATCTCATAATTCCCCAATTTCAAGAATTTAACTTAATTCCACATTTTTCTCTAAATTAATTATGCAAATTAATTTATTACAACAATTAGGGCTTTTCCCCCTTTCCTCAAAATTAACCCTAAGGTTCAATTTTCTCAATTTAATACTATCAATGTCATTTTCATGACTTCCAAACACATGAATTTTTATATATAAAAATTTCCCTTTTCTCAAATTATAAATCAAACCCTAAAAATTACCAAACGACACCAACATATCAAAATGACCAAAATTTAGGACAAAACCTATAATAAGGAGTAAGGTATCCCTACCTCGAAGTGAAGAACTCAAATGGAGAAGATGGCGAAAACCCAATATGCTCCAAATCCAAGATTGTTCAGATTAAAATGAAGCCCTCTACCCACACTATCTTTTTAACAAAGGACCTAGGGTAGAAATGCACTCTAAGTAGATCAAACCTAAGAGAGAAGGTGTGTAAAGGGAAGGAGAACACGGACCTAGGGTTTTGAGATCAAAAGAGGATAAAGAATGAAGTTTAAAACCACTGCTGTATATTTAAATATAACAGGCTCGCTCGAGCGAAGAAGTGGTCGCTCGAGTGACCAGACACAAAGAATAGTTGCTCGAGCATAGAAAGCCTCGCTCGAGCCAACAATACAATGCTTCAAGTCTACAACCCAAAAGCACGCTCGAGCAACAGAAGTCTCGCTCGAGCAAAGAACTCGAAGACACTCGCTCGAGCGAAGGAAAGCTCGCTCGATCAAAGAAATACAGCTCTCAGGTCTATACCCAGACGCAGTCACTCGCTCGAGCGAAGGAAAGCTCGCTCGATCCAAGAAATACAGCTCTCAGGTCTATACCCAGACGCAGTCGCTCGCTCGAGCGAAGGACCAAAAACAAAGAGCTCGCTCGAGCGAAGGACTAAAATTCTAGGCAGCAACCCTTTGCTCCCAAACACTCCCAACTTGTAACAAATCTACCCATTACATCCTATAACTCAAAAATAAGGAATTAAAGGACGATAACAGCAAATATATAATAACGGGATCCACGGAACCTAAGTTCGGATACAACAACCAAATGGGGAAAGACCGGGGTCACTATATATAGCACTGGAAGCTTAGTAAGAATTTCCTTGAAGATGGGCCTAAGCACATAGTCCTGTTGCTCATGACGTCGAGGGATGAAAATGCGTCCATCAATGGCGCTTTTCTCACCGACCTTGTACTTTTCACATTCTGCCTCAATGATCATTTTTAGGGTTATAGACGGGCTCGCGCGCTCTACAACTAGTACTTTCAATAAAGAAGAAGCCATTGATTGAAAGCTTTCTCAGAAGACGAAGTTGGGAAAGGGAGTAGAAAGTCAATAGAGAAAAGGGTTTGTGTGTTAAACGAGCAAGTGATTTCAAAATACGAAGTAAAAGGGTTTTAAAAACCTTTGTATTTGGGAAATGTATCGCGTAATTCGTTAAGTATTAAAAGTATAGATACGAAGAGTTTCCTTCAATATTGATACTTTTGGAGGGAAAAACACATCCCAGATGTCGATGCCAGCTTTGAAGTAAAATATTTGGCTTCGAAACCAAATTTTGGCGCCAAAAGTCAAATAACAACGGCTTCGAAGCAGAGAAGCCGACTTCGAAATACATCCCATACCTAGGGATGAAAGAACGCTCAAGTATTTGTTCGCGTAATTCGTTAAGTGCTCAAAGAACAAATATGAGGAATTTCCTTCAATATTGGCATTTTTGGAAGAAAGAAACACATCCCAGATGTTGATACCAGCTTCGAAATAAAATATTGGCTTCGAAACTAGATTTTGGTGCCAACAGTCAAATAACAACGGCTTCGAAACAGAGAAGCTGACTTCAAAACACATCCCATAGCTAAGGATGTAAGAATGCTCAAGTATTTGTTTACTTCAAAAGGATTAAAGATCTGTTTTAGGTTTCTTAAATGAGAGTGATGTCCTTCGAAGCAAAACTTGAGACTCCTTACGGATGGGAATTGGTATCCGAAACATTAAAACCATTAGTTGGTTTATATATATATATATCAAAAGAGATTGTCTTTTCGAACTAAAATAGTGCAAGCCTCAAAAGGGGCTTCCATATTTTTTGGATTGTTGTTCAAAGGAAAGAAGGACAATTTAAAATTGATTGATCATACTAACCATGGCCATATGTTGGTTATGATGAAAACAAGCTTTAAGGGGTAAGATTCTTAAAATTCAAAGCACTGATTCCAAATAAAATCAGCAAAAATTGTTAACTTTATTTCATAAATTGGAAAAATTTATGTTGGTTTGTGTAGTGTTTCGTTTAAAACGATTGAGTCCAGATTCGAAGGATAAAATTGTCCAGTTCGAAGCCCTAAATTTGCTTTTAAAAACAAATGGAGACAAAACGAAACAATGCCGAACAAAGAAAAGTCTTAGTTGTATTAAAGCAAAAGCAATTACATTGAACAGCCCTCTTTGGGTACAAATTCAAACTCATAAAAGTAGGGAATAGAATAAATAACAAGATCATGAAATTTGGTCCAACTATGATCAATGAATTTCTGTTCTTTCTTTATTCTATCCTCTATTTCTTCTAGGATTGGCTGCATAAGTTGATGTGCTCTCACTTCATAAAAAAGCTCTTCAGCCTTTATTTCGAATGCTGTTTCTCTCAATCCTTATTCTAACTCGTCTATATCCAGGTCATCCTAGTGCGCAGAATCTTTATTCTTGAAGCTTTCAAATTCTTCAATGAAGTTATCTGCTTTGTACTGGGCGTGAACTCGAAGGGACGAGAGTTGGTCCAAAGATTGAGTAATGGCCACAGAGGTCCGATGCTAGTGGATGAGCAATAGAAGTTGGTCCAAAAACATGTGAAGCTCTGCTTGGGCAAGAGGGTTGAGGACATGACCCCGAGTCAGAATGTCACAAACCCATCGAAGGTTCTTGAGAGGGATGTCGTCCTCAAGGACATTAAAAGGCAAGTAAGAGAAGGCCGCAAGCAGAAGTTGGGCATGCTTCCGCTCATCTGGAGTATGAGAAGGTGGAGGCTTGTAAGCCTTGTAGGGCGGAAAGACCTTATCCTCAGAGAGGGCAAGCCTCAATTTCTCTGTCCAGCAAGGAGTTGGAGGAAGAGAAGGTATGGAAGTCTCCACTTCAGAAGGAGGAGCAAGAGCAGAAGGAACGAGGGCATTAATATAATCGAGCCAATTATAAGAGCAAAGCTTCACTTTCTGGACTAAGAACGATGGATTGTACCCTTGTGCCTCTTCGGAGCGTCGGGCAATGTGCACTATCTTTGTAGGCATGGAAGATGTGTACCATACTACGAGTAGATTCTCCTCTAAACTGCGTCAACGGTCGATAGGCACGTAAGGATAGACCACCAAGCTTCGCCCATAGGAAGGGAATTCTAATGGATCAATAAACTCGACAAAGTGATGATTAATTCGCTCCCTTAAATCACAGACCTCAGGTTTTGACCAGCTTGTCCAGTCCGAAGCCCCAGAGGAAGAAGAAGCTGCAGCCTTATCCCATGCAGAGGGTTGTGAAGAAGAACTTCCCATGTCCATATTTGCGACTTTCTGAATTAAAGGATTGGGAGCAATTTGTTCGTAGTCCAAGGGTGAATCAGAAGAAGAACTTCCCATGTCCATATTTGTAAGTTTCTGAATCAAATGATTAAGGGCAATGTGTTCGTAGTCCAAAGGTTGATAATTTGCAAAGGCATCTATGACCTGAATATAGAAGGTTGGGTAAAGGTGGCTAATTAATGCATGGAGGTTCTTTCGAGGAGGAACAGCATCATCAGATGACTCTTCATGTGCTCGATCAATAGAGGAGAAAGTTGATTCAGCCATAGGAAGTGTATCAGTCTGTTCGAAAACTAAGGTGGTGGGAGTGTTCAAAAGATTGGGGGAGAGTTTAATGCAGGTGATGAATGACAGTTGCATTTCTGGAAAAATGCAAAGCCCATGCACGTTCTAAGACGTGGATAAAAGACCTTGATCCACTAATATCACCAAGTATTGGGTATATTAGTGCGGGGGATAATGTTGGCTATATATTTTGTACAAGCCAATTACAATTCGACGCGTGGCAGAATAAGAGTAATACAGGAAGACTATTCAAGTCTTCGATCCTGATCGTACATGTGGCAGTTAGTATTGGTTATTACGAGATCTGAGTAGTAGTGAATCAACAAAGAGATGCAAGGTGATGTGACTTCAACAGTTACTCACATTTAAATTCAAATTTATGAGGGAAGCCTAACTGCAAGTGATGGCACAGTGGAGCTAATTATAAGGCAACACGATCAGCAATCATGGAGGAACAGTTTGACGGTTGGAAATACAGTTCGATGGTCATCCTCGAGAAGTATAAATAGCAAAGAAGGCCCAGAAAAAGACCCCCAGACTCAAATCCAAAAAACCAGTCTTATTCTACTTATTTTCCTTCTTTAGTTTTACATTTCCAATCTTACATTTCCTATTCTTTACATTCTTGTACTTTAAATTCATGCACTGCACTTCATTCATAGGAGTAGTTTCAAGTAGTAGATTATTGCTGTAAACCTCTACGAGGCTGAGTTTGGATCATTGTAAGTTTTTCATTTAATTGTTATCTTGCTTAATTCTCCTAAATCAAGCCACCAGTAAAAGTCCTCTTTATTGAGGCTGAAAGAATTAAAACATAATCGTCTGATAATTGGTTGGCAATTAATTCTCTGTAAGGACTGATTGATCCTTACTGACACGCTCGCAATTACAAAAATAACCTTCGAAAGTCAAAAAGTCAATAGATATTCAATTTTTGTTCTTGTTTTGTGGGAAGTAATGGATGTTGATTTATTTAATTTTTATGATAATATAAAATTTTATGTATCTAACATTTAATGAGATTGAGGATGAACATAAACAGGGCCAAGCGGTGATGGATGATTGGTATCCATATATATTCGTGGTTTCATGTCATCATTCGTTGGTTGGACTTGGATCATTGATGCATGTATGCATGGGGTAACTAACTAATATCGATATCGTATATACATTCCTTTTTTCTGGGTTCCAACACAATCAAATCAAATCAAATCAATCTCGAGAGAGAGAGAGAGAGAGAGAGAGAATGAATGTATTCGTCGAATCATTGGGAAGGAACATTGGAGATAAGCAATGGGACAGGGGAGTCTATGACAGAAGACGTGGAGAGGAGCAGGGAGACAAACATGGCGGAGTGGGATAGGGCGTCGATAGCACACCAACAGCAACAGCAGCAGTATCATCATCATCATCATCTCGACGAGACCCAACAGAGCTGGCTACTGGGGCCGGACGACCTGAACAAGAAGAAGAACAAGTACGTAGATTTGGGATGCGTGGTTTGCAGCCGTAAAGCTCTCCGATGGACGTTGTGGTCAGTGATGATCGCCTTCTTCGTTATCGCCCTCCCAATCATCATCGCCAAGTATTTGCCAAAGCACAAGCCCCGCCCTTCTCCCCCTGACAATTACACTCTCGCCTCCACAAAGCCCTCCTCTTCTTCAACGCCCAAAAATGTACGTAGCCCTCTCTCTCTCTCTCATTTACATGTCTTCTTTATTAGTTGATTAATTATAAAATAAAATAAAAACCTACATCAATTGGAAATTGATTAGTACTTTTCCCCATCCCTTTTTTAAGGGTACTTATACTTTATTTGTGTTTCGGACACACAACGCAATATTGGGCACGATTTATTGCTGAACACTAGCTAATTACTAAGGACTCTGTCACTAGAAAATACTTGGTTGAGGCTGCTGACTTGACATTATAATTCTCCTCCATGTGGTTCCAAAAACTTCAAAACTCATCGCTATCCTACTCTCTTCCTTCAATTTTTGTTTGTTTTTGGTCCATTCTTTGTCTATCACACTCTCAATACATAAAACTTGTGGCTCTTTGTTTATACATACACGCACTGATATTACTGCTGATGACAAACTTGCCACGATTCTACTAAATATATTGATCAGATAAATTACTTTGATACTTGTCCTCAATCGGCTCATAGACATTGCACTCTAATAATAACAATAGTAATAAAATTTCAAGAAAATATAACTTCTAATTGATCAGTGTCTTATGTTGTCACACGAAACTACTCAAAAATAAAAAGATGACTTTACTACTACAATATTATTACCTGTCTAATTCTAATTGTGAATTTCATTCACATTGCATGGTTATATGTATGGGTAAAAAATATTCACTGTGTTTGGATTTAATTTTTTGAAAATTAAATTTTTTATTTTCATATTTTTTTTATTTTTAGTGAATATTTTTAAAATTATAAACAATTTTTTTACTTTTTTAGATGTACCTTACATAGATGTATATAAAAAATAAAATATTTATAAAAAGATATTTTAAAAAATTAATAAATACACAAAAATAGAAAAATATACTAAATTTTCGTATTTTTTTTATATTTTTGGGTATTTAGTAAATTTTTTAAAGATTTTTTTCACAAATATTATATTTTTAAAGTGTATTTATGTTAGGTGTATTTAAAAATTAAAAAATTGCCTAAAATATTTTTAAAAATTCAATAAAAACAGAAAAAAAAAAACCACAAAAAATTAAAAAAAAATTAATTTTCTAAAAAGTAAAACTAAACAAGTTGAGATTTTGGAGGTGATTAGAGAATTATTATTATTGTTTTAACAGCACTGCTGGAGAGCTCTAGTAGAGCTGCTCTAATAGCAGCTCTACTGAGCTGGCAAGCATTAAAAAAAAAAATAGCAAAAAAAGACAAAATAATGGGCACAAAAAAACAATTTAATGCTAATTTAGAGTCACTTTTTTAGAGCTCTCAAGCAATTTTCTTGTTTTAATGGAACGCCAATGTCAAATTTAAGTGGTTAGACTGAAATTTTCAATCGGCCAACTTCACAGTACACACATAAATAAACAACAATGTTAGGTATTATGAAAAACTTTTCATGAAAATAATCATGAAAGCTTTTTGACCCTTGAATTACACTTAGAATAAAGCACCACATACTAATTAAGGTAATTTAAGGATCATAAATTTTTCATAATTATTTTTATGACAAAATTTTCATGATCCTTGACTTTTTTCTAAATCAAAAGTCGGAGTCATTCCATGGTTTTAGAAAATTGAGAGAGAGAGAGACAGAGAGAGAGAGAGAGAGAGAGAGAAAAGATGTCATGGCATGCATTATTAAATAGTAATATCTGTTCAACAGGTACACCACCAAAACCCGAGGTAGACATGTATGTATGTATGGATGTTAGGCGGAATAAGTTAATTTAGTAATTTTTTTATTATTTGGTTAAAAAGGTAGGTAAAAAAAATTTATATGTTTGAGATGACTTTTTAGCTAATTACGAAAAGATGTGTAAAAAGTAAAGAGAAAAGAGAATCTTTGACTTTTTGATATAACTGGTTGGCTTTTTGACTAATTGAGTAATTTTTTGACTAATTAGCTAAAAAGATAAGTCCCCAAAAGACATTTTTATGTTGAGTTTAGTTAAAGAATTTTAAAAGTGATTTAAAAAAAAAATTTATAAATAAAATATTAATAAAATATATCTATATTTTATATAATTTCACGCACTTTCTCTCTTTTTCTTTTTAAATTACATCCTAAATTTTCAAGCCAGAGCCAACATTAAAATTTTGACGTGCGACTAACGATGCTTTTCCCAAGCTAAGCCTCTTTTGCATCCTATTTCTTAAACTAAACCTACTTTTGACGGATTTCTCAAACTAAGCTAAAGCGTTATTACAAATCGCGCATTCACTGTTTGGAACCCAAAATTTGATGAATAGTGAAATCGCTATTCGAAATCGCGATTTTAATTAATTGCGATTTTAATTAAGAAAGCGCTGTTTCAAATCGCGCTTTTAACATAAAAAAATTTTGTGAAAAAAACGCTATTTAAAATCGTGCTTTCACTGTACATAATTTTTTTTTTTTTTTTTTAAACGTGATTTGAAATCGCGTTTCTACTGTTGAATAACAAACCAAAGCCAACCCACACTCTGACACACACAACCCACACTCTGACACACACACCAATGGGCACACCCCACAACACTGAAATAATATAATTTTTATATATAATAATAATTTATAATAATCAATTATATAATTTTTATAATTTTCATAAATATAAATCATTTTTAGGTTATGAATGGTTTGATTTATAATACGTATGTAAGGGTAAAAAATTTTATAATCAAAAATAATTTTTACAATTTTTATAATCAAAAATAATTTATAATACGATGTATTATTTAAATCTTTACATTTTTTATTTAAAATTTTTTACAGTAAACCCATCTTCACATTTTATAATACGTATGTATTATTCAAAAATAATTTATAAAAATTTATAATTAATACGTATGTAAATAATTTAATACGTATCTTCACATTTACATTTACAGTAAACCCATCTTCACATTTACATACGTATGGTTTAAGGGTAAATTTTTTGATAAATGAAACCATCCATAATCTAAATTTTTTTACCCTTATATACGTATGGTTTAAATAATTTATAAAAATTATTGTCATACGTATGTAAAAATCGATTATAAAAATTGTAAAAATTATTTATAAATTGATTAAAAATTATTTATAAATTGATTAAAAATTATTTAAAAATTATTATAAAAAATTATTTATAAATTGCAATTTTTATTAGTACCCATAAAGTAAAAATTATTTATCAGTACTAAAAATAATTTTGATAAAAAAATTACATAATAAATATATAAAATATAGAGTGAGTGAGAAAAAAAAAAATTTGGGAGTTGGCGTGGATTGAACCCGCACCTATACCAAGCCATACGTATGATTTAAAAATTGCAATTTATAAATAATTTTTAAATAATTTATAATCAATTTATAAATAATTTTTGCAATTTTTATAATCGATTTTTACATACGTATGACAATAATTTTTATAAATTATTTAAATCATACATATGTAAGGGTAAAAAAATTTAGGTTATGGATGGTTTGATTTATCATTTAAGTCATTTATCAAAAAATTTACCTTTAAACCATACATATGTAAATGTGAAGATGGGTTTACTGTAAATGTAAATGTGAAGCTACGTATTAAATTATTTACAAACGTATTAATTATAAATTTTTATAAATTATTTTTGAATAATACATACGTATTATAAAATGTGAAGATAGGTTTATTGTAAAAAATTTTAAATAAAAAATGTAAAGATTTAAATAATACATCGTATTATAAATTTTTTTTGATAATTTATAAATTATTTTTGATTATAAAAATTGTAAAAATTATTTTTGATTATAAAATTTTTTACCCTTACATACGTATTATAAATCAAACCATTCATAACCTAAAAATGATTTATATTTATGAAAATTATAAAAATTATATAATTGATTATTATAAATATTTCAGTGTTGTGGGTATGCCCATTGGTGTGTGTGTGTCAGAGTGTGGGTTGTGTGTGTCAGAGTGTGGGTTGGCTTTAGTTTGTTATTCAACAGTAGAAACGCTGATTTCAAATTGCGTTTTTAAAAAAAAAAAATTATGTACAGTGAAAGCGCGATTTTAAATAGCCGTTTTCTTCACAAAATTATTTTATGTTAAAAGCGCGATTTGAAACAGCGCTTTCTTAATTAAAATCGCAATTTCGAATAGCGATTTCACTATTCATCAAATTTTGAACTCCAAACAATAAAAGCGCGATTTGTAATAATATTTTAGCTTAATTTGAAAAACCCGTCAAAAGTGAGCCTAATTTGAAAAATAAGATGCAAAAGAGTCTTAGTTTGAAAAAAGCCTCGCGACTAACTTGGTGCCACCTTGTTCCGAATCAACATCACATCACAACAACACTCAGAATTGGTCAATTTATTATGATCCATGTTGTGCCCCCACAGAAATAGAAATAAAAACAGAAACATAGAGGTTGACTTCGGAGGATGTAACGTAACCAACCATGCACAAAAGAAAGGCTTGTGGTATTTTGATATATATAGTCGGGGAAGGAAAAAAGAAATAATAAAAAGAAAAAATGAGAGAAAGGTTAAAGGAGGAAAATAGACATTGTAGGTGCCTCCTATACTCATGGTTTTGTTTTTTCCTTAAAGAAAAAATCTTGTGCTAATTAAAAGGAGATAATCAGCTTATAAGGTAGAATATAATATTCTCACAGAGCGATATGAGATACATCCACACACATAATTAAATTACAATAAATATTAACAATGTAATACTGATAGTTTAAAAAGTATTTAATTTATATATAATAATAGTTTAGTTATTTGGGAATGTGACTGGGCAATGGATTGGCAGCTGGGAGATTGCCAAAGAACAATGGAATATCATGGAGAGGGAACTCCGGGCTGCAGGATGGATCCACATTGAGTGACGTTAAAGGAGGACTGGTGGGAGGCTACTACGACGGTGGAGACAATACCAAGTACCATTTTCCTATGTCATTTGCCATGACAATGTTGAGTTGGAGTGTCATCGAATATGAGCACAAGTACCGAGCCATTGGCGAGTACGACCACACCCGAGATCTCATCAAATGGGGCACCGATTACCTACTCCTTACCTTCAACTCCTCCGCCTCCAAAATTGACAAGATTTATAGCCAGGTTGGGGGTTCTCGAAATGGTTCTTCCACCACCCCTGATGACCATTACTGCTGGGAGAGGCCTGAAGACATGGACTATCCTCGCCCTGTCCAAACTGCAGTTTCAGGTCCTGACCTCAGCGGCGAAATGGCTGCTGCTCTTGCAGCCGCCTCCATAGTGTTTAGGGATGACAACAGCTACTCGAGGAAGCTGGTGAAAGGTGCGGCAACCGTGTTTGCCTTTGCGAGAGACAGGGGGAAGCGGACTCCCTATTCCCGAGGGAACCTGTACATAGATCCTTACTACAACTCGACGGGATACTTTGATGAGTACATGTGGGGTGCAGCATGGTTGTATTACGCCACCGGGAATAACGGCTATGTTTCTCTGGCAACCAACCCGGGCTTGCCTCAGAACTCCAAGGCATTCTTCATGATTCCTGACTTGAGCGTGCTGAGTTGGGACAACAAACTACCCGCGGCCATGCTGTTGCTCACCTGGCTCAGGATATTCATAAACCCAGGCTACCCTTATGAGGACATGCTCCGCAGCTATCAGAACGTCACCAGCCTTACCATGTGTTCTTATCTTCAAACATATCATGTCTTCAACTGGACTCAAGGTACGTACATGTATATATTTTCTTCAAATTAATACTATATATATATTAAAACTTATTATTTAGAAAGACTTTTTTCAAATATAATAATATTACTATTATTATTAATTGCATGCAGGAGGACTGATCCAACTGAACCATGGGGGAGGACAGCCTCTACAATATGTAGCGAATGCAGCCTTCTTGTCATCACTATATATTGATTATATGAATGCAACTGGTGTTCCAGGATGGTATTGTGGAGCCTCTTTTATCACCTTGGATGTTCTTCGCACATTTGCAACCTCCCAGGTAAATTTTTTTTTTTTTTTTTTTTTTTGGTTACAGGAAAATCCTCCCACTCTCCCGCTAAGTCCAAGCAGCACCCCTTGAGGAGATCACCAGAGTATCCTGTTGTCCGTTTTGAGTAAGAGACTATAACCTGAAAGCTTGTCCCGACCTCCCAAGACAAGCTCCGCTTAAGTCAGGACTCACACAGCGGGGGAGCATTAAACCCACACCAAGCTGCTGATTAGGCATCCTGAGATCAACCTCCTAACCAACTGTGCTACGCCCAGGAGATTGGCCCAGAGGGGAATCGAACCCAGGACCTAGGGGCTTAAACCCCAGGCCCTTACCAGGTTGCCACCCACCCCTGGGTTACCTCCCAGGTAAATTAATTAGGCTCCCTTCCCCTATTTCTTTCTTTCTTTCTTTCTTTCTTAAGATGATGATCATCATCTTATTAAATGAGTAATTGAATTGAATAGTGTTGTGCTATTGTATGAACAGATTGATTATATTCTAGGTGCGAATCCCATGAACATGAGCTACGTGGTGGGGTATGGGAACAAGTACCCGAAACATGTGAATCACCGTGGGGCATCCATACCTCATGACAAGAACAAATACTCTTGCACAGGTGGCTGGAAGTGGCGTGACTCCCGCAACCCCAATCCTAACACCATTACAGGAGCCATGGTTGGAGGCCCTGACCCCTTCGACAGATTCCAGGATATCCGCACCAATTTCAGCTACACTCAGCCTACAATGGCTGGTAATGCCGGTTTGGTCGCTGCACTTGTCTCCCTCACTGCCTCTGGTGGCTATGGCATTGACAAGAACACCATGTTTTCAGCAGTTCCACCACTGTACCCCCTGAGCCCACCACCACCGCCGCCATGGAAGCCCTGAAAATTCATTCCCAACGTATACCACTAGTATATATACCTATCCTCCTCTTGGCTGAGCGTCTTCATAAAGTTCATTGTCTTAAATTTTATTTTATTTTCATTTTTTTTCCGTTTCAACTATTTGTGCTCTTGAATCATACTCTGGATTTGCCTGCTCTCCTGGGCACATCTCATTTACGGCCCATCACTTATTTTCTTTAAAAAAAATTATAAATAATATGGAATATTACATATAATGATTTATATTTATTAAAAATTATAAGATATAAGATAAAAATAAACGAGTACAAATTAATATTAATATAATATTTTATTATTTTAATTTTATTATAATGAAAAAAATTAAATTATATATGTTATATACATATAAATATATTTAATAAATATAATTGAGACGGGAGTCGGGTAAAATAGGATAGGGGAAGAAAAATCTATCCCCGCCCCACTTCCTCATCAAGGCGGGGAAAACCCGTGCGGAGTGGAACAAGGATGGGAAAATGACCATTCAGGACTCTTTTCAAGACTAATTCAAGATAATTTCAGTGAGAATATATATCTCTCTCCATATATAGTAAAACTAAAATAAACTAAATATTAGGTAAGAGAGAAGAATTATGTAGGCATTTCACAGATACAATGATCTTTGAGTACTACATGATAAATTGAGGGCGTATAAATTAATCAGCCTTTCCTCATCTTTAGTGCAAGATAGAACAAATGCATTGCAAACAGACATCACTCAAAAAGGAAAAACAAAGAAAGATTACATGGCTCAAAAAGCCTAGAACATCAGAGACAGAGAGCTGCCTGACTTTATCAGGAGACTCGTTATTTTTGTGGATATTATTTGGTGCAGATAGGACATGGTTGAATACGACAGCATAATTCCGATGCAGTTGAAATCATCTTCAGCTTTATTGCATATAACAGGAACCTGGGTCTTGTGGGGCAACTCGACCAGGTCCAGCTAATGGAGCAGCAGCAACTCCTCTCTGATTCAGCAAACACCTAAAGTGTGCTAACCTTCCAGTGATTTGCCGAGGATCCTTTGCAAGGTTGTCATAAGGTGACCAGAGCCTCTCTTCATCCAGGGAAAAAATAAGAGGTTATATGCAAAACAATAACCAAAAAATAAATAAAACTTTCACAAGACATCCACAAAATAACTTTTAAAAAAATGTCTTTTGACAATTGAAATTCATTACCTGAAACATCATATCCTGGTAAAATACATTATTTTTATCAAATTTATCCATTTTCTACTTCCCCTTTAATATCCTCCTTTCTCCTTCAATTTTTTCTATCCTAAACCTAAAAACTTCTTAGGAATAGAAAATTGTATAATTTAAATGTCAGAACCCATATTTTTCAGTGAATGATGGAAATATATTAAAAGATTTATGGGGACTATTTCCCCCTATCATTCAGAACTTTGATAATGAGATCAATGGTCCAATCTGGTCATTACTTATGAAGCTCGAAGGTGTCACTGAATACCCCCATCACATGTATAACCTAAGTTTCTATATTCATCGCATGTGTATCTCTGCAGAACAGAATTTAACTTTCAGTTTAATGAAAAGATTACCAGCAGCTGCTGCAGCACGTGGCCATATTGTTTGTTCAATATCGGATCCGTCAATCTGTTCACCCCACATGCATACCTCACCTCCAATAACCAATTCTTGTTGCTTGGGGTTTGTGATATTTGTGAGTGGTTCATTCATATAGAATTCTGGCCATGTGGTATCCAAATGATCCAAATACCACTTATCTTGGTTGCTTACAATGCACCTCAATCCAGCTGCAACCACTCGCTCTGCAACACCACCCCCAAGCCTGCCACACACACAGTAAGCAAATTGTGAACAATATAGCAACACCAGCCTCAATGTGCTTCTACCTGATATCTCAGGGCAGAAGAAATAATGTAGTATAGGCAATTAATATTACCCAATCCACAATGCAATATCATATTTCCTTTAAATAGTTCTATAAGAATGCACAACAGATTTCTACCCAAATTTCAATAGCTCTGAAAATAATCATGCACAGGAGACATGATCTGATTATTGTAGATAGTTTTCATTTGAACTCAACAATCACGTTCATTGCTGGTTCTTCTTCTACTATCAAAGAGTTAGTTGATTTCTGCCCCTCTCATAGCTTTGGACAAGGTTTTCCTCGTTCACCTTTTCTATATATCATTGCAGAAGGTATTTAATTGTGAACACTCCAACCCCCAACAGGATGCCTCTGCTTATTTTCAAAAGGTTTCAGATCACGTGCCATTTCCCCAAACATCAGGGACGTAGGTGATATTAACAGATTCTCAAATGAGAACAATAAGATACCATTTTTTGTAAAGCCACCTCTCTACATTTGAGAAAAAGAACTCACTGAGGCTAATGCCTGAAAACTAAAAAGCAACTGAAGAACATGGATCTAATCCAATTGAGTTCACATCCAGTTAGACCCTCTCCACAGGGAAAGATATACAGGTGCTGCTTTGCCTTTAGTGCTAATATAACTTCCAACTCTCGGAGCCCACCTACAACCATAAGATATACCTAATTGTCCCACTACTTTAACAATAATAGTTAGAATAGGATGCACGATTAAACTATTTTAACAACAATAGTTAGATGGCATGAACGTCTTTAGGGCATACCAGTTGTGCACCACAGTTTTCCGGCTCAATTTATCTCCAAAGTTGTTGAAGGTCTCTTCCCTGCAATTCTTTTGTGAGCATAATTACCACACAAAACACAAAATAGAACACAAAATCTCAAAACTAAGGCTCCGTTTGGTTTAAATTTCGAAAGAGTTTTGAGTTTTGAATTGTATTTTGAAAGATAAGTTGTTGAAAGAGTTTTGAAATTTGAAAATTTGTTTAGTTATGAGTTTTAAAAATAATTTTAGGATGATTTGTAGTTTTATTTTGATTAATGATTCGTTCACCAAATTTGTTTAGCCCGAATTTGCCCGAATGACTCATTCAGGCTAAATAAATTTGGTGGATGGGCGGTGCTTTTTTTTATTTTTATTTTTTTTAGTTGAATAAATGTGTATGAGAGAAAATTTGATTGATTGATGTGTAAAATGTGAGAGAATGAGAGAAAACAGATAAGAGAGAAAAAATGACTGATTTATTTATTAATAATATAAAAAAAAAAAAAAAAGAGAACGAGAGAGGAGAGAGAAAAAATAATTTTGAAAAGAGTTTTGAAAATTTGTTAACCAAACATGTTTTTTCATTTTTTGATTCAAATGTTAATTTAAAAACTAAACCAAACACTACCTAAGATTTTTACCAGTTGATAATTTCATATCCATATGACAATGCTATTTTCTGAGCCCGCAGGACAAAGTACTGATAAGCTTCGGATTCATTCAGAGCATGCTTCTGTAACCTGAAAATCAGAGAGTTGGTTTTTGTAGATGTGTGAGAATGGTTTTCCCAAGTGATCCTCATGGAAACATTTTTCTCATGTAAACCTTTAACACCAGCAATATAACTTGACCAACTATGAAGCACCGACACGTTCCCAGGCTCTGCGTACAAGTGTCGGACACGGACACGCGTCGGACACGCAGTAGACACATGTCTGACAATCTCTCTAACGTGTCTCCTTTTTTTTTTTTTTGAAATCTTCCAGTTGGACACGCCATGGACACGGCGGGACACTTTTCGGACACTCGTGAGGTGGATCGAAGAAGCCCTAACTGTTTTCCTTGATCGACAGAGAAAGAGAGAGAGAGATCGCGAGAGGAGAGAAGACAGAGAAAGAGAGAAAGAGATCGAGGGAGAGGAGAAGCTAACCTGTTCAGATCCAAGAAGCTAAAGCTGAGGTATTCTTCTTCTTCTCTTCTTCTTTTTCTCTTCATCTTCTCTGTCTCTATCTCTGTTCTTCTTCTCCTCTTCATTTTCTTCCTCTTCTCCTCCCTTTCGTCTCTCCCTTTTCTGACTCTCCTTCCCTCTTTTGACTTCACTTTCTCTCTCCTCTATCTTTTCTCTTTTATATTTTTTTCTTATTCAACGTTTCTCTCCCCCTTTTTTTTTCTTTTTTCTTTATCCTTATTTTTATGTTAAATTTAAAATTCATAAAATAAATTATTTTTATTTTAAAAAACTCATTTTTTTATTAATTTTTAAAATATATATATTTATTAATTTTATTATTATTTTGATTGTATAAGAATTAATGATTTTATTTTTATTTTAGACATATAATAAATAAATAAAATTATATATATTAAACGTGTCCTCAGCGTGTCATGTCCCCTATTTTTTGAAAAATTGTGTTTTCGCGTATCCGTGTCGTGTCCGTGTCGTGTCCCGTGTCCGTGTCCGTGCTACATAGTTGACCACCAATGGTGGGTGCAGACAATCATTCACAAATTGTATGTTTGAGTAACCCAATGAGTAATGCTATTTAGCTTTTGGACACAAGGACAGGTCCAAATGGATTTACAGAGCTAAGAATGACTAGCATAGTACTGTAAATCAAGTGTAAGAGGTCTGAAAACGGAGTACAAGAATTTGTATCACTGAAGAGGCAAGAAAATGTAGAGAGTAAGCGGGAGGGAAGGGGATTAGCTGTCTGGGTGAGAGCAGGGCTAGCAAATCACAAAAGGATATGGCGGTAGTCAAAGTGGCAAAGATGACTCCTTTCCCAAATAATCTCTTTCGAGTTGTGGGAATTGTATCATAGTTATAGGGATTCTTGGCTCACGAGGAGGTCAAATAGTCAATAGGGTGATGCCATGTGTCTCAAGGATCACGTGGGAATATTCCTTCCCCTAACTGCTAAGTCGTGGTGAGTAGGTACTTCATAAGTCCCTCAGATCGACCTTCTCGGGAAGACTACTTGGGCAATCCCCTACTCTTAGCCACCAAGCCACCTGATCCCCAATGTCCCAGTATGTGTCATAGTATAGTCTTGTACCAACCACACTATGGCCTGCACAACAAACTTGAGGGGCTTCCTGAGTCCTACCATCTCAACCGAGGCAGACTCACTTTGTCGGGGTGATTTCATCTATGAGGAGGTATTTTTTGCTTTCAGATCTCACTCTCGCAATCTTCAAGCGAGCCATGATTTTGACATGCCCCTGACACTTCTGATTGTCACAAGCCCTTTGTCATTAGTTCTAGGAGGATTGTGTTCTTAAGGGGTTCCCCATTAGGTTCTAAAAATTACAGATTCCCCCTCAAGTTAGTATTTGTTGATTAACAGAAGTAACAAAATAATTGAAATTAAATATTTGCTAAAGGTTTTTTTCATAAAATAAAATTCTTGTGCTAATTAAGTAAACAAATAATTTGATAAAGGAAGCTAGAAATATAGAAGTCTGAATTTCTTTCTAATGATGGTAGTTTGATATTTATGTGTGTGCATGTGTTGGTGCGAGAAACAGAGGATGATGAAGGGAAGAGGCTGAAAGAGATTGGGAAATGAAAAAGAAGTGAAAAAATGAAAAAGAAATAGTACTTTCCAATTACAAGGTTAAAACTGGTATTTCAAAAAATAAAAATTGCTGACATCACACAATCCATTCATTTAGCTTAACAGTTGACTAACAGAAGGGGGCATTTGTAATGCAATTGGAAACTTCATGGGGCAGGGGGAAATTCTATTTCTACACACCCTTTTGTCTCTGTGTACACATTTAATGAAAGATAATTTTAATGACAATTTTACCATAAAGCAAAATGACCATAATGGACATCAATACACACTAAATATGAAATCCAAGTTTTCTCTCTACACATCTTTTAAAACAACAATTCTCAGTGCACATCTTTTGGAAAAACAAAAAACTGCAACCTAGTTCCTCCATTGTTTCTCACTTCCTCTATTGTCCTCCATTGCTTGCATAAAATACTCTGAATTACTCTCTAGGTTCATACTCCGTTGTTTATACCATTTTCCCATTAGAATCCACCATCATTCTTGATTTTATTGATGGAAGATTTGCAAAATATAAAAAATTCGGAAGTACCAAACCGAATAAATGTAAAAAATTCGGAAATTAAGTACCGAAAACCTATAAACAATTCGAAGGTACAGAACCGAAAACCTATAACCGATTTGGAAGTATAGAATCGAAATGTTCAAAAAAAATCAGAAGTAAACAACCGAATAAGCCTATTTTATTTGGAAAACCAATACCGAATGAGCAAAACCAATTTTATTCGGAAAAAATCAACCGATTATCGAAAATGAGAGATAGATACACATTACTTACGAAATGGAAGGAAGATATGAAATGGGAAAAACCAAATTTGTTCTAATAACTACGAAATGGGAGGGGGATACACATTAATTACCTTCAACAATGCAATGGAGCTCAATATAGGTCTTTGATGGAGTTGTGTTTTGCTGGAACAGTCACTGTGGGTGGGTGGTGTGTGGAAAAGTAATGTGTGGGCCTCTGAAGGGTTTGAAGGTGTGTGCAAAACCTATTTAGATGGTGTGTGTAAAAGATGTAAGTTAGGGGTATAATTAGAACATGTGGTATGTGGAATGAGAATAACAACATATAACCAAATTTATAAGTGTGTAAACTGAGATATGATGTGCACAGAGATGGAAGGGTGTGTGAAAATAGAATTTCCCTAGGGTAGGAGGTAATTTCTAGAATTTCAAGGTGTCAAATGTATTTTTCAAAAACCTTACAAGAGCTAATTGTAATTTACCTGATTTATAAATACGGTTCAAGGAAGAAACAAAAGAAAATCCAACAAAATGGGAGGGCTTGCTTGGAATTTCTCCTACTTGGTCAAATTTGACGCTCATTTTTCACCTACAAGGTCAAATACCTATCTAAGGTAGTAAAGATCACAAACAGATCAATACGCAGAGCACCATTCATTTTTGGTAAATGTTTTCAGTTAGCTTAGAACTGGAACAATTGGTATGCATTTAAGAAAGATAGTAAGACGCAAGTAAAAATTCATTAGTGCCTAAATGTACAACAAATGCTTGAATTTTCATGAAAACATTCATACATGTGAAATCGTGAAACAAGACATGGTTGGATACAAAAAATAAGCCTGCAAAATTTAGAGCATGACACCCACCCAGTTTAGAGAACAGGTGTGGAGTAATACTAAATTTATTTGGTTCTTTAATTTGCTTTTGCATTTGTATGCAGGCTGCATCTCTTGATGCTTTTTTCAATAAAATTTTACTTGTATTAAAAACAAACAAACAAATTGTGCCAGAACATTGCCAAAACAGTGCAAGGAAATCAAGAACTACATTAATGTCAATAGCTAATACTCCACACACCACCTCCAAATGCAATCCACCCACCCCTCCACACCAATAAAACAATAAATGAAAAAGAAGAAAGATATTAATTGAATAGTTCTCGTACATATAAACATGATGCAACTTTTTTGACTTCCACAAGAATTCTACTTATGCTAAAAACATCTTTAGGGGTAGAAGCAAGAAACTTAGTGAACAATAGGTATGTAATAACGTAAACATAAAAATTTTGGTTATATAAAAGAGAAATAAGTAAGATTTTAGGATTGTTACCATTTTTTTACATGAGGAGTTATAGCCCAGCAACCTGAAATTAATAGTTCAATTGAGTGTCTGAGTAATCATCATTAAATTATCAAGTGCCATTTGAAAATGCTGAAGAGAAACATCGATGTTAAGTTAAATGTATTCTACCAATGTACTCAGGTATTGACAAATAACTCATAGAAAAAAGTGCGCATGTTAAAAAGAGGACACAAACACATTCATTGATATGACACATTGATCATATGTATCAAGTGAACATTGATCTTCTGGAGATTCGAGGTGATGCACAGTATGCATCTTTTATATTCACTCATAATGGTTCGTGCAATCATATTGACCAATAAGATTTCTCTCTCTGATGTTAAAGTTGTCCACTTAAATGACTGAACTTTGCACTTTCATGTAGGAAGATTGTGAGGAACACTCTCCTACAAGTAGTAAGCCCAAAATGAATGCAATTTGGTAGCATAGGGCTTTATTTAGCGCTGATTACAGCTTCTCTTTTTTGGTGATTAGGAGGTTGGTAAAATATTTGGTCCCTTCCGGTTCATGTCAGATAATATAAAGGTAGGCTCTTTACAGGGAAAATGAGATTTGGGGGGCTGTTTTGGGCTATTATGGCCTTTTCTATTTCATGAATTCTGTTTGAAATTAACAATAGATTGCATAGTATGATGAACAGTAAATCATATAAAAAATATTGAACTCACTGGTGTCAACTTCATCGCCTCCCAAGTGAACAAATTTAAATTTGAAGATCTTACTGAAATCTGCAACGAGAACTTTCAAGAATGTTAATTATTTTCTTATGTTGTCATTAAAAAAAATGTAATAAGTTTCCGTAAGTAAACATATAATTTTACCTGAAAGAATCCCATCTATTACTTTGAAGGTAAATTCATTGCTGACATCAAGTGGCTGCTGACAATCCTTTGACGGCCATAGGGAAGGATAACCAGTCCCCCTAAAGATAATTATAAAAAAATAAAAAATAAATTATTAGCCACTTGGATGAACTTGTGCAAAGCCATCAAGGAAACTGTTAAGTTATGTGCTTGAGGGTAATAGTGTCATTGTAATTATTTCCTTATTATTATAAATACATGTGTTTAGAGAGGTAAGAAACCTAATTAGGTTTTGTGCCTCCTTCCAGCAATTCTCTTCTCTCTCTCTCTCTCTCTCTCTCTCAACTCTTATGTTCCAATTTTAACGTCGTATCATAGCAACAATCTTATTTTTATTTTTCTTTTTATTTCTTAATTTATGGGGGTTTGTTCTTGTTTTTTTCCCCTTGTTCTTGATTGATAATGTAAAAAAAAACCTACCACTATGGTCGACTAGGGTAGGAGAATCACCAGAAAAAAATTTCAAAATTTTTTCTTTTTAGTTGCCTATTTTTTCGATTTTACTTTATTTTTAAGAAAAATAGGCCTTTTTTTCAATTGCTTCATTCTAGTGGTATTTGGTTCGATTCAACAGTTGGGTCCCTTCTATAAGTGTCGACCACATGCTTGGTGGCCTTAGATGTTTTTTTTTTTTTTTTTTTCGCTTCCATGTGCCTCGGTCTACATTACAAGAACTTGAGTGTGGATATCAGGTGCGGGTGCATATCTAGGGGTCGGACAGTTCAAAATTAAAAATTGAGGATACATCGACATGGATCCAAAGTTAGATACACATAAGGGGATATGCTAATTGTTATTTTTTAAATATATTTATTATATAAAAATGAGTTAAATAGTTATTTTTTAAATATATTTATTATTTTTTGTCTTATGTATTATTTTTATTGACAATATTTTTAATTCATCTACATAATTTATTTTTTTATTTTTAATTGACATACATATTATAAATAAGAAAAATATAACAAATAAGGAATAATAAAATATGTTAAAATAAATAAAAAATGAAAATTAGATGATTTATTTTATAGATTTTATTAGATTTTTTTTTTATTATATAAGATTTAATAAAATTTATTATTATATGATAAATTATATGATTTATTTATTATATGTTAAAAAAGAGGGGGGAGAGAGAGAGAGTTAGAGAGAGAAGAAGAAGAAGAAAACGAGAAGACAGAGAGAGAGGAGAAAATCGTAGAAGATGAAGACAAAGAGAAGACGAGAAAACAGAGAAAGAAGAGGAGATCGACACAGATGAAGACAGAGAGAAGACGACACAGAGATACAGATCGACACACAATGAAGTTGATCGACACAGACACATAGATCGACACAAATCGGGGACCAGGTTCTCACCTTGCTCTCTTCTCTTTCGTTTCTTCTGAATATAGTTGTATCTGTTTGTAAAGTGTCATATCCCGCATCCGTACCTGTGTTGTGTCATGTCGACACAAGTACCTCCGAAATTCTTAAAGAGACTGTTTAACGTAGGCTTTGGTTGATTTTTTTGGATCTCCACTTGTGTGTTTCTGAATTTCTGCTCCAACGTGGGTATTTTTCTAGCCCTATTTTGTTGTTGTTGGGCTGTGCCAACAACATGGGTATTTCTGCTCCAACATGGGTATTTTTGGGTGTCCTAGCCTTGTTTTAGGCCATGGCCGATAATGGGTGTAAGATTAGAGAAGAGAAAGCGATAGGGAATGAGTTACCCTAAACCCATCACCCATACAGCCACCATCAATACACCACCCGACCACCATCTGCCATTACCCAACCTGTTCCAGACCATGTTGGCTCCAGCAAAAGACCTTCAGCTACTGTTCAGGGCCTGTTAAGCTCTTCTGACTCTTCTTTGAGTGGTTTCAAACCAGCTGACACCCATCCTATGGTTTTTCGGCTCAAACCGACACTTATCTGGGTATCTTCAGGCTTCTTCCATGGTCTCATAGGTGCTTCTGAACTTCCCTCTAGCCTTCTCTTATGTGTTTCGAACTCTCTGTGATAACATCTAAGAGTTTCTCCACATCATATGTCCTGATAACATTGTGGTTGAACCCAAGATTGCTATTTTGATTAAAGTTTCACCGTTTTTTTAATCATTTTATTTATTCTTTGGGGTGGTAAATGGTCCCATTAATCTAAGTGTTATACTCCCATAGTGGTTTATGTTTGAGATTGCTTGCCCATTTCATTCTTTCTTTCCATTATTGTGATTAGTGTTGTGTTTTTTAGTTAAGACTAGTAGCATAAATATGGCTGATCCATCTAGTGAATCATTACTTCTCACCCATCTAAAGGAAAGAGTCCCTAGTCCAGTTATGACTACTATTTCTGAGAACCTGAACCCTAGCCTCAAAATCACCACCTCTCTGTTTAATGGTCAGAATTACCTTACATGGTTTCAGTGTCTAACACTTTTTCTGAACAATAGGGGGAAGATGGGATATGTTGATGGGAGAGTTGAAGCACTAGATATTTTTTATCCTGGCTATGATCAATGGGAGATTACCAACTCTTTAATCATGAGGTGGCTCATTCATTCCATGGTCCTTGAGATTGGTGAAGGTTATTTATCCATGGAGATTGCCTAAAACGTTTGGGAGGCAGTAGTTGCTACATATTCCCGGAAGGGGAATTTTTCTCAGTCATTTGAGTTACACTGGTCTATTGAGCGCTCAGTACAGGGAGAGCAGACAATTCTTCAATATTACACCTTTCTGACTAATGGTTGGAAACGCCTAGATCATCTTTTAGATTACAAGCCTGTTTGCACGATTGACTCAATTGGTTACCGGAAGTTTCTTGCCCAAGAGAGTCTTCAAGTTCCTGGAAGGCCTCAATGTGGAGTTTGACCTGGTTCGGAGTCGTGTCCTTAGCATAGATGTTTTTCCATCTCTTTAGGAGGCCTTTGCTTATGTCCAGAATGAAGAGAATCAGTCATTCCGCTATGTTACCACTGACTTCTACAGATCACTCAGCATTACTTTCTACACCTTCTCGAGATGAGACTTGGTTTATCACTTCCTTCTTCTCATCCTTCTAGGAAGGATAATTTGTTCTGTGATTATTATCGCCGGCCAAGGCATACCTATGAGACTTGTTAGAAGCTTCATAGGACTCTATCACAGGGGTCAAGGAGATCGCTCTAGTCATAGAGGCGGGCAGTTCTAGTCAGTTGAGAAGACGTAGGGTCTCACTCTCGTGCTCATCAGTCTAGTGCTGTAGAGATGCATAATTTCAGCTCCGGTTACACAGACTTCTGAATCTGGTCTGTGGTATGTCATCTTCTGAGTTTGAATATGCTCTATGCTAATCTTCTTGATCGTTGGTCTCCTGTTCCTCCAGTTACATCTTCTGCTTCTTCTTTGTTTGCTTGTTAGGTAACTTAGCCTCATCTTCTAGTGCTTTCTTATCCCATAAGGCCTTGCCATGGATTATTGATTCTAGTGCCTCAGATCATATGTCAGGGTCTTCTGATCTCTTCTCAAACTATACACCAGCCTACTGGTCAGGATAAAGTTAAGATTGCTGATGGTACTATTTTTTCTATCTCCGGGAAAAGTTTAATCCGTGCCATCCCTTCTCTACTTGTCTTTTGTTTTACATGTTCCTAATTTTTCTATTAACCTATTGTCATTGAGTTATCTTACTAGAGATTTGAATTGTAGTGTAACTTTTTTTCCTGATTCTTGTCTTTTTTAGGACCTTATCACGAAGAAGACGATTGGTAGTGATAGAACAAAAAATGGTCTCTATATCCTCAATCAGTCTGACTAGCAGGCTTATCATTCCATCTCGTCTCCATCCACCAAGGAAGATTTATGGTTGTGGCATTGACATCTAGGACATCCATCCTTGTTACTACTTAGACATTTATTTCCTTCTGTTCTTATCAAAAATAAAGTCTCTGAGTTTCATTGTGAGTCCTGCCAACTTGGCAAACAACATCGAACCTCTTTTACTCCTAGTAATAATAATAGTTCAGTTCTTTTTTCTTTAATTCATTCGGATGTTTGGAGTCCTTCTCGTGCGATGTCAATGAAAAGTCATTGATGGTTTGTTATTTTTATAGATGACTACTCTCGTACTACTTGAGTGTACCTCATAAAACAAAAAAGTGAGGTTTTTTCTGTGTTTCAAAACTTTTATAAGATTGTTAGTACCCAATTTGGAGTGGTTGTCAAAATACTGCATTCTGATAATAAGGGTGAGTACATTGATTCTAGGTTGGCAAAATATTTTTTCACTCATGGCATTATCTATCAAACATCTTGCACTGACACCCCTTAACAGAATGGTTTACCGAGCGCAAGAATCGTCATCTCCTTGATATGGCTCGCTGTATGTATTTTTCTATGGGCCGTACCTCAGGCCTATTGGGCAGAGGCAGTTCTCACTGCTACATATCTCATTAATCGTCTTCCTACACAAGTCTTACAAAAAAAGACACCTCCTCAAGTTCTCTTAGGTTCTGAATCTCTGTTTTTCATTCCTCCAAAAACCTTTTGGCTGTGTGTGTCTTGTTTACAATCATTCTCCTTTTCGGGGTAAGTTGGATCCTTGTTCTCTCAAATGTGTGTTCTTAGATTACTCTCCTACTCAAAAGGGGTACAAGTATTATCATCCTCCCTCCCATAAATGGTTTGTGTCCTATAGATGTCATCTTCTTTGAGTCTTAATCCTACTTCTTGTCCCAGTCCAGTGTCCCAGTCATCTCTTCAAGGGGAGTCTTGGAGTGAAGAGAGTCCTGCTGCTTCTATTATTCTTGACCCAATACCGCCACCAACGGTACCTATTATTGCTTCTATTGTTCCTAGCCCTAGTACCACCTCCAATGATATCTATTACTAACAATACAGAATTCGATGTTGCCAAGAACATGAGAAGGGCAAGTCTATGTCAAGGATAAAAAAAGGCAAAAAGTTACTTGGATACAAGAGACCATTTCTGATCAATCATTGACGTCTTCTTCTCTTGATGAAAGTCCAGGTAACTCTGAAACTCCTGACATTACTACCTCTGAGTCTGAGCCTACTGATCTTGACATCCCCATCGCCAAGAGAAAAGGTATGAGATCTTGTACTCATCATCCTATTTCTAACTTTGTGTCTTATTCTCATTTGTCCTCTTCATATAAAACCTTTGTGTCAAAAATTTCCTCTCTTAGCATACTTAATCATTTTCAGGATGCTCTTACTATTCCTGAGTGGAAACTGGTCATAGTGAAGGAAATGAAAGCACTTCATAAAAATAGCACTTGGGATTTGACTGAGTTACTTGGGGACAAACAAACTGTGAGATACAAATGGGTGTATACTATGAAGCACAAGGCAAATGGTTTAATTGAGCGGTATAAGGCTCGACTTGCGGCTGAGGGTTTCACTCAGACCTATGGGGTGAGCTACTAAGAGACATTTGCTCCTGTTGCAAAGATGAATTCAGTCAAATTACTTCTTTCTCTGGCAGCTAATCTGGACTGGCCACTTCAACAATTTGATGTGAAAAATACTGTCATGAATGGTGACCTAGAAGATGAGGTGTATATGGATATTCCTTCTGGCTTTGAAACTCTTCAAACTAAGGGAAAGGTGTGTCGACTTCGAAAGTCATTATTGTAAGTTTTCTGAATGAAACTGTATATTAGATTGAATTAATTGAACAAAGAATACATCACTTATACAGAACACTAATTCCTAATCCTAAATGAATTCCTAATCCTAAACGAATACATTACTGATATAGAATTCTAATAGATATAGAACACTAATTCCTAATCCTAAAAGAAAAAGGAGAACACTGAATATAGGCATATTCTCACAACAAGAATAAACTAACAAGGGAGGAAGAGAAGGAGAAGCAACCAGAGGTGAAGCAGGAGGAGAAGATGGAACAAGCGCAAGAGGAACTGTGGAGATGTACTCTTCAGACGGGACCTCAAAAGGAAATGGATCGATATAAACCAAATCCTCTTTGGAAACTGGGCTGGTGAGAGGAGGAAGCTGAAAGTAAGATAGACGTTCGAAAAAGGCAACATAGTGTGAGACATAAAGGCGACGGGAAACAAGGTTATAACAGCGATAACCTTTCTGAGTAAGACTATAACCAAAAAGACACATAGGATAGACTGGACACTAAGTTTGGTCCTTTCTTTACGGGGTAAAAGGACAAAACAAGTAGACCCAAACACACGAAAGAGGGAGTAATTAGGAAGTTGAGAAAATAGAGCCTCATAAGGAGACCGACCAGAAAGAAGGGAGGTAGGCATACGGTTGAGAAGAAAAGCAGTAGTAAGAACTGCCTCACCCCAAAACGGAGCCGGAACGGAGGTAAAGAGAATTAGAGACCTAGCTGTCTCAAGAAGATGACGGTGTTTACACTCAGCTCGACCATTTTGGGCAGGGGTGAGAATATGCCTATATTCAGTGTTCTCCTTTTTCCTTTTAGGATTAGGAATTAGTGTTCTATATCTATTAGAATTCTATATCAGTAATGTATTCGTTTAGGATTAGAAATTAGTGTTCTATATAAGTGATGTATTCTTTGTTCAATTAATTCAATCTAATACACAGTTTCATTCAGAAAACTTACATGGTATCAGAGCTATCGCTGGAACCCTAGAAGCCAATTGCTATTTACTGACTCTTATACCATGTAAGTATGCTGAATGAAACTGTATATTAGATTGAATTAATTGAACAAAGAATACATCACTTATATAGAACACTAATTCCTAATCCTAAACGAATACATTACTGATATAGAATTCTAATAGATATAGAACACTAGTTCCTAATCCTAAAAGGAAAAAGGAGAACATTGAATATAGGCATATTCTCACAATTATATGGCCTCAAACAGTCCCCTAAGGCTTGGTTTGATAGATTCACTCAGTCAATGCTAAAATATGGCTTCAAACAGAGTCAGGCTAATCATACTCTGTTTGTTAAACATTCCTCTCATGGTAAGACTACAACTCTCATTGTATACAGTGGATGACATAGTGCTTACAGAAGATGGTGTTGAGGAAATCCCTTTGTTGAAAAAGTATTTGGGGAACCTGAAGTACTTGGGAAAGTAAGTTTGAAATCAAAGACTTGGGGAACCTGAAGTACTTTCTGGGGATTGAAGTGGCTAGGTTCAAAGATGGGATTTTCATCTGTCAGAGAAAATATGTCCTTGATTTGTTGAAGGAAATAAGGATGCTTTGAAGTCAAGCTTGTGACACACTACTAGAATCTAATCAGAAACTTTGTAATGATAGTGGGGGAGCAGCCATTAATAGGGGGAGTTATCAGAGACTAGTAGGTAAGCTTATTTACTTCGCCCATTCTTGTCCTGATATTGCTATTGCCATTAGTGTAGTTAGCTAGTTTATGCATACTCCTCATGAAATACACCTGGATGCAGTTATGAGAATTTTGAAATACTTGAAATCTTCTCCTGGAAAAGGTTTTTATTTTTCTAAACATGATCATCTTAGTATGGAAGCTTTTACAGATGCTGATTGGGCAAGATCAGTAATTGCTAGGAGATCCACTTCAGGGTATTGTACTTTTGTTGGAGACAATTTGATTACTTGGAAAAGTAAGACACAGAATGTGGTTGCTAGGTCTAATGCAGAAGCTAAGTTTAGAGCTATGGCAGAAGGTGTGTGTGAGCTCTTGTGGATCAAGTTGTTATTGTATGATCAAGGAATTGACCAGAAAGACTCCATATGACTATATTGTGATAATAAGGCTGCCATCAACATAACTCACAATCTTGTTCAACATGACATGATAAAGCATGTTGAGATTGATTGTCACTTCATCAAAGAGAAACTCACTAGTGGCACAATATGTACTCCATTTGTAAAGTCTGGGCATGAGAGATATCTTTGCACCAAATTGAGGGGGAGTGTTAGAATATATGTTAGGATCATTCTATTATTTGTTTCCTTA
Organism: Camellia oleifera; assembly: GCA_022316695.1. Lineage (NCBI taxonomy): Eukaryota > Viridiplantae > Streptophyta > Magnoliopsida > Ericales > Theaceae > Camellia > Camellia oleifera. The sequence goes on along the minus strand of CM039307.1, from coordinate 27,472,249 downwards.
TTTATTATATTTTGATTCCTTAATTAGTGCTTTAGGATTTTCTTATTCTATTAGCTGTTATTTCTTTATTCTATTATTTCTTTATTTGTGCCTCCAACTTCCAAGGTTTCCATTGTAAGCTACCTATTATCAATATAAAAGAGAGTGATTGTCTAATCATTCTCTAGGTTAGTTTTCTCTCAAATAAACGGTCAACATATGTCAAAACCACGAAGGAGCTGTCCCTGAACCCAATTTTGAACATGATAGATATGTCTAACACACTTGTGAAGGTTTTAAAACTTCCCACCATCCACTGTATCCTTTGTGCTCATAAACCTTTCTAGAAGAGAATTTGACAAGAAAAATAGCTTTTCGATCTCACAAAAGCTAAAAGAAAACAAATTTTTAGTTGCAATATACATGAGGTTTTGAGGCACTTACCACCAAAATAGACCTTCCCATTTTCACAAGCTAGCAAAATACAGTCAATGGGTCAAAATTTGTGTTATGCATATCAAGGTATAGAAATCAGTTAGGATTGTAAATTGCTCCTCTTTCCCTATGCTCAAAAAGAAACCTTCAACATTCATGAAAATCATAATGGCCATTTTACTATTTCATTTAATATAGAAGCTGATTTGGTTTTCCTAGCTATGGCCTAATTTATAAGATAATACCACGCCATAATTATGATCTACAAAAACTATTTTATAAAGTTTAATGCGTGCAATAGGATCTGAGAAAAGATAAATGAAGGGAGGAAAATTGAGATAAAAACATTCTAGAAGCCTCTTTACACCCTCACACACCTAACCAAAAAACAAGAAACTAACAATAGATGATAAAGAAAGATTTTCATTATCAACTTCGATTAAATCATGGAAAGGAATTCCCTTTGACATGGGAACAGGAAGATGTATATAACAAAGGTGATGAGTACAGGCATTAATTATAACTACCAGGAGAGAGCATGTCCTGGAACATCAATTTCAGCCAATACATTAATACCTCGCCTCTGAGCATAACTGCAAAGAACAACATTCAAGAATTCAGGAAAGCACAAGTTAGAGATCATATCTCCATTTAGCCACTAACAAGGCAGAGATCACTTGCCTCACAATTTCAGCAGCATCAGCCATTGCATATCGTTCGGAAATAGAATAAGCCCCGAACCATAGTTTGGGATATGAAGGTATCTCCAAAGGGAAAGATTGGGAATCTACAATATGCCAATGTAGCACATTCTGCATGAAAACAATCGGGAATTGATGATGTAGGTTAATTTAGCAAACTATCAAATGTCAAATCAAATTATGTACTTATAATTACATACACCAATCACAGGAACTAAATGCCAACTTAGGCTTTAAACTATCTTGAAATCGTGTGGTCGGTACTTGTTTGTGCCTAGAGGGGGGTGGAGGAGGTGAATTGGCCAAACTCAAAAAACTATTAACCAATTTTAGTTTACCAAGTAATTATTAAGTCCAAATTCAATGTTCAGTAGCGATCAAAATCATGCAATTCATGAAAAATATAAAGAACAAGTATGCACATGAATGGAAACCATAAGGAGAACACTCCCCAAGGACAAAAATCACGATTCCAACAATAAAAAAAAATTCATTATTGAATCAAAAGTCACAAGACTCGAGAAGCTAGGAATTACAACTCTGTACTCGATTCACCTAACTCTAAAAGTCATCCGCAAACACTCCTTTGTGGCTCTGACACAGTTAACCTCTTCTGATCCAACAGCTCAACACGAGGCTCCTTGATCCTATCTCCATATACCCACGACTCCATTACCAACAGCCAAGGGTGTGGGTTTTAATGCAAAAGCACTCAACTTAGAAGATTCTCAAGTATTTATGTTTCTATATTAAGAAAAACATGGAATTCAAATCAAAACTCCTTGAGTAAGGTTTTGAAGCTCTTTAAAACTCTCAAGGACTCAATGGGCTACTCAATTTCATGTTTATGTTCCCCTAGTTGAAAAAAACAAGGTTCATATAGGTTTTACAATCGCATGGCTGCTTGAGCGGATAGCAAGCAATGCTCACAGGATCTCTGCAGGTGCCTTTCAACTTGAGCGCTTTGTAAAGAACATAGCAGTTGTGTGTGCCTGCTCAAGCACACATCTAGTGAACCTTGCAAGATCTGCACAAATCAGCACTACAATAACATTGTTCAGAGCACATGACTTATTTACGCTCCACATCATTTAAGTATACGTGTAAATAACTTAAAAGACTCTTCTAGGAATGAGAAAGAACTTAAAAAGACTTCAATTTCAAGACGATGGGCAAAAGGGGTGTGTGGCTTTAAAGGGGCAATGTGAGAAAAAGAAACATGTTACTGTTAGTACGCTTTTTTTCTTCATGAAAAGTTCAGGAAGGAGTTCGATAGTATAACGTATACAATCCTACCTGTATCGTACTACAATTTTTAGAATGTGGTCAACCAAATTCCAAACTCTCATTCTACGTACCAAACTGATCCACATCGTGGGAAACATTATTCTCTCCCCATACAAGAGGAGGTCACGCATGAGGCGCCTTGGAGAGCTTAACACAGTGTTTGGCCCATTTCCTAATAGATCGAGCTTTTGAGGCATCTCTTGTCCAACAAAAGGGAAAACGCCCTCTATATCATTTCATATGTCTATTTTCAACCAACCTGATCATTTAGAACCAATTTCTCAACTCAATAAAAAAAAAATAATAATAAATCACCGAAGGGCGACCCAATGCACAAGGCTCCCGCAAAAGGGGGGATACAAATTTTTTTTCCCACCAAAGTGACCTAAAGTCTTGGAAAATTGGGGCTTACAGGTCAAGCAATATTGGAAAAGTAAAAAACGAATCCATTTATATGAAAGTCAAAAGTTTAAAAAAACTAATATACATAAAATGAATTTAAATGAATTTGTGTACTAAATTAAATTTGACATGAGTTTATGTAACAACTTAGTCACAGTCAAACTAAATTTTGAGAAATCAATCATACAAAGCAAAATAATAAAAAAGGAAGAGCAGACCAAAAATAATGTTAAGAAATTACAAAGTCAATTATCAGGTGAAGCTGCAGCTAGCGTTGGCAGAGTCCCAATATAAGACACAAGCTAAAGCTTTAATAGATGGAAAGAATCAGGCCATTCAAAGTGGCATTGACACACGCTGAGTCACTGAGCATAAAATTAGTGAAAAGGCAAGGACATGACAATATGTATTCCTGATGATCGATTCAACCTTTGATCAATCATAACCATACCTATAAAAGTATATGTTTAAATTGCTATTAATTCTGGACATGATATCTAACACATATTTCCCTTTTAGAGGTTCCTTTGCTTAATAAGCTAGCACTAGTCGCAAATTAAATCTTAGCACAATACAAGACAGGGATACATGAGATACCCTCCATTTAAAGGGCTTTATCCTCATATGGAAAAAGAGTCTATGCAATAACTCAAGAGTTAGAAAGGTTGTAAGAAAACAAAGCCTGCTATTGTTCTATAACACATACATTCAAAAATGTGCAGGATATATACAAGTATTTGGAGACCGTGTTTTTTGCAATTTGTGCAGTGAAGATATAATTGATTATAGGCATATGAGTTTTGAAGTGTAAAGTTTCCACCCCAACAAATTTAAGCCTCTAAAAGCATAAGTCTCACGAGTCTCCTGAAATCAATTATTTTATATTTTCCTGAAATCATTTTTGTTAAATCAATTGTTTTATTTAGCATCAGTTGTCCCCTACAATGCCTTGGCACCATGGTGGCCCTTGAGAAATAAATGCTCAATAGAAAGACTCACTGTGGCAACACAGAGAGAAATCATACCATCATAGTGAAGGTACATAACTTCTTGTCACTAAAGTGCCAAGATTGAGAAACATGAGACTTCACTAACCTCCATCAAAAAGGTTCTACTTCAAGTCTCAGTCCAGCATTTGTTTTCCATCTTAATAATAGCCCTCTCTTTAGCAGTACAATATCATGCGTTCACAACCACATGGCGTGTGACCAATTTGGACCACCAACAAAGCCATCTTTCTGTTTATTAAAAACTCTACCAATATCCATGGCTCATTCCATTCAATTGAAAAAGGGAGGTCATTTGGCCACACTAGCTGAGTTTCTAGATCAAGTCGGGCATCCATTACAGACACTAAACCATTAGGGCAGACAAGGGATTATAATAAGTTCCATGAACTCTAGGCAGACTAATAGATGGTCTGGTGGGTCAATGATTCTCCTTAGGTCCATAGGTTTACCTCTTTCCACAGGCAATATGTCAAAGGATGCAGGACAACTTTCTTTGAAGTATAAGATCTGCAGCAAAAAAAGTTCAAGACCAGTGGCAAATCCAAACTTCCTTGAATAAAAACAATCTTTGTCACTACCTTGTGCCTCCAATGTTCTACATCAACAATAACAGATATAAAATCCCCCATACATACAAACAACATAGCAAGACTTAATGCCAATTTTGTTAGCATGAGCCCCCCTCAAAATTCTCATGTCATTAAACATATATAAACCATTCCACACATCATATAAACAGTGGCAAATTCGTATTACAGGTTTTCTAATCATAAGCACTTGGAAAATTAAACAGACCACACAAGTTATGCATTACATACCAACTTTGTGTAAGCCATAGAATCAATAACCTTCTTTATCATTGGAAGTGGCTGATAGTGTCGAGATGTATCTGCAGCATTATCATTCATAAGTTAGAATAAACACATTGAGCAAGACCGGGGGGGAGGAGAGATCTCTTGTGAGAGTTTTGAAGATGCTATGAGATTGTTTGAAGTCATTGAAGCAAACTTATGTGAACACCGCAATAACCTTGACACTAGACGTGGTCATCTTTCTAATCCAACAGTGCAGGCTTCCAAGGGTTCATCCTCTCAATAGGACAGAAAGAAGGAATCTTCCTATGAAGAGCCTAGATGGTTTCTGAAAGAAGATGATGCTTTCAACAATTTTATATGGAATCTGACCAATAACAGGTTTTTAGTTCCAGTTCCCATTGTTATGGAGTAATTCTTGAATTTTTCTACGTTCATCAATGAACTTGAGCTTATGGATCTTCCACTTCTTAAGGTGATTTCCACTAGCAGATTCTATCCCCTCTGTCTATTCTTCTTCTGACACTTCTCTTTCTGTTACAATCCCACATAGCCTAACAATAGGCTTGGTCATGTGAATATAAGCCTCACGAACACCCTACCCTTGCAAGCCGGTTTTCAATGGTGAGTTTTACCAAAAGCTTTGTATCATTAGGTATCAAAGTCAGCTACCATGTCGAGTATAGGATCAAATGCAACCAGTGCAAGTATAGGATCACATGGGTTTCGCCTTTGTTGTTCAAACTACAGAAGGGAAAACCAATTGGATGGATGGATTAAGACACCCTGGTATTGTGTATGGGTATCATACTCTATTATTAGAATCAAATTGTACGATTCGATTCGATTTAGTAGGTAATCGATACGAACAGGTTGTGTGAATCGCAAATAGTTGTGAATCATAGATGCATCGGTGAACCGAATCGGTGAATCGTGAATCGTTAAAATCAATATTTGGCTTTCTTGTTTTGCTTTTTTATTGTTGGAAAAGGGTTCACACAACCTTTTTAAGGTCTTTAGGATTACTATATGCCATCTTTTGACTTTCTCCCTCCCTATTTACTCTCAAATACTCAAACCTTAGCGGAAAAAAATGAACTCCCTCTCTCTCTACAATATTCTAGGCTTACATATTCAATTTTATCTAAGTACTTGCACTTACAAAATGAATTTTTTGAAGGTATCAAGTGATATTTTAGAAAAAAAAATTAAAGATTTTGATTTTTTAACCTTGTAAAAAGTTAAAAAACTTTGTTGTTAAGTTATTGTTACTTGGAAATTGAAAGTTTGCCTTTGTTTGCTTTTTTTTATTAAGAATGGTTGATAAGATATAGTATCTACAAGGGAAAATGTAAACTGGTAAATATGGGAACCTGTATTAACTTCTTACCTAGACCACATGACCATCATTTAAAACAATATTTTCATCGATTTAAGTCTAAATATTTCATAATTATTAGATATATTTAATATCTAAGTATGTAGATATATTTTTCTATATAATTTAAAAAAGTAACTAAATTTTTACAATTCACAATTCGATTCGATTCAATTAGCGATTCGATACAATACCATTTTGATTCACAATTTAAATCCCGATTTGACAACTATGGTATCATACTATCACGTTTAACACTAATAGGTAAGTGAAGCCAACAAAAGAGAAAGGTCTACCAGTGGGTCAGTGTCGATAGAGTGGGTTGTCATGAACGTCGACTGCAAGACGCGGTGGTATACTACGATCCCATATAGCTTAACAATAGGCTAGGTCATGTGAATATAAGCTTCTTGGGCACCCTCCCTTGCAAGCCAGTTTTCAAGGGCGAGTTCTACCCAAGGGTTTATCACTTTTCCTTCTCCTACTCTTCTTCTCTTCTTATTCACTATTTCTTCTTTTCTTACTCTATTTCTTCTTCCCCTAATGGTACTACACCAAGGAGACAACATCATTGGAAAGAGACGATACTAAAATTCAGCTCAAATTAAAAGTAAAATATCAAAAACAACCTTCATAAATAATTGGGCATCCAATGTCAACTCCCATAAAAAATGAATATATCCATAATACCATATCTGGTTATTTTATGTGTCAAGGGAAATAAGAGAAGCATCTCACCAATTAAGAGCCCTCGATAAGAGAACCTTGGCTGATCAATAATGTTCCAAGGGACCTGATGAACTTCAATTACTCTGGTAGTAAAGTTAAAATGGCAAAGTTGGCTGAATGTCTGCAAGATTTCATGTGAAAACATATATTCTAAGATGCAAATATTTCTTTCACAAAATCAAGACAAGCAACTTTTACAAGGTGTCATTAGTAAGAACATAAAACCTGCAGCCCATGTAAGGCTCCATAAACTGTTTGTGCCTGCATTGTAACAATATAGCATTTAGTCAAACAAAGATTCTCAAGTGATGAAAAGCTGCAGATGTGAATGAGCTAACTCCTTAGCGCACAACTTGTTGGCAATTTATGCCATTTCAAACAAACCCACAATAACCATGTCAAACACTATCCAGGCACAACACCAAGGCTATAGTCATTTTGACACCTCATATACTTTTAGACACTATGAGCTATGTCTTTGTGCTGTTAATAGATCTATGAGTGGTCCTCAACTGGCAACCCAAGATTTTATTCCAACATTCAGTTTGGTTCGGAATGTTTTAAGAGAACAAAAATCAAAAGCCAAAGGGACAAAGTAACTCAACAAACTTACAAGCAAAGATATTTTAATCTTTCTAAACTGAAAGGACATCCTTAATAAATTCAATAACACCCTATCTTTATAACATGCTTTGCGGCACACAAAAAATAATTTTTAATATCTTAATCCTAAATGAAACAAAAATTTCATGGAAAAACATTACGGATTAGTTAAACCTAGTCCCAAGGTTCTGAAAAGCGGTTGCAATCTCTGGAACGGTGGCGGTGGCGTGGTTGCAGTTGCGGGGTGTAAAAGCTGTAGCGTAACTATTGCGATAACCGGAACCGTGATTTTTTTTTTTCCACACAATTTGAAAAAAACTTACCGATACGCACACTTTTTTTCCATGATCATATTTATTGGGTTTTAAAATAAATATTGATCAATTTTTATAAATTTTTAAGTTTAATCCAATATATTTCATATTTTTAAATCACTATAAACTAAGCTTTTTACATTTTATTTTAATAATTAATGACTTTATATTATACAAAAATCAATCACTAACTATTAGACATAAGATAAACAATGACAAAAGTAAGAGAATAAATAAAAGCCTAAATATATATATATATATTTTAATTAAGCCAAATAGATAATGATCACACTTATTATTATTATTATTATTTTTAAACAATATATAGATAGATACACACAAACAAAATGGTTGAGTGATAGCAACTGAATAGAATAGTATAGGTCTTACAGTTTCAACAAATTAATAACATGTTCTTCATCTTCCCTCTTCTCTCTGTCTATCTCTTGTTCCTCCATCTTCTCTCTTCTCTCTCTATCTTTCTTCCCCCATTTTTAACTTCTTTTCTTTTTTCTGTTTTCTTTTTTTTTTTTTGTATTTTTTCGAAAAAAGCAATTCGGAATCGTTACGTAACGGTGCATAACAGGCCGTTACAGCACCGTTACGACCGCTATAGCAGCCGCTACGACCGACACACCTGTGAATCTCAATCACACAGCAAAAGCGGCCATAACGGATGGCGGTAACTACCACAACCGTTACGTAACAGTGTGGCCGCTTTTTAAAACCTTGTCGAGAATATAATTGATGCTGAGTGGAAACCATCCTGGCACTAACTTAATAATGAATGAATGCAGCACTAACTTAATAATGAATGAATGCAAAATAGTTGAGAATATAATTGATGCTGAGTGGAAACCATCCTGGCACTAACTTAGAATAACATAAGCAATAGTCACACCCACCTCAAGATGTGCATAAACTGGATTTCCAGCTGCAGGAATAGATAGCTTGTATGATTCATCAATCCCATATTGTAACTGCACAACACAGAATAATTTTTCAGAAAGAGAATTATGCTTTTGTAGAGAAACCAAATTACAGAGATGTGAAATGGTATACATAAGGATTTTCAGTGACAACTACAGGTTCATTAAGAATGAATTAGAAAAACTGAGGCAAAATCAAATGCTCTAGTCATTTCTTAAGGAAATCACTCTTTGGTTCTCAATCTACAATAGCAGTGTGTTACTTTTGAAAATAAATAATAAAAAAAAAATACTCTAGTCATTTCTTTTCTTTTCAAAAAAAAAAAAAAAAGAACATAAAAATAAAGAATTTGAGGAGGAAAATAACAAAAAATGAAGTTTTTTTTTTCAAACAAAGTGACAAGATTGATCTAATAGTATCCCCTAAACCCATATCAAAATAAATAACTGAATCTCTTAAGTATTTTGCCAACTGTCAACCCAGAAAAAACAATCACACCTCATATATTCAACTGTAAATCTGAATAGGCTATGAATAAGGAACTGATAAAGGAGTACTTCGGTCAACCGATACCACACACAAAAGAAACTTCTAGGCTATGCAACTAATCAAGGAATACATCCAGATTATTGTCTCCATGCATTTAAAGCTTTTGTCAACATCAACCAATATAGGATATTCTTGCAATTGAAGCAGTGCTTGTGGTGGAAGCACCTCTTATGTGTGCACTATGTGCTTGGGTTTTGGACTTCTCCTCTGTATGATAGTTTGCCATGTGTTACAATATACATACTTTTGTATCAATAATTCATAAGAGAGTATATCAGTCATAAGACTGTTGCTTGTGCAGAATCCTCTATTGTTTGTTTGTGAGAAAGAAAACAACGAAAAGAAAAAGGGAAAAAACAACTAAGGGAAATTCACTACACTTGATTTGTACTGGCTTTAGGTAGGGAAATTCATAATTCTCAACTACATCTGTTGTGTTTAATTGGTTGTATGTGATAAGTGTTTAAGGTGCAACTCTTGTTAATTATGATATCTGTGGAATGAATTGATGCAATGTTTTTGTCATTATGGTAGACAGTCATAGTGTCCCTACATTTTGTCCCTCATGTCATTTTGGTCCCTACACTTTCAATTGGCTCAATAATGACCCTTAATTTTAGATTTTGTGTCAAATTGATCCAATTGATAATGTCGCCAGTATTTCTGACAAAAAATGATCACTAAATTAGTTGAGGTTAACTCACAGAGTTGAGTAAGTTTATAATTTTGCCCTTAAAAATATAATACGTGTCACTTATGTGCATATTTTTCATAAAAAAATTATTAAGAGTTGTAATCAATTTGACCAAATTGAGACAAAATCATAAATTTAGGATCAAAACCAAGCCAATTGAAATTATAGGGACTAAAATGACACAAGGATCAAATTACAGGGACTTCTATCATAATTTACACTTTGATTTAATGAAGTTGAATAGCATGAATAGGGGCATGATCCCTGGATGAGAAGCCTTAAAAGGATGCGCTAATAAGGGGCATGGTCCCTAGGTGAGAGCCCTTGAAAGGGCATTATATTTCATGTTGTTAACTTGTTATGTAGGTTTAAATGCTATGTTGATAAATTCTTGGACAAGTTTGCAAGATTGGTTAGAAATTGTGAATCTATCTACAGAGTTAATTAGTTACTCTATTATTGTATTATATTTTCAGCTAAACCATTGGAAGAACCAAAGTAAGGGGGATATGAAGACTTTTTGCCTTGTTCATATTGTTATTATAAAGTTATGAGTTGTTATTGAGTACTCAAGTGTGATGTACCTACATGATAAAACTCTCTCTTTGGTTTAATATAATAGGGTTTGAGAAGGGAGAAAAGGAATCGTGTTGTGAAATACTTTAATACACTAGTATTATGATTATGTAATAAACATTTCTTTTCGAATCTAAAGCAATTGCTTGCAAATTTTCAATTTGGGGTAAATTACACTTTGCCCCTTTATGTTTGATCACTTTCCCACTTTGGCCCTTAAAGTATATTTTTTCCCACTTTAGTCCTTTATGTTTCAAATTTTTTCCAGTTTACTCCTAAAGCTAATTTCTGTTCAAATCTAGACAGAAATGCCATAATAACTATCACATAACATAAAAAATATATGATTATATTGGAGTTTAAGATTATATTAGAAATGTGAATTATATATAATATAATAAAATATTTTTATGCCACGTGACTGGTAATGTAATTTACAGAAATAAACTTTAAGGGCCAAAGTGGCAAAGTGACTAAACATAAAGGGGCCTATTCAATTTCTATTATTAGGGGTGGTTTGGCATATACTAATTTAGTTCATCTTTTTATCTTTTTATCTTTTTTGAGTCACATCAGTTAATATCTTCTCTCTACTTTTCTATACATCTTTTTATAAAAAGTCAAAAAGTACACTTATTTAGAACATTCCAAACAACCCCTAAGACCTTGAATGCCAAATGTGGCTTTAAATAAGTTAACTGGTTACATTACTTTATATCAGGCCACAACTAACAGAAACTTGCAACAGAATATCTCACTATTTTTAACTCATTTAAAACCTAAACAAATCTAAACCCTTAACTCTAAGTCACACCTTAGATTTTAAATACAAAATTTGGGATGTGTTAGGATTGGTGTGGCTTTTGTGTTGAATATGTTCGCCATCAACGCCAAACCTCATATCACTTTTAGTTATTTCATAGTTGGAGACTGAAAGTTGGTCAAGAGTAGGTTGTCAAGTCTATTATTGCAGCATGGTCATGAGAAATGTCCATCCTTCTCTGGTAGTTCTTTGAACTTTGCTAACACTTTGGAGTAATTGATTTCTTTCATACTTATATAGCGGCATCCCCCAAGGGAGCATTTTCTCAATAATTTTTTTTTATAAGAAAAGTAAATACATATAGACATTTGTCACAATTCAACCATATAATAAGGGGAAATATTTTTGTCACATGCAGTATCATAGTTACTCTGATTTTATTTGAACAAGTAACAACAATTACACCAGTGATTATAATTATTGTAATAATATTGAACTTCATCTTGAAAAATAAATAAATAAAGAAGAAGAATGCAGAAGAATACCAATCTCCAAGCATATGTTATGAAGGAGATTCAGAAAAGACAAACAATGATTTTGCTTTGAAAATTTCATAATGTAAGATTTCCACACATAAATTGATGTCTTGAAGCGAAAAAGAGAAGACCAAGCAAACATTTAGAAGAAGTATAATAATACATACAATTCAGCAAGGTAAAACCATTTTAACCCAGTGTGAATCAAGAGAAGTAAGTAAGAAGAAAGAAATGATGCAATCATTAAACAGAAGAACAGACCTCATCATTGAGTGAAAAAATAACCACATGAATTCCCTGAAGCAGGACAGATTGGTCGAAATGCGAAAAGTTGCCATCAACAACATGAGCAGCTTGGACAACATCAAGTAATCTAGAGAATCCATCCTTCAATATCCCAGAAGCGTCAGGATATTTGGTTCCTTGAGTCATTAGCTCAAAGTCCTTACTCATATGAAGAATTTGATGCCCATTGCTTACTGACTGGGGCATTGGCCATATGTTAAGGCGGTGAACATCAACAGCAAATACCTGCAAGGACTTGAAGGTAAAGGCCAAGAAGAAAACTTTGAGCCACTAACTTCACCATCCTAAAATTCTGCATATCCAAAATGGAAAAAGAATATATATATATATATGTAATAATAAGAGGAAGGCAGAGAAATTCGAAAGGGTAATTGAGCAAAATTCACATTAGCAGGGGGAGAGAGAGAGAGAGAGAGAGAGAGAGCAGAAGAAGAAATTATGAGTTTCCCATTTTCTTGCCTCTTCTTCTTTCTTTCTTTTTTTTTTCAATTTAATTTTCATTAAGGCATTAAGTTGTTGCATTTTGGATGAGTGAGTAGGTTGTTGATGGGAATTGATTCCCGGCTACAACTGACATTCAGAACAATCCAAACAATAGCCATTCTCTATAAACTACAAGGGAATATCGTTCGAGGTTGAAATGTCGGTCGCTTTTTTTGTTTCTTTGCTGAGAAAATGTGGGGAAATAAAATATATATGGAAATTGTCCAATACTGAGAGATCAGAAGAGAAATAAAATGAAAAAAAAAAAAAGAAAAAAAGAAATGCAGCCTCTGCACAACTCAACCAAATACAAATATATATAGTGGGAAAGTTAAAGGTGCGTTTTTCCTTCCTTGTCATCCAAAATTCTTTCCTAGCAAAGAAACGAAAACTTGGGACGGAAAATGAAATGCTGAAGAATACATAGATAGATACACAGAGAGAGAGAGAGAGAGAGAGAGAGAGAGAACGTAGGTACAAAGTGGATAAGCAAGCAGAGCAGTGATCAGAAGAGAAGAGTCACAGAAAAGTAGAAACCACAACCTAGCTTGTTATATACTACTACTAGACTAGAGAACGAACGAACTGACCTGAGAAGAAAGAGAAACAAGTTTGGGGCGTTCCCTCTGGGCAATGTCGGAAGAACAAAGTGGGGCGGATGGGGGAATTTGGATATTTTTTTTTTTTGGTTCACCACCCGGTATCCGACCCTTAGGCCGACTAATCCGGATTCGGGGAGTAGTTTTGGATGGTTAGACTCAAATCCCCTCCCAATTGGCGATGCGGGGAATCGAACCGTGTCCTTCCTACCAAGTCAAGAGGGGGAATTTGGATATTATGGACTCATTATTACATGACATACATACCGAGAGAGGAGAGAGAGAGAGAATGTGAAGTCCTAGTGTAAAACACAACACTCACGGACTGCAAAAATTAGTAAACTAGTCGGTGATAGAGAATAATTTGGGTAATATAAACAAATATTATTATAAACAAATATTATTTATTTATTACTCGTATTAGATCATTAGTGTTTCACCCATGTTATATACAGATTGTTTGTGTTTATAATTATTTATATATGTATATTGTAATTTTTAAATTTTTTTTTTTTACACACAAAAAAAGAATATAATAAATACAACATATCTTTAATCAATTATTTTAGATTTGTTTTTATTCAAAATTTAAAAGTATTGTACGGGAAAAATTTATAATTAAATTATGAAAAAATTTATTCCTAACGACATTTTTTTACTTCTATATAAATACTTCAAAAAAAATAAACTTAAGAAAGGTAGTCAATATAATATTATACATTAAATAAAAAAATGTGATTAGGAATTATGCTTACATAAATTTACTATAGTTTTAATTTCAAATTTAAAAAAAAAAAAAAACTATTTTAAAAGCATTTTATTTAGCTAGTACAAAATAGATTTTTCTTAGCAAAAATGAAAGTTATAAAATTTTGTTACAAATTTTTAAATGTCTATAGTTAAACATTCTATTCTACTTGCTTATTTGTTTACTTGCTTGCTTGCTTTAGAAATTTTGATCTTTGATCTTTGATCTTTACTCCGCATTTATCATATTGTTTTATTTTTTATTTTTTTCTTACTTGATTTTCGCATGATACTTCTTTCATAGTGTGTCTCCGAGTGTATTACTGAAAATATGATACACTTAAATGCACAAAATTACAATATATAGAAAAAAAATTAAATAATTGCCCAAAACTAAAACTACTTTAAGAAAAAAAATAAAAAATAAAAAATAAAAACCAATATAAATTTGTTTGAAATAGAAAATGATTTACATATTTATTTATTAATTTTTAAAAATAAACTTTTAAAGAAAACTATATAAAAAAAAAGTACAAAAACCAAATATAAAATATAATACAAAAAAATAAATGAATTATAGGATTTTCAAGAAGTGGGACTCACAAATAATAAATAAATTTATTTTAAAAAATAAAACTAATTAAATAAATTTATTTTAATAATTAAATAAATTTATTTTAAAAAATAATAATAATTAAATAATGAAATTAAATAAAATATCTATTAAAATTAAATAAAATATAAACAAAATTTTAAAATAAAATATCTATAAAAAAAATTATTTTAAAAAATTAAATAAATAATACATCAATAAAAGTTAAATAAAATTATTTTATTTTTAAATTGAGACATTTAAATTTTATTGAATTCTATTAAATATAATACATAATTAAATAGTAGATGGTCAAAATTGTCATTTCACCACTTAATCCCATGAGATTGTTATCCCATGAAAATTGTCCCACACACCCCTCCCGTATAGCGATCCCGGTTTCATCCCGACCTTTGTTGTGTTCCAGACTCGGATTCCGTGATTATATGTTGTTGTCTATATCTTGTTTCCTTCTTTTAATTCTTTGAAATTGAGTTTTAGGACTTGTTAGGTGAGTTTGGAACAAGTTAGTTGTTAGTTGGTATAAATGGTTGTTGCCCAGAATTTGGTCCCTTCGCTCTAGTGAGGCTTTTTACGCTCAAACGAGCCTTGTGTAATTTGCCTCTTCGCTCGAGCGAGGTTTCTTGCACTCGAGCGAGAATTGAGGGTCTTCAGGTTTCTTTCCCAGACGTAGCTTTTCTAGGAAGATGTAAGTTCTTCGCTCAAGCGTGGTTTCTTGAGCTCAAGCGTGCATCTGCGTCTATGGCAAACTTGAAGCTTTGCATTCTGCGCTCGAGCAGCGCTTCTTGCGCTTGAGCGAGATTACTTGTTGTGTCTGGTCACTCGAGCGACAACTCCCTCGCTCGAACGAAGACCGCTTATATTGATTTGCAGCAGAGATATTTTACACCACTTTTGATCTTCATTTTCCCTAGAAACCCTAACACAGCACCTCCTCTCTCTAAAACTCTCTATCTCTCTACAAATACTCCATGATTTATCCCTACTTCCTTTGTTAAAAAGATGGAGTTTTGTGTGGGCTTCCTTTTGATTCGAAAAATGTGGAGTTTAGTCATCTTCAAAGTTTCTCCCTTCTTCTCCTTTGAGCTTCTATACTTGAGGTAGGGATATTCTACTATTTAATATGAGCTTTAACCTAGATATTTGTCATTTTGTATAAATAGTGGGATTTGAGAAGATTTGGGTGAAGTTAGGGTTAAGGTTTTGATATTTGAAATAGCGGTTTTCCATATTTGGTACCATATGTGTATGAGAGGTCTTGAACATGATATTGCTTGGGTATAATTAGTGAAATTTGGTCTTGGGTGTAATATTTGGGAAAATTGGAAGATTGCCCTAATTTAAACAAAATAATTATTTTGTATAAATAATGAAATTGGTATGAGAAATATGAAATTGAGAGGATGTGTAAATGAATGGTGTAGTTGGATTTGATAAATCACTCATCTATGGGAATTTGATAATTTATCTGTTGATAGATTTATTTATCTGTTTAGAAATATCTGTTTTGGACTATCGGTGGAGGATAGCTATGATTGATGTAGAAACTGCATGAGAATTAGGAAGATTGAAACTAATCAATTGAATTATGTCATTGAATATGACGGTTTGATTGAACCATTGTATATGTATCATTGTTTGGGAGGAGATAGAAGATGTACTCCATTGTGTGGGAAGATATAGGGGATGAACTCCATTGAGAATTAAGTTGGCCAGAATATCTAGGGTGAAAGTCCCGAAATCTTATATATTTATGGGTGCTGGTTCCCTCAGATGTGATTCGTAAAATGGCAAGAAATAGAAGTGTTGGATTGATGAATGCATTGAATTGTGAACCATTGAATTGTAGTATCATTTTGGTTGTTTTGATAATAATGAATTTGGTTAATAGATTTACCCGAAATTGATGAATGGAAATGAATTGAGGTATTGGTTATCTATATAGAATGGCCTTGAAAAGAATATGTGTTGGTTAAGAATATTGCACATTTATCTGATGCTTATATCTTAGTTAATTCTCATATATCGTTTAGCATATATCTATTGGGCTTTGGCTCACCCTACTTGGGAAAATATTTTCAAGTACAGGTGACATGTTACCTCCAAGGACATAACTTGGGAGGTTTAGGGTTGAAGGCTCTATTTTGCTATTTTTGCTTTGTAATAAGTGTAAATCCAAGCCGAGGGCTTTGTATGTAAAGAGCTAGAACTCTTCTTTTGTTGTAACCAAGTGATAACTTGGAAAGATGTAAGCCCATAGGGCACTCATTTTGTAGTTAGCAGTTAAAGTTACATGCTATAGTTTCAAGATGAACATTTATGTAAGTGTAATGCATGTAATATCCTTTGTAACATAAACTCTGATGAATGAAAATATAACATTTCTATTATGTTTATAGATCTTATGAATGGTTGATTTATATAATATTTTGAGGGCGTTACATCCCGGGACACTGTAATCCCACAAATGGAGGATAAGGAGTCCGACCGAATTTCATGTTCGGCGGACTAAAAAAAAAACAAACGCCGGATAAAGAGCTTCCAATGAATTACAATCCAAATAGTGTTTAGTCCCCCCCTCCCCAATCCCTTGAATCAAACGCACCCTTTGTGTACATTTTTTGTACTTGTAATCCCGAGAATGACATTGAAATAGTCTATACTTCTTGCATTAGGTCTATCTAATAGTTTAAGCAAACACAAATATAATAAGTTTCATAACATAAAACACAAATAATTGTGAGACAAAGTATCTAAAAAAAAAATTAAAACAACATTCGATAATGATGTGGAAGCACACCTGACGTTTTAATTGGAGGTATAACCAAATAAATCGCCATAGAAGGGGAAGACAATCTTTATTTTTCATTACAACAATTACATAACTCAATATATAATTTTAATGTCTCTCACTCTTCCACACGTCCAATTCTTTATCAATATTAAAATGAATGAATAAACCAAAAAAAAAGGAAATATTTGAAAAGACAGAGAGATGTTGTTTGAAACCTTTCAATTGCTGAATTCTATTAATTAATAATTATTAGGCTTCAATGATCGAGCTTTTAATATTTGTTAGCCGTTAAAGTTGAGTTATTTAATTTTATCTATATTCACTTGATAATTTGAGAGTAGATACGTATCAAGCCTTTATACAAACAATTGGCATATTTTTTGAGCTTAATGAAATGTACAATGTAATATTTTTTGTAGCAATCCCGGTTTCAATCCCTCTTTTATGTTTAGCCACTTCGACTGGGACGGTCGGGGGTCGAGGGGGCAGCGCCCCTTCGCGGGGGTCGAGCTGCCCGGTCAGCTCGCAGGTTCCAAGGGCAGCGCCCTGGCGGGGTTGAGGGGCAGCGCCCCTCAAAACAAAAATTCATAATGCATTCAAAGTTACAGGATGAGTGTGTTGGGAGCTTAGTGTTGCTGCCCAGATTTTTGGGTCTTCGCTCGAGCGAGGGTTTGGTCGCTCGAGCGAGGGATTGCGTCTGGACTGGACCTGAAGGTTGCATTTCTTGGCTCGAGCGAGCTTTTCTTTGCTCGAGCGAGCTTTTCTGTGTCTGGTCGCTCGAGCGACCAAGTCTTCGCTCGAGCGAGCCTGTTTATATCAGCAGACAGTAACGTTTTGAACATCATTTTTTTCATCTCTTTTGTTTTGAAACCCTAGCAGCCGACTCTCTCTCTCTCTAGGCTTGTCTTCTCTCTAAGAAATCATCTCTTTCTAGTGTGAATCTACCCTAAGTGCTTTGTCAAAAAGATAGAGGGTGTTGAGATCTTCGTTTTAATCTGAAAATCTTTGGATTTGGAGCACGTTGGGTTTTGGTCTTCATCTCCATTTCGGTTCTAACTTTGAGGTAGGGATAACCTACTCCTCCTTATGAGCTTCGTCTTTAAATTTTGGTATTTTGAGATGTTGGAAATTATTGTGTAATTCTTGAGAAAGTTTGGGGCTTTTATGTAATTTTCATAAAAGAGGGGTTTTAACTAAACTGAATCTATGGTTGTGTGTAACACTGAAAATGGTAAATTTTGTTATCAAATTGGTGGTTTTGAGGCCGTAGGGTCGGTATTGACAATTTTGGGAAATTGCCCTAATTGATTGAATAAATTAATTTGTATAATTAATTTAGGAAATGAGGATTCGAGTTGGAAATGTTGAGATTGGGAAGGTATGGGATTAAAGGGTGTAGTTGAACTATTTATCACTCACCAAGTTGAAATGTTGATATATGTATCCATTTGTGCATTTATTTCCTGTTTAGAGATAATTGCTTTGGGCTATCGGTGGAGGATAGTCGTGATTGTTGTAGACAATGCATGATGATTAGGCAAACTGAAACTAATCAATTGGTTAAGTCACAGAGTATGACGGATAAAAGAATACATTATTGTTATGTATTGATTGAATATGTATATGACCTGTGTGTATATATATATGTTGTGTTGTATTGGAGGAGATAGGGGATGTACTCCACGGTTTAGGGGAAGATAGGGGATGGACCTCTAAACCGGCGGTTTAGGGGAAGATAGGGGATGGACCTCTAAACCGGATATTGTTTGGGAGGAGATAGGGGATGGACTCCATTGATACAACTTGTATGCTTATCTAGTGATGTGTTGACACAGCTTGTATGCTTGTCTTTGGAAGTGTGGTATATGGAAGTGTTGATATAGCTTGTATGCTTATCTGTTGATGAATTGATATAGCTAGTATGCTTATCTATTGTGAAAGGGAAAATGTCTAATGTTGCTTGGCCAGGTTCTGAGCCATGGTTTGAATTGAGAAATGAATGAGAAATGGAAAATTAAAGAATACTATGGACTTGTATGTCATAAAACAGTAATGTGACCTAAGGGAATGAAACAGTGATGACCATCTATCAACTGCTAATATTTTAGTCATTGTTCATAGTTGGTTTAGTGTATTTCTACTGGGCTGTTAGCTCACCCTATACGGGAATATCATTTTCAGGTGCAGATGGGACGTTACCACCAAGGCAATAGCAAGGGTGGATCATTGGGGAGCAAGAGTTTCCTTATTATGCTTTATGTGTGTATAAGTGTTGTTTGTAAAGCCAAGGGCTTAATATGTAATGGGCGAGACCCTATTTGTGTAACCAAGCAAGGTCTTGGAAAGATGTAAGCCTATATGGCATTTAGTTGCTTATTAAATTGTGAACTCTGATGTATGACCTTATATTTATTCCTCACATGAGTCATCTTTAATGTTATTATTTTGAGGGCGTTACATTTTTTTTCTTTTTTGTTCGCAATTGCAACTTGTTATTTTTTAATAAGAATTTTATATTTATTTTTGATATTTTTTTAATGTACAAATTATTTTTTTAGATTAATTATTTTTTTTAGATTTTTTATAAAAATAATTTAATAATCTCATCACTAATTATAATGTATGGGAGAAGTGGAAAAGGGCGCGGCAGTAGGTATGAGAGAAGTCAAAAAGACTTGGAAAATTTAGGCAAAATCCTTTTATTGGACCCTTGTTTGGTGAAAAGGACAACTCAATTTATTTTATTTCATAAACCCCCTAAGAAGAAAACACATAATTGAGTTATGACAAAGTAAAATATACATTTTTTTATTGGACAATATTGTCAGAGTAACATGTAATTGTGAACTAGAGTAATACGTTACTGTTAGACAAAGCAATATGTTACTGTGAGACAAAATAACATATTATTGTCAAACAGAGTAACATGTTACTCTTTACATCAATTTCAAAGGTAATAATTTTTTTTTTTTACATTTCATAGTCAACGTAGATCTTATTTGATAGATCTTGATGAGAGAATTATAAAAATATTAATTTTTATTAAAAATCGATATTTACATCAAAAGTTATATTATTTTAAAATTTAATATTTTGATAATAATAATGAGTTGGACTTTTCAAAGAAATTTTTTTTATGTTTGTTCCTAATGCATTAAAGTTTTTATTATGAGGGAGTTTTGACCAAATCCCCCAAAACCAAATCCCTCAAAAGGCTTGTGGATTGAGAGAAATTAATAAATGCTAAGTTTTTTTTTTTTAAAATCAAAAAATTAAAAAATTAAGATTAGGAATCAGAACTCTCATAAAGTTTGTGGGTTAGAAACCACATTTTTTTTATATATAGATATAGATATAGAAAGCTTGCTTTTTAGTTTTTTTTAGCTTTTTTGTGTAAAAAAAATAGAGAGATAACATGACTCAAAAAAGTTAAAAAGTTACCAACTTGCCAAAACACCTGATAATAGTTAATTAGATTGGATTATATTGGGTGTTAAATAAGTGAGTGAATACTGGTAGTAACGTTTGTTTCATGAGATTAAGGTGTAAAATTGGATTTCATATTTAATAAATCTATAAATTCATTATTTGAATAGTTTAGTAAAGACTGGCTAATAATTAAATACACATAATTTCTAATTAAATAGTTTAGGAATTATTTATTTAGAACTAACAATTTATTGTATTATAATACACACTCTTTTGTCTATGTGTACATATTTAATAAAAGATAATTTTAATGATAATTTTATCATGAAGCAAAATGACCATAACTGACATTATATGAAATTCAAGTTTTATTTGTACACATCTTTTAAAAACAACAAATCTCAATATATATCTTTTGAAAAATACAAAACTAAAACTTTAATTTCTCCATTGTTTCCCACTTTTTCTATTGTCCTCAATTGCTTGTTGCACTGCATTGTTACACTCTATTATCCTCCTTTGCTTACATAAAATATTCTACATCACTCTCTAGGTTCATATTCCATTATTTATACCCTTTTTTTTCTATTAAAATCAACCATCTTTCTTGATTTCTATTGATGGAAGATTTGCGAAGCAATCATTATGTTTGGTTTCAGTTTTTTAAATTCAATTTTTTAAAAACTAAGTTTTTTATTTTTCGTATTTTTTGTTTTTAGTGAATATTTTTAAAATTTTAAGTAATTTTTTGTACTTTTTTATATGCACTTCACTTAGATGTATCTAAATAGTAAAATATTTTTAAAAAATTAATAAATACACAAAAATATGAAAATGTATTAAATTTTCGTATTTTTTGATATTTAGTATATTTTTTAAAAAAAATTCACAAATAATATATTTTTTAAGTGTATTTATATTAAATGTGTCTAAAAATTAAAACAAATTACTTAAAATATTAAAAATATTAAAATACAAAAAATAAAAAAATAAAAAAAAAATTCTGAAAATTAGAACCAAACGAGTAAATCAAATTTGAAATTCAAAGACAAACTCCTGTGAAATGAGGGGTTGTTTGGAGTGTCCTAAATAAGTGTACTTTTTGTCTTTTTGGACTAAAAATTTGAGGAAGAAAATATAAATGTTTGGATAACTTTTTGACTTTTTATGAAAAAATATGTAATAAAAAATTATAAAAAATAATTTATAAGAAAAAATTATGATTGAAAATTGTGCAGCCGTAATTGTTGACTTTTGATGAATAGTATTAACTTTTTAAGTAACTTTTTAATTTTTTTTTTTATAATCCGCCAAACTTGACCTAAATCATTAGATCGAAGTCCGGGCGTTAAAATCATTTGTCCGCAAAGACAAACTCCTGTAAAACGAGTAAATTACCTTCCATTTCCTTCGCCCTTCTCACGCGTTTTAATTTTCTCTCAAATCTCACATTTCTTTCTCTCTTCTCTCTAGGGTTAGGGTTTTGAATTGCCACCTCCATCGAAGCCCTCTCCCTCGCCGACGTTCACCGGCCATTCTCACTTCATCGGTGAACGTGAGCTCCGTCTCTGGGACCTCGCCACTGACACCACCGCTCGCCATTTTGTCAGCCACACCAAAGATATTGTCTCCGTCGCTCTCTCAATTGACAATCGTCAAATCGTTTCAACCTCCAAAGATCGATCAGTCAAGCTGTGGAACACATTGGGAGTACACGATTCACTCATCATAGTTTCAGTACATCGATGGCCTCACCCATACAGTAGTCCACCGGGAGTGGTAATGGAGGATGCCGATTTGGCGATTCTCTCTCTCTCTCTCGCGTCGCTGCTGCCTTTCTCTCTTTACCAATTGCCGAACTTCACCAGTAAGCCCTTCTGTCAAATCCTCCGGCGACTTGATGCAAATTGGCACCAAGTCGTCGGCCTCAATGTCGCTCAAAATGGCGTCGTTGTCCTCCTCACTGACACTCGCCATTATTGCTTATACTCGTATGTGTATCTATATATGCAAAAGAAGTTGCTATAATGAATCGATCAAACAGAGGTCTGATGGAGAATTTCTTCTGTTGTTTCTTAGTCGCGAAGTTTCACTACAACAAAAAGCACAAATGGCGACAAAAAAAAAAAAAAATCGTCGCTGAAAGTGCATGAAATGGCGACTAAAAGAGTTTTGGTCGCCGAACATAACAGTTTTAGCGACTAAAAGAGTTTAGTCGCCGAACATAAGGGTTTTAGCGACTAAAAGGCAGTTTAGTCGCCGAATATAAGGTTTTTAGCGACTAAAGTTTGTTTAGTAGCCAAAAGTCACAGTTTTTGGCGACTAAATTAATTTAGTAGCCAAAAGTGATGGTTTTGGCGACTAAAAAACAATTTAGTCGCCGATTATAGGTGTTTTGCTGACTAAAAACATTTTTGTCGCTGAAAGTACAAGTTTTTTGCTACAAAAAAAAATTAGTAGCTAAAAACTGTCAATTGCCGACTAAAACTCAATTTAGTAGCCAAAAGGGGATGTTTTTGGTGACTAAAACCAGATTTAGTTGCCAAAACTACTTTATTTGTACACGGAACTTCATTTTTTAGCGACAAACAAATAATTAGTAGCCAAAAATTAGTAAATTGGCGACTAAAAATTTATTTTAGTCGCCAAAAGTGTCCTAAAATTTTTTTTAGTAAATCATTTATTTTTTACATAAATTATATTAAATATATATAATTATATTTATATATATAGTTTTGTATTAATACCGGTCAAAATAATATATAAATAATATAAGTTGTAATTATATTCACGTGATGGGTGAGTGGCATAGTGGGGGGGACTGTGCTGTGAAGGTTTGGAACTTGAAGGTCTAAGGTTCGAATCGTGGGAGGTCCTCAGGCAGAGAGGGAAATTTTTTTTTCCAAAAATGCTTTTGGCAACTAAAGAGTTTAGTCGCCGAATGGTTTTCGTTTTGGCGACGAAAAGTTTAGCCGGGGAAAGTGAAAAAAAAAAAAAAAAAAAAAACACTATTGGCGACTAAAATTTTAGTCGCTAAATGTAAAGTTTCCAAAAATGGAATTGCATTTGGCGACAAATTGTTTCGTCGCTGAAGACATATATATTGGCGACTAACAGTTTTTTTAGTCGCCAAAGGCATCCGCGACCATTTATTGGCGACAAGACGGGCGACAAGACGGGCGACTAAAATTTTTAGTCGAGAAAAGCCAAATTTCGACATTTGGCGACTAAAATAGGACCTTTGGCGACTAAAAATTTAGTCGCCAAAGGTATTTTTTCTTGTAGTGTTTGGCTGAGAGATCTGATGGAGGATTTCTTCCCCAAACGAGCCTCGATCCCCATAACCACTACCAATCGTCCTTGCAATGTCAGATAAGATTACTGCAAAATCACTCTCTGGTAATCGAAATTATACAATACAATACATTTATTCAATAGTTATTTTATGTTGTTGTGTTATTTGGACTAAGTATAATCTGTTTAATTGTTTATTTATAATCTTGTAGGTCTTGTTTTGGTTCGCAAAGTCAATGATTGTGCTTGAACCCTTCTAAATCTCTGAGCTTTTCTATTCAGTTTTTGGTTTGGTTTGAAAAATGATATGGCAAAATGCCATTAAAAAAAATAAATCGTTACTTTATGAGGATTCAATAATTTTCAATATCAAAGGCTGTGTTGAACGGATCAGGATCTGAGACTTCAATGGCTGTGTTGTAGTGGGTAGACCAATTAAACAGTTCAGATTAGAAAATTTAAAAGTGTGAAGAAATTTGTGCAGATAGAATGAGATGGAGAAATGAAGAAATTTGAACAGATAGAACCAATTTGGACTGATAAAAAATTGTACATATAAAAATTTGGGATTAAAAAAATATTAAAACAAATTTGACAGACGAAAATTTGGACAGATAATAAAAAATTAATACATATTTCAACAGATGGGGGAAAAATGAAGAGATAAAGAAAAAAATTAAACAGACAGGGAAAAAAATTGAACAGATAGATGCAAATTTCAACAGGTAGGTTAAAAAATTAAAATTAAATATATCAAAAATATTTCAATAGATAATTAAAAAAATTAAATAGATAGAAAAATTAAACAGATAGATAAGCGATAAATATGGAAATAAAATATTCTCTAAACATAACAAAAGGATTTTTCATCAAATTATTTCACAAATAATGGATCTCTCACCAATAAAAAAATATCAATTGGATCTAACGCCTCAAACACTCTTCATATTAGGTTTATCACCAATTTTCTCTATAAAAAATTCAGAAGAACAAAACTGAATAAATGTAAAAAATTCAGAAATTAAGTACCGAAAACCTATAAACAATTAGAAGATATAAAATCAAAAATCTATATCCATGCAGAAGTACATAATCGAAATGTTCAAAAAAATTTGAAAGTAAACAACCGAATAAATCTATTTTATTCAAAAAACTAATATCGAATGAGCAAAACTTATTTTGTTCGGGAAAAAATCAACCAATTATCGAAAATAAGAGATAGATACACATTACTTACAAATTGGGGGGGGAGATATTGTAATAACCTTGACCCGTAATTAGCTGTTAATCGGTAATTAAGAATGCTAATGAGTGGATTAAAATGAACTCTGAGATTAATATGTAATTTGCATGATAATTGGCTTCTATCTGCTACTTATAGCAATATCTGTTTGAAATTTTGCTTTAATATGTTAATTGGAATTTTTAGAACACTATGGCAAATTTTATAAAAAAAAAAAAAAAAAAAAAAAAACTGATTCAGTTTAGTAAAATCGCATGTGATTAAATTAAGCCTTAATTGGAACTATTTTTGAATAATTGAATTTTGTGTTAATCTTGAATAAATTAAGGTTACTTGTGTTGAATTAAATAATGCATGATTAGTACCTAATCTAGTCCTATTATTGACCCAAGATGAGAATTAGTGTATTAGTGGGTTGAGGCATTGGTGGTGTTGGGTGTAAGGAACCAAAACCCATGTGTATGGGTGTGTTGGGTGAGTGCATGTGTATGCACATGTAGTGTGCTCAAAAGTGAGGTGTGTGTGTGTGTGTTGTGTATTTCAGCCGAGTGAGAGAGAGAGTCCTTGTGCCATTCTTTTGCTCCCCTGCCCTCTGTGTTGAGAGTTCAGTTGTGTAGAGAGAGAGAGAGAGAGAGAGAGGAAGTTTGGCTAGGAAGTGAAAGATGAACTCAAGAAGCTAGAGAAAGAATGAGAGAACTAGGAAGACCACCTTTTGTTGTGTGAAATCCAGCTCTAGGTAAGAGTTTAAGCTCCTCTTCTATAGTTATTCCCCCATGTATTATGATTTTAGCTCATCTTGGAACCATTTTCACGAAATTAACTTAAGGAGTGGGTCTTTGGATTTGAAGGTGCCTTGCATGTGCATACATGGTAGATTTATCTTTGATTTGATCTTGTTAAAATTGAGTTTTGAAATCCTTGCATGCATGTGAGTTTATATCATGTCTATAGTTTCAGAATTCATAAATTGGTGGATCACTATTTGCATGTTTTGAAAAACCATGAAAATAGTTGAAATATTACATGAAGGAGTTTTGGTTCAAACCTTTCAAGAATTGATGAGTTTTTGAATAAAAGATATTTTAAGGGTCTTGTATTGAAGTTTTCTTAAGCTATTTTTGTGTGTTTGATCAAATCATGCAAGATCCCAAGGTTTTGAGGTGGTTTGGAAGCCATTTTTGCTAAGCTTTCTGCCCAGAATTTTACAGTTGGCTCGAGCGAAGAAGTGGTGGCTCGAGCCAACATTTCGAGCTCTTAGAATTTTGCACTCTGCTAAAGGCTGGCTCGAGCGAAGAAGTCTTGGCTCGAGCGAGCTCTGTTTTTGCCTTCTGCTAGCTCTAGCTAAGAAAAGCTGGCTCCAGCCACCAACCTATTTTCAGCATGTTTTCAAAAGATGTTTTAAGTACATATCTTCACTCCCATCTCTTTATGGGCATTCTTAGGCATGATTTATAAACCGTTAAAGATTAATAAGCTAAGAAATAACATAAGTAAGTGAATTAGAAAATATGTGTTGAATCCGAGTATATGGGCAATATGAACAAGTTGTGTAGCATGGAATGAATGGGAAATTAAAGTGAGAAAGCTAAGCCATGTTTGACCACATGAATGAATAATAATGAGACATATTTTTTACTATGTATTTTGTGATTGTAGGTCAACGTCCAAGAATTGATTGGCCGCTTATTGGAACCACTGTGAGTAACGTTATCGTAAAGATACGTTTATATGAAACTATGTTCCAAATGAGATAAGATATGCTATGATTTCTGAAATGATATATGTTTCTGTGAACGAACATTCCAAGTTTGAAATCTATTATGGCATCCATAGATAGTCCCAAGTCATGGGGGACGGCATAAAAATGCGGATCCATGACATTTACGAGATCTCGTTAGCCACTTCATTGTGGTGATATGTGTTTAATCGGTGTCCGGGATCGGTTACTCTAGTCGGAAGATGTTATGTGATATGTTCTATGGGATGTACCATTATTATGTTTTGATATGAGATGACTATGATTATGCTATGATCTGTTTTATACATATGAAATGTTCGGAATTCGTTCACTAACCCCTTTACCTCAATGTTATTCACTGGGTTTTAGCTCACTGTTTGTATATATATGTATATAGGTGAGCATTCTGGAGTGCAAGCCCGAAGGTTTTGTGGGGGAACTGTGTTTCTGTTGTTAGCCAGACTTTGTGCCTCCCGTGGAGGTTCTCGATGTAACTTGTGTTGAGGCCATGTTGATTCTGTACATGTATATATATATTATGAAACTTGTTAGCTGTACTTAAGATATTAAGTGTGTGGGTATAATGTATGTTTGACTATTGGTTGACTATCAGATATGTCTTATAAAGTTTTAAATATTCTGTTCCATGTAAGTCAACACAGCTCACTGGACAACTATAATTATGTATTTGCTTCCGCTAGCCCCTTAATTTTGTTAGTCTGTTCAGAGGCCTTCGGTAATCTAAGAATTACTGACCGGTTACGATGCTAAATCTATAGGGGCGGGTTTGGGTCGTGACCGAGTGGTATCAGAGTACGAGTTATACCGCACACACATGTCCATATGAGCTATAGGATGTCCTAGAAATGAAGTAGGGACATTGCATTATCATATGTAAGCGTATGAACGTATTTGAACTGAAAATGAAAAGAAATGAATCTATGAGTTAAGTGAAATAACATGTAATGAGAATTTCAAATACCGAATGTGGAATCTGTGTGAACACGAACATATGAAAGTAGAGAATCATGTGAATGTATCTGAATCGAACTGGAAGTATGAACACGTCTGATATGAAATGAAATATGAAATTAGTAAGGATTTTCCCTATGATTAATGATTACCCTATTTATGTGTAGATCAATGGAAATGACAAGAAATATAGGCGAATCTGAATCTTCTAACGCTAGAATTAGCCGGTTAGAGGAAATGGTAGAGGCCTTAATTGAGAATCTGAAACAACAGCAACAAGGGCAAACATCTGTACCTAAACCAGTTGGTTATGATATGATAACACTGACACAGAAATACAATAAGATGAAACCACCAGAATTTCTGGGAGGTATTAAACCGTTAAAAGCTGAGACTTGGGTTTTAGAAACTGAGAAAATATTTGAGGTATTTCCGTGTACTGAGGCCCAGAAAGTTTTGTTGGCGACTTTCACACTCAAGGAGGAGGCTAGGAGATAGTGGATGTTAGTCCGAAATGATAATGAGGGTGTGACATGGGATAGGTTTAAAGAGATTTTCTTCGAAAAATACTTTCCCCAATGCATCCGGGATAGGAAAGTATTTGAATTTATGCAATTGAAACAAGGCAAAATGACTGTGGTCGAATATGAAACAAAAATTTCTGAGTTAGCCCGATATGCACCCCATATGATTGACACCGACTACAAAAAGGCTAGGAAATTTGAAGGTGGGCTTGACTTAGATGTGTATGACCGAGTTGGCATCTTAAAATTACCAAAGTACGTAGATGTTCTTGATAGGGCCTTAATGTCTGAAGCAAACATAGCAGCTTTGAAAATATCCAAATCAACTGAATCAGAAAGAATGAAACAGAATAAACAAAAAGTTGAAATGACTGGTAATTCGATGACCTCTACAACTGAAAAATTCGGGGCAATAACTGTGAACAAAGAAAGTCGGGGGAGTAATGTGAACAAAAATATACCTGTCTGTAGAGAATGTGGGAAACAACATTGGGGCACTTGTCGCCGTCTGTCAGGAGCTTGTTTTAGATGTGGTCAGAAAGGGCACTTGGCTAAATCTTGCCCGCGAACTCATCCGAACAACAAAAACCCTAAATCTACACCCTAGTTCCAGAAAATGCTCAGGACACTAAAATGACTAACGCAGGTATTACCCTAACCATGTGCAATTGTTTTTGTGGGAAATTGTGTGTGAATCATACATTTCTTAGCTTGATATAGATTATGGACATATTAGTTGGGTAATTTGAATTGTTAGAATTATGAACCCATGTTAATTGAACCTTGTGAACTTAACGAACCACCTGTGCTTTGGACTTCATTGGAACTTGTGAACAGTGGGAATTTGTCGGGTTAAACCTTTGTACCGTATTGTGAAAACTTAATATGAACCGTTATGTGTGACCTTTTGAACTATGCTAGAACTGTTGAACGTGGGAACGCATTATGATTGACTGTAACTTGGAAAATCTGTATGACCATGACTAGAATTGAACCGTTATGTATCGACTGACATCACTGAATGATTAGACCCGTGATCTCATATTGTATATATGAATCAGTTACGTAGGGAATTGCTGAAATTGAGAACCTATGTCAGTTGGGAAGAATGAACTTCTGCTTATGAATTTGTGAACGAATGCTTAAATGATAATTGATCTTAGACTCGTATCTGCACTTGTGAGACCATTAGAACTTATGGGATTGAACTGTAGTTAATGAACACTTTGAGACCTACTGGTTCATATGAACTATCATAACTGATCTGTTGAACCATACGTGAACTGCTAAATATGGAGACACATTAGTATTGACTGTATATGGAACATGTTTGAACTTATATATATATCTAGACCTTTGCATGGAATGTCGGCTAATTACATTGTATTTGGACTGAGTAGACTTATGACTTGTTGCCTTAATTATCATATCTGGAGGAACTATTTGTGTTTATCTGTATATAGAACCCGTGCATCTGTATTAGGAAGGTTGTTAGACTTTGGACATGTACATATATGACTATACCTTTGCTCAGAATGATCGATGTAATTATTTGTTGTTGACCTCTGAACTGTGGACTGTGATTATTGAACATTGACTAGACTGTTGACTAAACCAGTGAGCTTATGCTTTAATGACTCTAGGACCAATTTGAAACTTCTGTATAATGATCTGTTGTTGTATACCTTATGCTTACGTGAACCTATCCGGGAAATCGCTATGTTGATTGTGATGTTTACTTTCGATATGAATAACGGTATGTCCATGCGTTTATCTGTAAACCTGTTGGGATACACATTGTATATGACCTGATACATTTTGGAATAGACCATTACGATACAAGATTATGATGTAACTTTGAGAAATGATGAACTTAGACTAGTTATGAAACCACTGACTATGTACCTAAGCGAATGGGTATGAACTATAGAATTAATGAACCTTGTCAGAAATAATGAGGCTAGAACTTTTACCTGATTTAATCTTATAGAACTGTAATTTGATGAAACCTTTGTTTGACTGATAGAACTTTTGCTTGATGACTTATGCTTTGAATTGTTACTTGAGAGAACTGGGTAGAACTTCATCTGAAATGATTGGGTAGAACTTTCAATGATTTGATCTGAGGAGAGCCTTATTGAAAGCCGTTAACTGATTTGATTACATTATAGGGGATTGTGAATTGCTTACGACCGAATGACAGAACTGTATTGCTAAGGAGACTAACCGAATAAAAATTTGAATCAATCCTGAACATTTAGAAAGAATGTGAACCGTCGGCAGCAAACTACGTGGTTATAGACGACTCTTTTTTTTTACCATATGCCTATAGCCGATTGGGAACATGCGAGTGGGATTATGGAATTTGTGGGAACCTATTATGTGGAATGTTAAACCGTAGAGGCTCATGCCCTTGTAGAATAACCTTGAAAGTCTGATTGGAATCACGTTTGGCCAGCGTTACTTCGAATCAGAAATTCTTGGTAAATTCCATGGGAATGAATAGGTTATCCTACCAGTGTCCATATAAGCCTGTGTGTGTGTGTGTCTACTTGCCTATGATATGTGCCTTGTGTTATAATTTAAGTCAATTAAATTAACCCAAGTGTTATCAACCATTTTCTTATGTTTGACCCTTCTCTTCTGACATTACCTCCGAATTTCGTTTACTGCTATGGGGTCAATGTACGAAATTACCTTGTATTATTGATAACTTCAGATGACCTGGACTAACTGTGATGGATTACCAAATCGAGAACCAAATTGAACAAAGATCGAATGAATGACTCAGAAATGAATAAATCGAATCTCTATAACTTAGCAGGGGAAATTACTTATGAAAATGAGATCAGTGCAAATCTATAACCCCGATAAGTGTTTGATAAAAGTAATGTAATGTGAGTAGTGATACAGTAAAGTTGTGTGCAGCTATATTCACGTCCTATGTCATGAAATGAGTTTTGTTTTGTGAAACGTTATATGTTGCATACTGAATGAATGATCAATTTTCTGGAAAGTATTGTGGCACCCTTAGTTCATGTGGCCCTCGCCCGGGGGTAAGAATACCGTGGCCGATGGCCCTTGCCTGGGGGTAACAATACCATGGCTATGTATGTGGGTTGCAGGACCAAATGAATTTGTTAATGCTAAAGGGTGTACCACGTATGATTATATGCAAATGATTACGAATATGTATATGAATCAGTATCTGTTCTGTTACGCTTATGCGTTCTGTTCTGCTCTGTTAGTGCCAATGAATGCACCCCGTATACTTAAGCAAGAAATGTGACATCCATGTACGATCTGGACTAAGATCTGAATGTGTATAAGGCTCTGTGTTAATACGAACCCTAACTTCTGTATATGATTTATGATTCTGTCTTCGGTTGTGAGCTTATTTGTGAGCGTGGTTATACTCCTGTTTTGTAAAGAGTTGGAGTTCTTTTTCTTGATATAAGATGACTTGAGTTTGGGGACTAAACTCTTTTAAGGAGGGAAGACTGTAATAACCTTGACCCGTAATTAGCTGTTAATCGGTAATTAAGAATGCTAATGAGTGGATTAAAATGAACTCTGAGATTAATATGTAATTTGTATGATAATTGGCTTCTATCTGCTACTTATAGCAATATCTGTTTGAAATTTTGCTTTAATATGTTAATTGGAATTTTTAGAACACCATGGCAAATTTTATAAAAAAAAAAAAAAAAAACTGATTCAGTTTAGTAAAATCGCATGTGATTAAATTAAGCCTTAATTGGAACTATTTTTGAATAATTGAATTTTGTGTTAATCTTGAATAAATTAAGGTTACTTGTGTTGAATTAGATAATGCATGATTAGTACCTAATCTAGTCCTATTATTGACCCAAGATGAGAATTAGTGTATTAGCGGGTTGAGGCATTGGTGGTGTTGGGTGTAGGGAACCAAAACCCATGTGTATGGGTGTGTTGGGTGAGTGCATGTGTATGCACGTGTAGTGTTCTCAAAAGTGAGGTGTGTGTGTGTGTTGTGTATTTCAGCCGAGTGAGAGAGAGAGTCCTTGTGCCATTCTCTTGCTCCCCTGCCCTCTGTGTTGAGAGTTTAGTTGTGTAGAGAGAGAGAGAGAGAGAGAGAGAGAGAGAGAGAGAGTTTGGCTAGGAAGTGAAAGATGAACTCAAGAAGCTAGAGGAAGAATGAGAGAACTAGGAAGACCACCTTTTGTTGTGTGAAATCCAGCTCTAGGTAAGAGTTTAAGCTCCTCTTCTGTAGTTATTCCCCCATGTATTATGATTTTAGCTCATCTTGGAACCATTTTCACGAAATTAACTTAAGGAGTGGGTCTTTGGATTTGAAGGTGCCTTGCATGTGCATACATGGTAGATTTATCTTTGATTTGATCTTGTTAAAATTGAGTTTTGAAATCCTTGCATGCATGTGAGTTTATATCATGTCCATAGTTTTAGAATTCATAAATTGGTGGATCACTATTTGCATGTTTTGAAAAACCATAAAAATAGTTGAAATATTACATGAAGGAGTTTTGGTTCAAACCTTTCAAGAATTGATGAGTTTTTGAATAAAAGATATTTTAAGGGTCTTGTATTGAAGTTTTCTTAAGCTATTTTTGTGTGTTTGATCAAATCATGCAAGACCCCAAGGTTTGGAGGTGGTTTGAAAGCCATTTTTGCTAAGCTTTCTGCCCAGAATTTTACAGTTGGCTCGAGCGAAGAAGTGGTGGCTCGAGCCAACATTTCGAGCTCTCAGAATTTTGCACTCTGCTAAAGGCTGGCTCGAGCGAAGAAGTCTTGGCTCGAGCGAGCTCTATTTTTGCCTTCTGCTAGCTCTAGCCAAGAAAAGCTGGCTCCAGCCACCAACCTATTTTCAGCATGTTTTCAAAAGATGTTTTAAGTACATATCTTCACTCCTATCTCTTTATGGGCATTCTTAGGCATGATTTATAAGCCGTTAAAGATTAATAAGCTAAGAAATAACATAAGTAAGTGAATTAGAAAATATGTGTTGAATCCGAGTATATGGGCAATATGAACAAGTTGTGTAGCATGGAATGAATGGGAAATTAAAGTGAGAAAGCTAAGCCATGTTTGACCACATGAATGAATAATAATGAGACATATTTTTTACTATGTATTTTGTGATTGTAGGTCAACGTCCAAGAATTGATTGGTCGCTTATTGGAACCACTGTGAGTAACGTTATCGTAAAGATACGTTTATATGAAACTATGTTCCAAATGAGATAAGATATGCTATGATTTCTGAAATGATATATGTTTCTGTGAACGAACATTCCAAGTTTGAAATCTATTATGGCATCCATAGATAGTCCCAAGTCATGGGGGACGGCATGAAAATGCGGGTCCATGACATTTACGAGATCTCGTTAGCCACTTCATTGTGGTGATATGTGTTTAATCGGTGTCCGGGACCGATTACTCTAGTCGGAAGACGTTATGTGATATGTTCTATGGGATGTACCATTATTATGTTCTGATATGAGATGACTATGATTATGCTATGATCTGTTTTATACATATGAAATGTTCGGAATTCGTTCACTAACCCCTTTACCTTAATGTTATTCACTGGGCTTTAGCTCACTGTTTGTATATATATGTATATAGGTGAGCATTCTGGAGTGCAAGCCCGAAGGTTTTGTGGGGGAACTGTGTTTCTGTTGTTAGCCAGCCTTTGTGCCTCCCGTGGAGGTTCCCGATGTAACTTGTGTTGAGGCCATGTTGATTCTGTACATGTATATATATATTATGAAACTTGTTGGCTGTACTTAAGATATTAAGTGTGTATTCTTACTCTATTTCTTCTTCCCCTAATGGTACTACACCAAGGAGACAACATCATTGGAAAGAGACGATATTAAAATTCAGCTCAAATTAAAAGTAAAATATCAAAAACAACCTTCATAAATAATTGGGCATCCAATGTCAACTCCCATAAAAAATGAATATATCCATAATACCGTATCTGGTTATTTAATGTGTCAAGGGAAATAAGAGAAGCATCTCACCAATTAAGAGCCCTCGATAAGAGAACCTTGGCTGATCAATAATGTTCCAAGGGACCTGATGAACTTCAATTACTCTGGTAGTAAAGTTAAAATGGCAAAGTTGGCTGAATGTCTGCAAGATTTCATGTGAAAACATATATTCTAAGATGCAAATATTTCTTTCATAAAATCAAGACAAGCAACTTTTACAAGGTGTCGTTAGTAAGAACATAAAACCTGCAGCCCATGTAAGGCTCCATAAACTGTTTGTGCCAGCATTGTAACAATATAGCATTTAGTCAAACAAAGATTCTCAAGTGATGAAAAGCTGCAGATGTGAATGAGCTAACTCTTTAGCGCGCAACTTGTTGGCAATTTATGCCATTTCAAACAAACCCACAATAACCAAGTCCTAGGAAGCACGGATACGGATACGGGATACGGATACGACACGATACGGATACGGCGATACGACAAAATTTGAAAAACTAGGATACGGGTACGGCGGGGATACGTTCGTAAAAAATATTATTTTAACAATTTTTAGTAATGCAATATGCATAAAAATAAAACCTAAAGCAAAAGACAACTTGATAAAGAAGAAAGATTCCTATAAAACTAAAGAGTCTACAAGATCAATAGCTTCAACTTGTTCTCTTTCATCAGTGAATATCACAAGACCTTAGCTAAAGCCAAAAAACCATTCTTAAATAAAAATTTCAGTAAATATACTTTTTTAAGTCATCAATGATAGCCTAGGAAGCATGGATACAGATAAATTAATAAATAAAGAGAGGGATTCCTATTAACCTAAAAGTGCTCAAACATTCATAAAACATCCAAAACTAAAAGCAAAAAAAAATGCAAATTAAACATCATCCTTATATGCCAACACCAAAAAAAGAATGAGCAGAGAGAAGAAACGTGAGAGAGTAAGAAAGCGAGAGAGAAGTGAGAGAGACAACAATGATACATTAATTTGACAAATTCTATTACTTTAACTCTCACTATATTCCTCTTATCAAAGAACTAAACAAAATATTATAAGTAATATGTAACTTCGAGTATCCGATACTTCAAAACTAAGTATCCGATACTTCAAAATTAATAAAAAATTAATTAAGAAGTATCTGATACGTATCCGCGAGTATCCGAGGAGTATCGGTATCCGATACGTATCCGATACGGATACATCACCCTTTTTGAAGTATCCGTGCTTCATAGACCAAGTCAAACACTATCCAGGAACAACACCAAGGCTATAGTCATTTTGACACCTCATATACTTTTAGACACTATGAGCTATGTCTTTGTGCTGTTAATAGATCTATGAGTGGTCCTCAACTGGTAACCCGAGATTTTATTCCAACGTTCAGTTTGGTTCGGAATGTTTTAAGAGAACAAAAATCAAAAGCCAAAGGGACAAAGGAACTCAACAAACTTACAAGCAAAGATAGTTTAATCTTTCTAAACTGAAAGGACATCCTTAATAAATTCAATAACACCCTATCTTGATAACATGCTTTGCGGCACACAAAAATAATTTTTAATATCTTAATCGTAAATGAAACAAAAATTTCATGGAAAAACATTACGGATTAGTTAAACCTAGTCCCAAGGTTCTAAAGAGCGATTGCAATCGCTGTAACAGTGGCGGTGGCGTGGTTGTGGTTGCGGTTGCGGTTGCGGTTGCGGGGTGTAAAGGCCGTAGCGTAACGGTTGAGGGGAGTTTGACACCTCTTATGTGTGCACTATGTGCTTGTGTTTTGGACTTCTCCTCTGTATGATAGTTTGCCACGTGTTACAATATACATACTTTTGTATCAATAATTCATAAGAGAGTATATCAGTCATAAGAGTGTTGCTTGTGCAGAATCCTCTATTGTTTGTTTGTGAGAAAGAAAACAACGAAAAGAAAAAGGGTGGTATGTGTGCAAGATGTAAGTTAGGGGTATAATTGGAACATGTGGTATATAGAATGATAATAATAACGGAAATTAGGATGCTTCTATTTGTACACACACATTCCCCTCTTTACACATCTTTTTCAATAAATAATTGGTTCGGAAGTAGAATTCCGAAAATGAACAATTGGTTCAAAAGTAGCATTTCGAAAATAAACAACTTGTTCGGAAGTAGAGTTTCGATTTTTTTTCATTTTTTCGACAATCAACTTCCGAATGTGTTTATTTAATGTCCATAATAGTAATTTCACTTGAAAATAAAATTACAATAAAACTAATTTTTATTATGTGTAAAGAGGGGAATGGGGATGTGCAAATAGAAGCTCCCCGAAAATTACTAAATGCTTTTACCTTTTTTCTTAGGACCTCCCACTTCTTTGAACCCCTATCACCAGAATTACTCTATTTCTTATTTTTCTTTGGATCTCTTCCATAATTCCAAATATACTCTTTAAACTCTCATCCTAACACTTTTCAACCAATAATCTCCCCTACATTCGACAACCTCTTTCCTTCATCAGCAACCCTCCAACAGTTCTTCTCCTCTACTAGAGACCCTCTTTCAACCCTCCTCCCTCACCGGCGACTTTTCTTTTTTGACGGCATCTTCCTTCCCCTTCTTTCACTAGCGATCCTCTACCTCGTTTCTTTTACCCAATTCTCTTATTCCACAAATCTCAGTCATTTGCCATCCTTGCCACCCATACAACTACCCTAGAGCCCCCTTCCACATTCTCATGTTCAATTTTTTTTTTTCATTTGAAATTGTCTCGCTTGTTTCAGAAAACCAGTATCGAACAAACAGTGGTAGTTCAGTTATAGGCCACCGAATAAATGGTAGTGGTTCGGCTTTGAACTACCGAACGAAATCTGGAGAAATCGCAAGCAACACTATAGTCGTGACAATCATGCATAGAGGGTAGATTTGCCACCATCACTAATCTTCTGTGATCGTGATTGCGATGATCTGACGAGAGATAGATAAATAGAGATAGAGAAAGAGAAAGAGAAAGAGAGTTTAAGAGTGGCGTAAGTGGTGGCATTGTTGGTGGTTGGTGAGTAAGGGTGAAGGTGTTAGTGGCTAGAGGTGATGTTGGTGATGGTAGTGGAGGTTGCTGGCCGAAATAAGGGCAGCCACCGATGTTGGGGTGATAGAGATGGTTGGTGAGATTAAGGTTAGGGTTTGAAAAATTAGAGTTAGAAAGTTAGGGATGGGGATAAAAATGAAATTTTATGTTTGAACAAAATTAGAATTTAAAAAAAAAAGAAGAAAGATGTGGGTGGTCCTAAGAAAAAAAGTAAGGGTAAATAGCACTACTCAATAATACTATATAATCAAATTCATAAATGTGTGAACTAAGATATGATGTGCATAGAGATGAAAGGGTGTGTAAAAATAAAATTTCCCAGGATATTATTACCAGGTTCGGGACCCAACCATGTTTGTCTCACGTTTCATCTATTATCATATCACCCTTTTTTATTTATTGGTATTTATATTTGGTTACCCATTTAATAAAATTAAATTACGAAAATGATGCTTATATTAGTCTTTCCCACCCTGTTTTGTGATCTTCTCCCACTAATGTCAAAGAGTGAGGATTCTTTCAACACTTAAAATTTTGTCGAAAGTTAAACTTGGAAAGTTTACTTATAGAGAAAGAATATCATTTATATAGTTCTAACTTAAAAGTTGACTTATTTTTAAATTTGTTTTTTAGTGATTTTTTTCAACTTCAGACCTACTATTTGAACTTAAAAATTCACTAAAAATAAAAATAAATTACTTTTTTGTAACCAATTTTACTTCTGTATTGAGATTCAAGACTCACAATTTTCACTAAAAACCCAAACTGTGGCAGAACTTTACATATTCAAATGTTGATTTTGATTAATATACTATGTGTCTTTAAGTTGTGTACAATTATGTTTATTTCTTATATTCAAATTATATCATATTACCCTGCTTTTCATTCATTGAATTTGTGAACTCATTTTTATTCATTGCCAGTTTCATATGGGACTTTATATATAACATATATTGAGGCCTACTTTTCATGGGATTTTTTTTGACTACTTTTTGTGGCCTCTTAGGCTTGTTAATTGTCTATTGAATTTCTATAAATTGTATCATGTTTATTGGCACTTTGAAACTCTTATTAATTCGGGAAATTTTATTTCCACATACTCTTTTATCTTTGTGCATATTATATTTCAATTCACGCACTTAATGAATTTAAAAAAAAAAAAAATTATTTTACTTAATATACAACCTTTTATACTCAAAAATATTCTCTTCTTCATCCTTCCACCACTAACCCTATTCTCTAATCATAACTAGTCTCTGTTGCCACCTTCACCATAGCCACCGCCATAGCTCATCCCAAAATACGACGCACTGTTTCCAAACTTTCTATTGCCTATACAACCAGAGAGTTCACACTTGTATTCCACCTTAATTGATATAATTTATTTTGAAAGACCAAACCACTGCATGCAGTTGAAAAGAAAAACTGCAAACTTGACATATCTAACTCCATCTCTCAGGATAAGCTTTTCAAATGGCTTCTAATCATTGATTGCACTTGTTCCTTTTCTACATTAAAGTGACTCGCCTTTCTATATCTATATGGGGACATACTATCATTAGCAATACTTGATCTGCCACGACACAAATAGAGTTGTTTCTCGTAATCCAATCTTGAATTCATACCCCTATTGAAGCGGTGAAGAGAGGAGGCCAGCGGTGGTGCGGCAACTAGTTATGGTTAGCAATTTTTGGGTGGCTTGAAAGTTAAGATTTTGGATGTGGAAAATAAAAGGATATTTTGGTATTTTTATTTTGGGATAAAAATGTAATTAATTTTTTTTTTCATTAAGTGTGTGGAATGAAAAAAAAAATTGTGTGTGGAAAGAATTAATTCATACGTTTCATTCAATCAATGTGAATGTGCATTCACTTTTACATGCATGTCCTTTTGACACCCAAGCAAAACAAAAAAAAAAAAAACAAAAACAAAAAAGATGAAGGATTTTATTAATGGGAGCCTTAGGACACATATTTAGAAAATTAAAAATTTTGTATATCTTGTATGAAAGTGCATATGCCATAAAGAATAAGCAGCACGTTAAAAAGACCTAAATAATAAAACACCTAGCTTCTCTTTAGGCTTTTTTACTAGTCGGTTTTGCTTTGAAGAGTTTTTCCTGTATTAGTCTTGAAATTTGATTTTATACACAAATAAATCTGGGGGCTCTTCTTTTCTTTCCGTTTTACCCCTGCTTTGTTTTGCCCTTGTTCATTCTCTCTCTCTCTCTCTCTCTCTCTCTTCCTCTAATGATTTCTCCAATCGACACACGTCCTTCTCCGTTGCCTTCAATGTCGCTCACTTCAACCACCCCCGTTCTATATCACCTTTAACGTTGCTTGTGTCAACCATCACCGTCCTCCGCCGCTGTCACCATTATTTCTTCCATCATCGATCTCTATATTCAACGTTGAGTTTATATATTGTTTTGAATGAATGTGGAGATTGTTTGTGTGATTTTTTCTTCAATTATTTGTTAATCACAATGTGGAGATTATTGTGTGTTTGTTGGAGATTGTTATGTGTGTATTTATAGTATTATATATTTTTAGTTATAGTTTTAGTGATAAATTTATCACTAAAAGCTAATTTGTTCAATATGCTGTGGACTATTGCTATGCTAAAATTTTGATATTAATATAGTGATAAATTTACCAATGATTTTGTTCGATATGTGGTTGTTGTTGTGATGGAATTTTAATATTAATGTAGTGATAAATTTATCATTTTTGTCAATGTAAAGACATAAATATATAGGATGGTCAATTAATCATTTGGGTCATTTGGGCAAACTTCACTTTACCCCCTTATAGTTTGGGACATGTGCGGATTACTCCATGACATTCGAATATCACCACATAACCTCCTTGTGGTTGGTGAACTAAAACGCACCATTCACTTTTCCATCCAAGTTAACGGGCTGTGTAGTTCAAACGCCCATACAGAGAGTAAGTTACATTTTAAGACCAAAATACCCCTAGAACATCTTTAAATTTGCAAAGGCATGCCATGGGTCTTCCTCCTTCTTTCTCTAAAATTACAACCCAAAACAAAAACCTAAATTAATTTAAACAACATAATTTCTATAAAAAATTTATATATATATATATATTCAAAGTACCCACAGAAGCAACAAAAATCAACAATGTCCTCACCTAGATTCATTGGTCGGAATACAGTTCCAATATCTCCGATCATCAATTCCAGTAATTGCCAACCCATTTGAAGAAATTGATAAACAAAAGCTTCCCTATATTCTTATCCAGTCACACTTTCTGCACATAACCCAAATCAACAAACATCACAATCAAATTCATAAGGCTACATCTCATTCAACATAAACAAACTAAGGCATGTTTGGTTTAAATTTTTGAAGCTAGCATCAATCACATCATTAGATCTGCAGTTTTTTTTTTCTTTTTTTCTTGAGCTCATTCTTAAATTGAAGATCAAACCTCATAAATATATAACAGTGAATATATACACTTCATAAAAACTATATATATTTTTTTATATTTCTTTTAATATAGTTTGATCTTAAGCGTCTTAACAGATTTTAGGAATATATATACCTATATATTTACATATATATAGATTATATATATGCAATTTGTAGGTTTATATATATGTGTGTGTGTATGTGTGTGTTAGAGTTGGTAACATGAAGCTAAATTAAGTGTTTTGCTGAATGGAAGTGGAAATTTGTTGAATGGGTATGGAGGAAGAAGAAGAGAAGGAAAAGAGAGAGAGAGAGAGAGAGAAAAGAAGAAGGGTATAACACTTTTGGGTATGATGAAGAAGAAGTGAAGGAAGAGAGAGAGAGAGAGAGAGAGAGAGAGAGAGAGAGAAGGGTATAACTGTCAATTTACAACTTCTGTTAACAGAAATTAATGTGCGTTTTAGTCCACCAATAGGGGTGTAATTTTGGCCCGTGGCCTGTGGATGGCTCGAAGCCCGCCTGGGGCCTAAGGTGGGCTTGGCCCGTTTAGGCCCGAGCCCAAGCCTAGCCCGAGACCTTGGGCCAGGGCCAGGGTCTGGGCCATCGTTTTGAAGCCCCGCCCGGCCCACTTGGCCAGGTTCGTGGCCCGACCCATCAGCCCGTTCAAGGCCCATCCAAAAGCTCGGACCACCCGAGACCTATTGTTATTTTTAATGGAAAATAATAAAATTTTGGTAGGAAAAATAAAAAAAATGTTTAGGCCTGCCCAAAGCCCAAGCCCGAGCCCAAGCCCAGGGGCCCGGCCCACTGGCACGCCCAAAGCCCGAATATCCCTAGGCCTGGGCCTGGGCCTAGTTTTCTAGCCCGTGGGTTGGCCCGGTCTAGCCCGATTTTTTGCGGGAGCCCGCAAGGCCCGACATGAGCCGAGCCATGCCAAAATTACACCCCTATCCACCAACCACAAGGGGGGTTATGTAATGATTTCTGAATGTCAAGGGATAATCCACACCCAGCCCAAACCACAAGGGGGTAAAGTGAAGTTTACCGTAATTATTTTTATCATTCTATGATCAATAATCAAATTAATTTGTGATTAAATCATCATTTAACAATCACTAACACTATACAACCAAAACACTGATGAATTAATAGCAGAAAATTCAACAAATTTATTGATAAATTTATCAGTGATAATCAATAATAATCAATGATAAATTATAGTGAAAAATTTATCATTGATGAATGTATTCAGGCCATTCTTTCAGTTTTTATGCACAATATATCTAGGTCTAAGGTTGAAGATTGTAGATCGGCGTTGAAATTGGCCAGATTTGAAGTCGCTTGTGAAGATCAGTATCAAAGATAATAGATTAGTAATAGAGAAAGATTATGGTGGCAACGACGGTGTTGAAGATAGTAGATGGATGATGGAGGAGTGACGGTGATGGCAATGCAGGAGGAGGATGATAGTGTGAGGCGAGCGACGATGAGGAAAGAAGACGAGAATGGTGGTTGAGGCCAATGATGTTGACGATGATAGAGAAGGATGGTGGTTGAGACTAGGGGTAAAATTGCAAAAATGACTTCATTGAATTGGGCTGGACCTAACAGGTAATAAGTTTCCTAAGTAGGATTAGCTCGTAACTCCCCATTTTTCTTTAGCTAGAGAGAAGTTCAATTCAGTGTTGTTGGGCCTACAAGACCCATTTTGATTCCCACTTTGATAATCTGAGGTCATTACATATAAATCATTCATGAAAAGAATAAAGTCAATCTGATAACTGTAACTATATAATTTTATCAAATTTGTCTACAAAAATGACAAAAAGACATTTCAAAAACATAGTTGTCTTTTATTTTTTGTAAACAAATTTAATAAAATTATGTAGCTATAATCATTGAATTGACTTAATTTTTTCACAAATGATCTATATACAAAATCCTTTAAAAATGAATGATTCAAATTAGGGGGATTCTATTTGCACCCAAATAATAATTCAGTATGCCCAACAAAATTTTAAAATTTTAGTTCCTATTATTCTCTAATGTAAATTTATTAATAAGTACATATTAAATTCTAAAATAATTTTTTTTTCATAGCACTCAAATCACTTATGCATATTCTTCGTATTGAATTCTCCTCATCTTCTTCCCCAAGTGTTGTCGTTCCAGAATAACTGTAATGATAAATCTGTTTAAGAATTTTTAAAAGGTTTTTTCAAAGTCAAAATTTCCAGATTTGAACAAAAGCTTGGGGTTGGCATCAAATAGAATTCTAGTGGAATTGGAGAGTCTTTGGAGATGCCTTTCCCAGAACAAGATGATTGAAGCGTGGTTGTGAGTGCGAGTGGTGGTGTAAGCTCCTGAAATTGTTTCGAAATGAGTACCTGAATCTTCGTGTTTCATAAAAGTGAAAGTAAAATAGTTTCGAAGAGTACCTGCATAAACATATATATATATATATATATAAACCAGATATATCATATGTATGTGTACATATAGATATATTAGACTATAGAGATTAAAAAAATTAAAAAAAAAACCCAAAGATTTTGTCCCAAAATATACGAGAAATTTGAAGATTTAGTGTGCCTTTTGGAATTCAATAATTTTGATTTTTGATTACACTTGTATGATTAAAAATTTAGTTTTGTGGTTTTTAAAAATCTCAATTAGTTCTTGAACGTTGCTATATGTTTAGTAAACAA
The DNA here is from genome assembly GCA_022316695.1 of Camellia oleifera. Lineage (NCBI taxonomy): Eukaryota > Viridiplantae > Streptophyta > Magnoliopsida > Ericales > Theaceae > Camellia > Camellia oleifera. Next base: position 27,428,606 of record CM039307.1, on the reverse strand, counting down.
ATGGAATAGATGTAACAAGAAATTTATTTGAGGGTTTTTGAAAGAGTTTTTCAAAGTGATGAAAATTATAATTTTTGATTTATTTATTATTTGAGTGTATCTTGAAGGATAATTTAGAAAAAAAAGATAGGGTACATTAAAAGTAAATTATAATTCTAAATAATTTTATAAAGTATATTAATATACTTAATGATTTTTTAACTACAAATAGGATCCCTATTTAAATCACCATTAATGGGCCTCACAAACCCGACAACATTGAATTGGGCTTCTACCTAACTAGACAAAAGAGAGATCCTAAAATAAAATAACAAAGCACTTATGGCAGAATATCCTTCGTTTTAATTTTTGAAGGGTCCTGCGAGGATGAGTCTATTTGCACTTAAATAATAATTTAGTAAATTTAATGAAAAAATTTAAAATTTTAATTTTTGTTATACCTTAATATAAATTTATTAATAAGAACAATACTAATTAAACCCTAAAATAAGATATTATTTTTTCTTATGGTACACCCAAATCATTTATATGTATTCTTCATATTCAACGCTTTTCATCTTCTTTCTCAAGTTTCAATTATTTTCTCTTCATTTTCTTTCTCACTCCAAAATTCTAATTCATGCTACCAAAACTCACAATTATCATCAATATCATTATTTTTATTGTGTTGTTACTTACAAATAGAACAAAACAAGAATAGAATAATATGTGCCATTATTAAAAAAAAAAATCTGGGAATTGTCAAGAACACAATAATTTGTTTATTTAATTAATCAAAAAAAAAAAAGTATCTTCTTCAATTAATCAAATCAAAAAATAAGTAATGTCTCGTTCAATTAATCAAATATCAACTAGTATTCTCTTGGAAGGGTTTAGTTCTTAGGAATTGTGAGATGGTCATTTAGAGATGCAGTGGAGGTTCAACAACAAAAGTGTTTTTCAATCTTCATAGAATAATTATGGGATTTTTCAACAAAGTGTTTCATGGCTTATCACTAATATAATATGAACACATATAAGTAAATATGATGCCATATAAAATAACTCACACCAATCGTTCTTTGCATGTGAATAAAATGGATAGTTATAGTGAGAAATTTGTTTAAGGTTTTTTAAATGGGTTTTTCACAGTGGTCTAATTTGAAAATTTTGATTTGTTTATTATTTTAGTGTACTTTAAAAGATAATATCTGAAAAAATATAGGGTGTATTGAGAGTAAATTATAACCCTAAATAATTTAATTGAGTGTACTGAGAAATTAGGCGTACTTAATGATTTTTTGGGTACAAATAGAAACTCCCATCCTGCAATCACAAAATGTCAAAATATTTATAATTTTAATATACTTTTTACATGTTTCAAAACATGTTTATATTAGGGAGATTTGGTGATAAACCTCTCACTGTCTAATTTGTTTTTTAAAATGACAATAATTATATAAGTATTTTCAAAATCCCATAATATTTTAAAACTTGTTTCTTTTACTGTACTATCCTCATATCTAACAACTTTCTTATTAAGCCATCCTCACAGTGTATTTTAAAGCAAAATTTTACTTTGAATCATAGTAAACTTTACTCTGATTCAAAGTAAAATTTTACTCTGAAAGTACAATTTTACTCTGAATCAAAGTAAAGTTTACTATGATTCAAAGTAAAATTTTAAATTTTGTACCCTCTCCACTTCCACCAACCGATGATGAACCAGATCTAAGGACTCTGTTGGTGTGCCATTGCTGCCTTTATATCTAAAGCCATCATATATGAATCTCTCGCCTTTTAACTTTCTCAAACTTGTTTTCATCGTTTTTCTTCCCAACATGACGACACGAGGAATAGAGCAAAAACATGAGGGTTTGGGTGTAGTGGATTTGAGAAAAGAGAAAGAGATAGAGAGATTTGAGGATGGTGCAGTAGAGGTGAGACACTGAGGACGGCGGTGAACCGACGGTGAGAACTAACCTTTGGTAGAAAAATCCAACTAGTGATGCACACTCTCTTTTCAACCTCGTCCACTACTAAAAAAATGACTATTTGCGTCTAATTTTTTGCGACTGATTAGTTAACCGTCGCAAAAAAAATTATTTTTTTATATTAAAATCTCATTTTGCTTAAAACGTGACTTATGTCCATTTTTTCCTAATTTCCCAAATCTGAACTCTCTCTTTCTTCTCTCTCTCTCTCTCAAAATCTGTCTCACTCGACTCTTTCTTTCGAATCTCCAATCTCTCTCACTTGAATCTCACTGTCTCTCTCGCTCGACAGTAAAGATTTGAAGATTTGATTTCAAAATTTGAAGATGCTGTTGATGAAGATTGAAGCCAAATATTTAAAGATTTGAAGATGCTGTTGAAGAAGAAGATTTCGATTGATTCATAATCGGTAAGCCTAAACACTTCTCTTTGTCTTTCTCTGTAACGTTTGACACATTTTCATCGATTCATCTTCATCGCTCGAATCTTACTCTCTGTAATGACACATCTTCATCTCCACAATTCTAGGGCTCGCTCATCGCTCAATTCGGTCTTGCTTGCTTGAATTTGAAGCTAGGGTTTGGCTTCCATGGAGCCTCGTGTTGGCAACAAGTTTCGCCTCGGTCGCAAAATCGGCAGTGGATCCTTCGGAGAGATCTATCTCGGTCTGTTCACTCTCTCTACTCTCACTTTTTTTTTTTTTTTTTTTTTTTCTATTGGTTGTAGTGTGAATTGACGATGATTGGGGCTTTGTTTTGTAGGTACTAATATTCAGACTAATGAAGAGGTTGCAATTAAGCTTGTGAGTGCTTTAATTTTTCATGTATTGCTTTGTAAGATTGTGTGTATATGTGTCTGTGTTGAAGTTGTTCTGATGTGAAAAGTTCATTAATGTGTGGTTTTGAACAGGTGAAATTTCTGAAACTTGTAACTGTTGGTGTATTTGATTTATATTTTCAGCAAATTAGTGTAATGTAACTGAAGTACAAGTGTATTTTTAACCATCTGACCTCGAGATGGAGGACTGGATTACACTAGTGTTTAAGACAATGAGTTTGTGGAATTTACTGAAGATCCTTCGTGGATATAGAATGTTAAAAAATCCCGTCTTTACCTTGAAATGCAGATTTTTTTGAGTTGGTAGTATTGCCGTAATGTTATTGTTTATAATTGTGTTCAGTATAGTATGATTAATCTTTCGAAGTTTTTGGTTTTCTATGAGGGGATTCTTGATTGGGAATAGGGAGTAGTCTGTTATTTGGTTCAAAGAAACCATCATTGGTGATGATAGTACACAGTCTGGTTTATGCTGTAGAGGTATTGATCTTGTGAACAAAAGAGACAAAAAAGTGGGAAGAGTTCTTTTGTAATTATTTGAAAAGGACTATCTTTACAGATAGACCATGTTTGGTATCTTGTGGTAGCTATTTGTTTGCACACTTATCACATTGACATGTGCTCCTTGTGTACATGTGGAATGTGTTTGATATTTCCAAAGGATATTAATAGTTTGAAAATAGGTTTCTTAACTTGACAAGCATCCACCATGTATTGAACATCAAGGTGCTGCATTTCAGTATATTAGGAATAAGATATTGCTGTTTGGGATAATAACTTAGCAAGTAACAAGGCTTCAAATGCTTCTTCTTCTTCTGTTTTTTTTTTTTTTTTTCCCCAGAATTTATTGTTCACCTTGTCATATCTGTGTCTATTTTCTTTTTCTTACTTGCACGCTTGTTGCACACCACCAAACTTGGTATTTTAATTTTTATTGTCCCTATTTCTTTGTAGATTTGTAAGTAAGATAAAATTTTACTAGAGAACATCTAAGTGGAGTGCCTTGACCAATCAATAGTTTAATTTCTTTGGGTTATTAAACTTACATGTTTCATATATTATCAACGATAATACAATAAGTTCCGTAAAGTTGTTGTTTGTTCAATTTAATAGTAGTATGTTTCATTGATCACCTACTTGCTCAAAGAAAATCAATTTTGTATTAGGAAGCACCTCAGCACATTGCAACAATGTGATATTTACCTTCATCTTGTGAAGTTGTAGAGCATGTAACATACCCAGCTTGCACCCATTATATGAATTTGACAAATCCATGTTCAATGTAACTGAGTTAATGTACAATTGCATAGATTTCTACTTATAATAAAAAAAACTATAATTGCATGGATTTCCAAGTAGGTCGATCAAAATGTATATGGATTTTGAACCTGATAAGAAGCAAGTGATGGGGATGGGTCTAGACATACTCTTTTTTGTGGTTTAATTGGCAATGACAACACTGCATCTGGGCTGAAATCACTGCCAAATTACACATAAGAGTGATGCACTTTATGTGGATGGATTTTATATTGCAAGGAATTGATACAATGCCCCAAACTTTTGCTGCCTATAAAATCAGCCACTAGCCAGTCTCTTTGAGATGCCTATCCTTGCATATCCTGTCTTAAGTTCATGCTTGATTCTCTGCTGTACTGGTTTGATTATTGTGAGAATATTTATATTTGTGTAGTTTTGTTCGGGACAAAATATGGCTTGAAGCAGACATGCGGAAAGTTTGGACTTGGTGCAAAGATGGTAATGTCTGACATCATTTAACCAATTTATGCATCTTCAGGTCTTATTGTGAGAATATATATTTGTGCCCTTCCATTAGGCTTTATTTGTATATTTTAGTTCCTATGGTTCTTCGTTTAATAATCATGTTAAGAATCAATTAATCTGTTTAGATATTTAAAATAACCAAACAATTTGTACTCTTTTAGGTTTTGGGAAAATTAATGTGCCTGCCAATTCAGAATAAATTGAAATGTATTTTTACATTCATATGTAGCATCTTTGCATACCACAATAATTTAGATATGATAGTGCCCAACATGTTAATGCCTCCTAGTTTGAAATATTTGTCCTGCTCAAGATTTCACAATTATGTATAATAGTGCTTTTGCTCTTAATTTGGTGTCGCAGCGCAAAAAGAAGTGTCATTACACGTGCATCTGATGACTACTATCGAAAAAATCCAACAACACAAACACTGCACATAGCTGCTGTGGCTTATAACAGTATGTTGTTCGGTGAAATTTTTGTCCCAGATTGGGACATGTTTTATGTACATATGATATGGCCTCTTTTTTTTGTTTATTCCTAGACTTTCTTTTTCTTTTCTTTGTTTTTGTTTTTTGGCCTTTTGTTTTAACATTTGTGCAATTTTCTTTAACATTTTTCAGAGCCGCCATAATGCAGCTAAGTTTCATGCAGTTGCCCGAGCAGTTGAAGGATGTGGAGTCTATGTTAGGTAAGTCTATTTTAAATGTGAATCTGATGACATATTTCCTCGGAAACAGAAAATATGGAAATCCAAAGGTGAAAGAAAACATATTGAAATTAAAAGAAGCATGGATTGGATTTAGCTCCCTGATCTTACCTTGTACAGGAGAAAACTACCCCTTTCTTTGACCAGTATTATTTTGTACAAGGAATTGGTTGGCCTGAGCAGTCATCTTAAGATTTTGTGATTTCATTCCATAGTTATTTTTAATCACTCAACTACCCAAAATCACTTCTTTACTTACCCAACTTATCATAATTTCTTAGCATATAGCTTTCATCTTTTGAGACTTGCAAGTAGCGTGTTATGTTCTTGGTGATCCAATTGTCCTTTAATTTCAAATAGGAGATCCAATTGTCCTTTAGTTTTAAACATTTGGATCCAACAGTATAACTGATTTCTTGAATTTTTAGCAGAGCCTCTAAGTATGTGGTTTATTTCTCTCAGAATTCTTCGTCTTGTTTGTATTGTAAGGCGGGTTGTTTGTATTACAAATTTGTTAAGCTTTACGTATCTTACTTGTAATTTAATTGAGTATGATCCTTATTAAGTTGCTGTTGTGGCAGTGCAGATGCTGGTTCACTTAACTCTTGAACACCCACAATACCCATTAGATTATTAATTTCCGTCACATGAGGAGGTTTGCTGTCAATTTTGTTCCTTTTTCTTGCTTTTTTTTGTTCCATTTATTTTCATATATTGCAAAATATCCATTAGATTATTCATTTCCGTCACATGAGGAGGTTTGCTGTCAATTTTCTTCCTTTTTCTTTTCTATTTTTTGCTATTTATTTTCATATATTGCAAAATATCCAACACAGCATTAATGTACTTCTCATCTGAGTGCCATTAAGTTCATGCATTTCTTTTGATTAGCAATTAATGATGACAGGGTTATAACTGCTTTTAACTCTCTGTATATGTCTTTGTTTTCCACTTCAGCATGACAACAATAAAAGTTTTGGATGCAAGTGGACCTCCAGGACTCCCAAGTCTGCTTGGAGGAGCTTCAGAAGTGGTGGTAATCACTGCCATTTCAGCTTTAAGCTTTTCACCAGACGGAGAGGTACATCTGATTAATCCACAGAACCATGAATTCTTCTTTGTCTGCTGCTGGTTTCTGATGCTAGCAGCCTAGCATAATGCATGTTTTTTATTCAAATCATCATTGGATGTGCACATGCATTCACTTGGCATATAATTAGCGTGGGAACGGCTTATAGCTGGCAGAATTTGTCCCAAAACCTGCTTTATAAGTTTTCTCATTGAAATATAGACAGATTTCTGGCTTCAGTTCATGCTCAAAGTTTTGGAGCCAAGAAATATGACATGTCCCTAAAAACTAAGTTGATTCACTATTGAATGCCAGTTCATTCAATTGACCAATATTATACTAGTTCAGGATGTGATCTAGCACTCATGTCTACATGTGTTCAGGTGATCTATTGATGTCTGTATATTCATTCCAATGTTATTGTTATTTTGGTTTTACATGGTTGGATCTTCCTTTTATATGCATATTTTATTTTTATGTTTTAAAGAAAGTTAAACTAATTGCCTTTATGTTTTTACTTGATTGAACTATTTGAATCAAAATTGTTGTTTGTTAGTTTATTTATTCTTATAAATTTTGGGTAAATGCACCTACTGGGCACCATTTCCATATGTGAAATCAAAATTGTTGCTTTTAAGGTAATTGAAACTCTTGTTGCAAATCACTGATCTGCCATAGAGAGAGGTCACTGATATAGTTTTATTTTGATTATTTCAAGCTAAACACACACATTGAATCTACCATAGGGAGAGGTCACTGACATGGTTTTATTTTGATTATTTCAAGCTAAACTAACACGTTGAAGTGTATTAAATTTTCAAGTTAAGTTTGATATATGTTTTTGCAGATTTTGTTAAGAGAATAGTTGATATGATCAAGCGGTTGATGTTGGGAGCCAAGTATTATGTTGCTCTTTTTTTCTTTTTCTTTTTTGAAGACTTGAATTTTTTAGTACAGTGTATTTAAGGATGGTAAATGGATATTATAAATTTCATTAATTTGTTAATTTTGTTATTTTTCATTTACAAAAAATTGTTTGATGGTTGTAATTGATTTTTTTGTTGTAGCAAACTCATAATTTTTTTTAATAAATAATTATTTGCGACAGTAAAACAATGGTCGCTAAAAGTGCTTTTAATTTTTTAATTTTTTTTGCGACGGCAAAATAACTGTCGTAAAAAGTAGTTTAGGCGGTCGCAAATTATTTGCGACCGTTGTTTTACAGTCGCAAAAAGTATTTGCCACCCCCACATTTGCGTCCCCCATGTGCGGTCGCATAGGCCGTCGCAAAAAGTCTTTTGCGACTGTATTTTTATTATTTGCGACGGCATGTGACGGTCGCAAAAAGTGTTTTTTTTAGTAGTGGTCGTTGGTGAGAGACCACAAACCGATGATGATAATGATGCAGAAGATTGGGAAGATGAAAGGTTTTGTAGTCATCGCCGGCGGTAGTTGTGGCAGCGGAGGTAAGGTACTCGGCCGAGGATCAGCGGCGGCTTCTCAGTCGGGCAATGGGGGAGATCGACTGAGATTAGGAAAGGGAGAGGGTATAATAGTCTGATAAAATATTTAAATAATAAATTTTGTCATTTATACAAGACTTTATAATTATAAGGAGGCTTTGAAAGTATAATTTTTTTCTTGGTCCTTTTAACAATAAAATGAAGATAAAAGGGGTTTATAGCCAAATTTCCCTTTATATTATTGTATATACTTTTTAGGGAGATTGACCCATAAATCTCAAATGGATGACTTGTAAACCTTGTAGTCCCAATTGTTTTTTAATAATCTCAGAAGTCCCATTTTGTGGCGATTTATGTTTCTACCCACAGAGTATGAGATTAAGGTTCATTTATACATTTTGCGTATGTTACAGTACTGTCACATTTAGAAAAACGCACTATAGTTTTTTTTGGGCTGTTACATTAGTTTGGCCCATCCACGTCATTGAAGCCACATTTTTAGACCTAAACGTACCCAGATTACCAAATATTTGGTCCACCTCTACTCGGGTTAGGCAAAACTGTATTGAAGTTTGATGTTACAGAGGAAATGATCCACACCGGAGTGTTTCATGGGCGATGGTTAAGGGTTACAGCGAACATCATTTTTCCGTCGTCGGCTGAAATATGACCACATTCCACTTTAGAGCAAGCAAAATACATGCCCAACGACGCAATCAGTGAACTACATTTGGACTAATTGTGGCAACCTAACCTTGATATATTCGATATTATTTGAAACCCAAATCTATAAGTTTTAGGAATTCCCAAATTTGGTGCACATTTGATTTGGTTTGGAAATCCTTTTGCGATTGTAGATTTGGAAGAGTTTCCTAGTGTGGCGAGAATGTAGGTAAGTCATGTATGCAATATTGAGGCTATCATATTCCCGGATTGGTAGGGGTGTAATTGGAGGGGTGTAATTGGTGCGATGTGATTGGCATTAGAACCCACATTGATAAAGGAAATAACCCCCACATCCTACTAAATCAGCGTCCGTTTGAGGAAGGAAATACTACAATGGTGATATGGGTTTTTGGCATATGAACTGTGGTTGACACGTTTGGTACCACATGAACATTTGGTTTGCTCGACCAAAACAGTACTTCTAGTGTTGTTATGAGACAATGTGGCAATTTGTTGTTTTTATGACAAGTACGGTAATATAGTGGTTTGTATTCCATTTTGCGTGAATGGTGTGGCAATGTGTGTGGTGTTTTGTAAACTTTTGTTATTATGTCCTGAAATGTGCTCCTATATAATGTGTCAATATGTCCGAATGGTGAGGTTTAATCTTAGTTGTTTTTTGTGTGGTCAGGTTGGTCAGTGAGTGGTAATGTGTGCATTTCAGCCCATTGTGTGGCACAAAAGATTAGCCCCCTCTATTGTCCTTCCCATTTCGGAAACCTAATCACTAGGATTCCCATAATCAAGGATGAAAAAAAATCACAGAATCCACTCTTAAACACACAAACGGGATCTTGTGGTGAACATTAGCCAAAAAATAAGACTTTCAAGAGTATTAAAAATAAGGGTAAATTATAAATATACCCTCTAAAGTTTGCTTAAAATACAGATTGTCTCCTGTGATTTAAAAAATTATAAATACCCTCTTATTAAAAAATTTTATTTAACAGAATTAACTAAAAAAATGAAATTTATAATTGCTCTTCTATACAATAATAAAATTACCTATATCATTAATTGAAACATATTTTTAACATCATTAAAAACTGTTAATTGACTTAATGATTTATTAATAAAATGGGCGATTTGTTATGAAATTAGAAACCTCAGGAGGTGGAATGTAATTTTCAAAACCACAGAGAACGATTCATATTTTAATTAAATCTCAGGAGGTATATTTGTGATTTATTTTTAAAATAAAGAAGGATTCCTCAGTCCAAAACTCTCCCAAATGAGATTTTTCAATAATTTTTCCTACTTTTTATATATTTCAATATATTTTTTACACATTTTTCAACACTGTAATGATTGTTTAAGCATTTTTTATTTTTCCAATGTAATTATTTATTCTCTTGTAATTACTCAATATTATCAATATAAAAGGGAATGAAGTCCAACTTATTCCGTAACTCTTTTTCTTCTCCAAAACTACAATCCCACACCTCTTTGGCAATGCTGTATTTAGAGGACATCATCTCAATATGGTCATCCATAGAGTTATGGAACCAGGTCAAAACTTGGGCATTATCACAATCTCAAGTGTCACAGGAAATTAGACATCGTTCTTATTTTAGATCCGATGGACAAGGAATAGAACCAATTTTTTCGACCGAGAAGAAAAATTCTCATAACACTAGACCAATAAACATAGTTGTCACCTGTAAGTTTGCATTTAATAGCTTGAATTTTATCTTCCAACATTGAAATGAATCAAAAATAAAAGAGAAGGGAACTGATGGGGCAAAATGAGAAAACCCAATAAATCTGAGGAGTCAAACTGCTATAGCCCAAAGTTGGGACAGAAGGATCAAAAACTGGTGGACTGAAATTAGAGAACAGAGACCAGAGAGAGAACCAAAGCAGAAAAGCTTCAATCGACACAACCAGAAAGAGAGAACCCAAAATCGAGCCAAAGCAGAGGTCGCGCGCGCGAGAGAGAGAGAGAGAGAGAGAGAGAGATCCCTCAAACCCAGACTAAAGTGGCTATTTCAGAAGTCCATTGCGACTTCGGAGAAGACCAGAGAAGTTTGTCGCAACTTTGAAGAAGTACAGAGAGGGCTATCACGACTTCGGAGAAGCCCAGAGAGACCTTCGTGGCTTTGGAGAAGACCAGAGAAGACTTAGAATAACAAGCGTGAACGAAAAGAAGAACTTCGAATGATCAAGGCCAGACCTAGGGTTTCAGGCGTAACTCTGATACCATGTAAGTTTTCTATATTCTGTATATTCAATTGATCTCATAATACAAAGGATAGAGCTATTTATATAGAACTCTTTAACCCTAAGACAAAAAAGCAAACGATGTATTCCTAACCCTAAGACTAAAAAGGAAACAAAAACATACTACCATATATCACAATACAACTACCATATATCACAATGCACTACCATATATACATATATACACAATATTCTCACAACTTCCCCCCCAGAGTGCATGGCATGCTTACAAAAGGAGAAAGTGCCATGTCTAAAAGCTTATACCATTGTGTACCAAAGCAACATGTTGTAGTTGATGGGTTCACATGATGCAGTCAAGAACTTTCAATCTCTACTCGCCGAAGTTCACTTTTCGTTGATCAAAACAATCTCTGGTTCTAACATCAGGTGCGTATAAAATTTGCAAATGAAGACAAGAAATTAAATCTGTTGCAGTTAAGCTAGCAAATAATCATGGTTTTTAGAACTCACCTTTTGTTATCCTTGGTGTTCTGATCTGCAGAAAGCTAAAATCTTGGAGTACTTTGGCAGTGCCTGCTAACACTAGCTGCTCAGGTTTATATTAGAATTCAGAATATCTATGAAAATAGCACATTTGATTTGAATTCAACTTTTTCTTTTAGAGGGAGGGAGGGAGGGAGAGGGGGGGGGGGGGGGGAACGTGTAGACATATATGTCCAATTGTGTTTTTTAGTTCAATGAAATGGGTTTAGGAAAAGAAGATGAAGAAGAAATTGGAAAGAGAAAAAATAGAGAATGGCATGATGATTTGGGAAAGTAAAATGTATGAAAACAAAGAGAGAGGAAAGTGAAAAATAAAAGTACAACCACATATATTCATGCTTCTTATATTTTTATGCACTAAATTTATATTCATAAACATGAAAAATAAAAATATACGAAAAAATATTTTTATCGTATTCCTGCCATATCTTAATTTTTTCAAAATCGACACGTCCTGTGTCCATGCCCATGTTTCTTAGCTCAAACGTAATCACCATCTCTTTGCCTCAATAAGAACCTTTTAAACCATTGATCCTTTTTTTATCTAATCCACATTCCAATCAAAATAAATAAATTAATGTTTAAGTTTAATGTTTACACCTAATACAATTTAGTTATTCCAAGATGATCATGCACCAAAAATAGATCACTAAAATGGAAAAAGAAAAAGAAAATGTAACAGTCGGTCAAGCCTACTACAACAATTTGATCAAGTTGAAGTGACTTCTCATGAATTCAAATCCAAACAACATACAATATATAAATTATATATATATATATATTCTCTTTCCCACTCATTTTCTAACCAACTAAATCAATAGTATTATAGAATTGCAAACCAACAGCAACCGAAATAAACTAAATTACATTTATAGACCAACAATAACAATAAATAATAATAAAAAATCCAGTGAAAACACATTAGTGAATAATTCCAATTAAACACTAATATTCAAAAATTAAATTGGAATTCAATTCAATTAAAAAGAAATAAGAAGGAAACAAATCAGAAAGCATACCAGTAATTCGCCCGAAAGCGGCATGAAATGCACGGTGTGAAGCATATCTTACCTCCTCCTCTATACATCTTAAAAAAAAAATAAAAAAACCCCCAAACCACCACAAATTGCCATCAGAATACCATAAAATATAGAACCAGCATTGATTATAGAAAGTGAGGGCAAAAGGGTCACCTAGTAATGCCTTGTACTTCTCCAGCCGCTGCATCCAACCCTAACGAAAATCACCACAACCTGCCTCCTCGTTTGTGGACTGAAGTTGATTATTAACGATTTAATGAACATGAGTAAAATGTTTCTTTATTTTTGTCATTTGTTTGAAAGATGTATCTTAATTCATATGCTTCATTTTATGTGGTTTATTTCTTTAAAATTTGAAAATGAATATATAGGCCTTTTATATTTATTGTTAAGTTGGATAAAATATTTAATAGTGTTTAATAATACACTTCAGTTCATAAATTATATGAAAATTATGTGGTCATTTCTAAACATTAGGAAAGTAAATCACATATGACACAAACTACTGGAGTAAAGGAAAGTTGGCCTTTTCTTAAAAAATCACTACAATTTATTCTTTTTATTTTTTTTTATTTTTTAGTAAAAAGTTGAAAAATTATTAAAAAATTAAATATACAAAACAATCTTAAGAGGTGAAAAAATGTCTACTTAATTTTTTATTGAGTAGATTATACTGACTTTTCTTAAAATTTGAAAAAAAAATACAATAAATTTTATAATTTCAACATATTTATATTGAATTCCTTTATAATTTTAATTTATATAATACTTAATTCTTATTTTATCAATAATTTATTAATTGTATGAATGAAAAAAAAAATAATATTGTCATTTTTTATACGAAAATATATTTTTTACTTTATTTATTTTTGTAGTTTTAAGAGAGATAAGTGTAATTTATCATTTTTATTTATTTATTTATTTATTTTGAAAAAGGAGCCCGTGTGTGTTTTGAGCAATTTTTAAATGACATTTTAATAATTTTTATGTAACTTTCACCTAATCATAATAGAATTGAGATATATACATAGGCAATATAGATGGTGATTTGTTATTGAGGCCTCGTTTGGAAATAGATTTTTTTAGTAATTTTTTAATTTTTTGACTAAAATATGATGAAAAAAAATAGCAACAATGATAGAGACCACTAATTTTGGAGCTCTAAAAAGATCACTAATGACATGGCACTGAATAAAAAAAGAAAAAAAATACAACACCAAGGCCAAAGCATCAAATCATTCATGGTGGGATTCACTGCCACATCATTAGTGATAGCACTAATTAGTGTTCTCATTCATTTTCCAAAAAATAGTATGTTTTGAATAACTTTTTGACTTTTTACGAAAATATATGCAAAAAATAGAGAGAAAAAGTAATCTTTGACTTTTTTGTATAGATTGTTGGCTTTTTGATTTTTTTGTTTTTTTTAGTGAATTTTTGACTTTTTGACTAAAAGAGTCACTTGCCAAACGAGGTCTAAATGCTAGTTTGGGATGGCTCCTCGTTTGGGAATAGGCTAATTTAGTAACTTTTTTGTTATTTGGCTAAAATATGAGCTTAAAAAAATTAATATGTTTAGGATGACTTTTTAACTTTTTACGAAAAGATGTGCAAAAAGTAGAGAGAAGAGAATCTTTGACTTTTTTGTATGAGTTGTTGGCTTTTTGACTTTTTTAGTAACTTTTTGACTTTTTAACTAAACCGGCTTGTTGCCAAACGAGTTAGTCTCCTTTTTTTTTTTTTTTTTTGACTATTTGACTATTTTAATCTGACTAAAAAAATTATATTTGAAATAATTCTTGATTTTTTATAACTAAATTGATGATTGTAAAATAAAAAATATAATAATTATAATTTAAATATGATATTTTATCTCATTAACAATTTTAGTTAAACCGACGTACCAAATAGATCCAGTGTCAAATTCAATCTTTTAAATAGGCAATTTCCATTTTGAAATGGGGTCATAGCATTTTCCTTTATTATACAATTGGGGAATTTACTAAAGACCAATGAATCGAGCTGTCACTGAAAGTATTTACTTTTCTCTCTCTCTCTCTCTCTCTCTCTCTCTCTCTCTCTCTCAAAATAAAAAAATAAAATAAAATAAACAAAAACAAACAAACAAACTTGACATTTAGTCTTCGTTTAGAAATATATTATTTTAGTAGTTTTTGATTTTTTACAAAAAAATATGTAGAAAAATAAAGAGAGTGATGTGATAACTTAGTAATTTTTTAACTTTTTAACTAAAATATATAATTGACAAACGAGACCTTAGAGCATCTCTAGCAGTATAGCCATTCTCTCTTTTCAGCCATAGAAGCGAGCTTGGAAGGGTGAAAGACTGCTCTAGTAGACTAGCTCAAGCATCGAGATGGTTGTGAGCTATAGTACCTTGCTAGGACAAGCGAGGTACTGTTCATGGGCCTTTCAATTCTTTATTTGTTTTACCTCCTGAGTTCTGTTTTTTGCAGTAAAAGTTCTATCAGTACCTCCCCATCAAATCCATAAAGAAGGCTTTCCAAAACTTACAAACTCTCTCATCCTCTCTATCTTTTTCTCAAACTTTCTGCTCAAGGAAGGTAATAAGTTTTGTCATTTCTGTTTGTTTATGCCATGAATAGTGGATAAGAAATTGGAGAATATGAAAGCAAATATTCAGATTGTTACATTCTTGTTTCATTATTTGTTGATTTTAGCGAAAATATTACACATTGCTTGTCATTTGTGATTATAGAAGGAAATCCATGTGAATGTATATTTTCTCCTTCACTTTGTGGCTTCTCTTGTTTTTAATCTCATCTCACAAATGGTTGCAGAAAGTTATGGCTCCATGTTCTTAGTCAATAGGTCATGATTTTACTACTTGTAAAAGAGGAAATACTATGTATTTGTATTGTACACTATATGTTTGTTGTAATTTCTGTTAGAATAAAGATTATAAATTGTACCCAATTATTTTATCTCATCAGATGAGTTTCATATAGACAGAACACTTTAAATTTCTGCTCCATTGAATGAATTCCATTGATCCTTTCAAATTATGCTCCAAAAGTAGTAGCAGCAGCAAGATGCCTAGTAGCAGCAATAGCAATAGCAAGCTTCTTTATTCCCCATATCTATAAACTTGCATTGATAGAGGAATTCATTAAAAGTTAGGGTTTTGAGCTTTTTTCTATCTCTAGCACCTTTTTTCTCTGTTGCAAAGGAGATGTTATTGAAATCAACCTCCATGCATAGCCATTGTTTGTTCAAACTTCGAGAGCTATTAGCTATAAGAGAACAAAGATTTTTTCTTTCACTGATTATTGGAAAACAACAAACGAGAGCCTCCACTTTCCCAAAAGGATATGAAAAGAGCATTGGCTATCCCAAAAGGAAAAAAAAGAAAGAAAAAAAGATGGAATTCACTAAAGTGCAAATCCACCTCTTTGTTTGAAAAAACTACTGCTCCTCCAGCAAGACTGATAGACTCCAAAAGTGAAAAACACAAATTAAATACTCTAATTTCTTCAAATTTATTTTCTCTAGCTTGTGTTTCAAGCAGACAAGTTAGTGAGGGTCTAAATTGGACATCCAGGACTTTTAATGGTTGAATTGTCAAGGTAGCCTTATGTCTTGACTTAGTGAGAGCATTTAAATACTCTTATGTCATGGGTTCATCTTTAGTAGTTTGATTTGTCTTTTTCATGCGAACATGCTTGCAATTTGTTTTCAGGTTTGTATCTATAACTACCAGAGCAGTGTTTTCTTCCTCTTTCTGAGAGTAGTTCTTAGCTTGAAAAAATATGGAAGTCATCTTCCTTGTATCCAATACTATTCAAATTGTTGCAGCTTACTATAAGCGCTGTTTTTTAAATTTTAATTCTTATATATTATTCAATCATATGTATGGATTCACAACAAGATGGTTAATTTACCAACCTTTTACAAGAAAGGCCAACATTGATGAACATTATCAGATGAAATCTCAATATTTGAATCAAAATACTCAAGTCTTTGCCCAGGAGTCTCAATTTACTGCTAAAATTGAATCTTTGTCGAAGAAACCTCAACGTGAAGGAAACTTCACAATAGAATAAGACAAACTCCTTGTATCGACTTGGTTTAATATTAGTTTAGATGCGGTACACGGGAATGAGCAAAAATGCTCTACTTATTGGAAAAGAATGTGGGATTCTTTCCATGAGCACAAGAAATTTGAGTCTAATCGAAATAAGAATTCTCTTATGAATTGATGGTCAACCATTCAGCTTGCCATGAATAAGTTTTGTGGGTGCTATGCCCAAATTGAATCATTGCATCAAAGTGGCATAAATGAGGATGATAAGGTATTGACTATTGTACATTTACAATTATTATTATTTGTGAAGTTGTTAAATATTATTTATTTATTTAATTTTTAGATTTGCAAAGCGAAAATTATGTACAAAGAACTCAATAAATCTACATTACAATTCGAACATTGTTGGATTATTGAAAAATCTAGAAATTCTCTAGATATTGATTTGTGATTATGTATCAATTTTAATCAGTAAATAGCAATCTCAATCAAACAATCAAAGACATATCGACACAATGATTTTACGTGAAAAAATCACAATTGGAGCAGCTTCAATTGTAATAAAAAAAATTCCGGGCAAAAACCACAAAACGATCTACTAAGAAGACATAAAGGAATTACACAAGTGTACTCTCAATTACCTAGTGAATCCACGCCCAAATCAAACTGACCCCTATGTGCCTTTTCCAGCCCCGTCTTCACCTCAGAATTGTCTTGTACAACATTGAATCTACAACGTCGATGTCAAATCCACGACGATGAGCCACTCCAGAATCCACCAAAACTTTATGCCCAAATTTTTCGAAATTCACCGAAGAACAATTCTCTCTTTTGTATTGAATAAATAAAACAAACAAATCTTTTGATATAACCCACTCAATTCATGATTGGACCTCTCACAAATATCAAAGAAAACAAGTAAAGAAGCTTCAGAAGAAAACCCTAATACCCAAGAAGAAGATCTAGAAGCCGTAACCCCTAAAACGGATGAAACCACATATTTACAAAAAACTAATCTGCGATCTCCACTCGAGCGCAAGAATGGCTGCTCGAGCGGATCTACGCTCGAGCGGAAAAAAACAACTCCCAGTACTTTTGCAAGCGAATGAAACTTCTAAAAGGTCGCAATCTCCACTTGAGCGCAGGAATAGCCACTCGAGCGAAAACACAACTTCAATTGCAATTTGCTTTTTGCTTCGAGGGCGCTGCCCCTCGACCTCGCTTGGGTTCTGTCCTGGACCCGCCAAGGGGCGCTGCCCCTTAGACCCCCGCGAGCTAACCGTGTGAGACCCCTAACTTTAGTAAATCCTATTAGGTCCCTAAATTTTGAGTTATTATAATAAAGCCCTCAGTGTGTTGATTATTCGCAAATTAAACCCTAGAATCGAAAACGCATCACGGACGAACCCATACAAACCCTAATCGATCCTGGAAGTTTAGAAATCATTTCTAGCACTCTAATTTTAATTATTTAACTCTCAAATTTTAGATTAATCACTCTAAACTTTAACTTCCAGTTTTCACAGTTTTCGTTCGGTTATTTACCTTCAAATTCAAAGTAAGATAACACAAACCGAATTTTTTTTCCTAACACTAATTTATTAACTCTACACTTGAAATAAATATTTTAATTGAACCTAAGCCCTCATATTTTTCTTGAATTACATTTTGACCCAAACTAGTACCATTACGTGCATATATATATACTTGTACCTTTCTTAAATAAATAATTTTATACACAAAATATCTTCATATATATATAAAATCAACAAAAATCTTCCAAAATTCCTTGCACATGGCCAGCCACCCTAGGAAAACAAAAATTGTACACTTTTTCAAACAAAATCCATGAATTCATGGACAAAGTATTCAAGTACCCCCAAATCATGGAACCATGCCTCCACCCTAAGTTCAATCCTAACCAAATCCTAACTAGATCATGATTAATTGTATAATTAAGGCCTATAATCATTCACTATTCCATTAGATTCCAAGTAAATCCAAAATATTCCATTCATTTCCAACCAATGGGCAAAATGGACCTTTTGCACCAATTTTCCTATAAAAGAAACCTCTTCCTTAGAATTTTTGCACACAAGAACTCTCATACAAACACTTCATTCAGCTGAGAGGGAGAGAGGGAAAGGGAGTGAGCTTTGGTGGTAGAAGAAAGAAGAAAAGAAAAGAAATTGTGCAAACTCTTCAACTAGGCAACAAGTTACAACACAACTCTTTTATTTTATTTTTTCAAATACATATTATTAGAAGTTTAAAATAGTATTTTCAGATGTGTTTTGATGGTATTCTTGTGTTAAAAATAAAAGGAGTTGAGCCTTGATTCTACCCTTCTTGTATTTCTCTTAATCGGTATAAGACTACCTTTCTCAAAATTTCCAAAGGCACACCTGCACCTTAAATTTATGAGTTTAATACATATTATTTAGCATGTTTTCATCACAAGAGAAGTGGAAAATTTCCCCTAGTTGACCTCTTTTTTCATCAACTTTCTTATTTCAAGAATTGTGCCAGAGAAATCTGTTTTACAGCCAACTTCTGAAAATTCTAGAAAAATGTAGAAAAATCTTTTGAACCTAAATGTTATGTAAAAATCTTCCTTAAGGAGTTAGTTTTAAAGGAAAATTGGTTTCATTGAAAAAGAGTGAACGGTTTGTGAGAAAATCTGATTTTCGTAACTGTCGACGAATCTAGACAGCGCTGGAGTGTTTCTTAAATAACTAAAAATTTAGGAAAGCTATTCCATTTCTGAAAAATGTTATGAAAACTAGATAAAATTCTCTACGAACCATAGGAGGTCCGGATTTGGGAAAAATCTGAAATGGTCATTTTAATTTCAATTTTTAAGTGGTTCTAAATCTAAAAATTCTGTTTCACCTTGGTGATATCGCAGATGAGAGTTGTAGATTTTATCAAGCTAAGATCGAAATTATTTTTGGAAATCCATGGAGAAATATTGAGATTAGCGTGTTAGCGATGAAGGAGATTGATTTGAGGTAATTCGGGTGGTATACAATATGCTTCCTTTAAATATCTTTGCGAACAATGTTATTTTAATCACCTTCAATTTGAACTCCTCTTGATGATTCTGATAATTTGATAAATTCTGTAGAATTATTCGTTGTTAATTTGTTTGATTACTCTAGTCATTTGATGAACTTTGTATAGTTATTCTGTGTTGAAAATGTTGATTTGTCTAACTAAATAACGTGAAAATGCTCCGTACAAGGATTAAGTGGACTTTGTCAATATGCTTTGTACCAATAGCCCGGATAGGCGGTTGTTCTTGGGTGAGGGGGGTGAGGTGGTCACTGGTCATGTATTGAGTAGGACCAATGTAACATGCCCGGGGGGTACCCGCGCGCGTTAAACAGTTCGGACTCCCGAGATCTCTTTGATCTCAAGTCTCACGAGTGCAATGTGAAACGTAGACGAGAGTCCAGATTTGGCAACTTTTATTGAAAATCCATTTTATTGCAATTTTGTCAAAAATAGACTACGTCATTAGATCTTAGAGTCGCCACCTAATATTTTGGGAAATTAGGAAACCCATGACTCGGTGCCAAGGCCATTGTTCGTCGTAACCAAGGATGCTTGGCTCGGAACCTTGGGTATGAGAGAGGAAGGTCAATAATGAGCACCCCCGCTCACCCGATCAAAAGATCGGCCTCTACTAAACCATGATATAACTTTTTATTTTCTTTATATGTTCATGTTCTGATTATTGAATAAATCCTAAAATTTACTATGTGAAGCATACAAGTATAAACTAGTTTGCTCAAATTGGAACAATTCAACTTCATATTTGTTTTTCGAAGAGGGTTTGAATTTGCCACTTGACAAAGTGGGTTTAAAGTTTGTGAATTTGCCACTACAAAGTGGGCTTAAAACATACAGTCGTTGAATCATTCCAATTCAGGCAACAAGCCTTCATCCACAGGCATTCAAACAGTTTATCATTTAATCAATTAGCCTCATGGTAGGATGCTAAACATAATAAGAAAATCACACACAAATGGAATGCTAAAGCATAAAAACTCACAGATTTACCGACGTCCCTCGAACAGCTACAAAACAAGGCTAGTAAAATATGCATGATCTTATATACAGAATCCTAATGCAATTCACTCATGAGATGCACTAAAGATTCGGCTTCTAAAATATGACATGTGAAACATTGCAAAACATGTGATAGCGCACAAGATCATGGGATAATCGATTAAAGCATAAATATGCAAATTTAGCCGAATCTTAAGCACGGAGCATGGATGTAAAACAGGGATATGCATGGCATGCCAGTTAGGGAAAACGATTAAAGAATGGGATAGAAAGAAGCGGGGTGGGGGATTATTACAACACTTGAATAAATATTACAAATCCAAATGAAGAAGAGAAGAGAGAATAATAATAATAATAAAATAAAACCTCACAAAACACTCAAAATAAAAATAAAATAAAGAACTTCATCACTGGCACAAAGATCCATATGTCTTCAATCTCTTAGGCATGCACACCTCAACCCATGTCAATTCATCTTCAATGGAGGGCCCCACCTCATTGAGTATCAACACATTATAATTCCAACACGCTGCACTAGCAAAGAATCTGCCCAAATTCAAATAACCTTGATGGAGGACCACTCTTCAGCCATGGTAGAATCATTCAATGCTTTGCATACTGTTTCAAAATAAGTTGCCGGAGGCCGTGGTTCTATTTTGAATTTCTTGCAAAATGGCAGCCAGTACTTTGTGAAGCGAGAAGCCTCTAAGAGTGCGTAAAACATCAACTCTGACCCTCCATCATCAGAAAGATACACACTTGGCTTCTCCGGGGATAATCATATACCATGACCGATAACACTGTGTTGATCACCATTAATGGTGGCTCCACTGTATGATCGGCCGTGCACACAAATATGTCTACATTGGGCAAAACCTTTTCATATCTTTGAGAGAGGCGGTGTTTGAAGGTGAAGCGGTCAATGGGATTGAATCTAACAGATTGAGTGATGAGCCAGTAGAGAGTGAACCAGAGCACAGCCATGAATGAACCTATCCAAGCCCATCTTTGGAGTCTCTCTTGTGATGGAGATGGGAAATGAATGAGTCTGTAGACACATATCAAACATATTCCCATCATTACTGAAACGGCATACACCATGTAAGCCACGCGTCCCTTTGCTACCTTTGTTTCAAAAAGTGGAAGATAACTCCCCTTTTCCTTCTCTCTCTCTAAAATTGGTGTGTCTGTGTCTCCTCCCTCACACGTGTAATGCATCTGTGTGTGAGAGTGATGAGCCCCTTCCTTTTCAATGGGTGTGTGCCGTGTGTCATGCATGGTGAGTGTTGTGTTTCAGTGAGTGAGAGAGAGAGAGAGAGAGAGAGAGAGAGAGAGAGAGATTGAGTGGGTTTTCTGTCAATGTGTTTTTGTGTATGCATGGTGTCCCCTCTTCCTCCCTAAACCCGTGTGTGCATCTATCTGTGAGAGTGATGACCCCCTCCCTTTTCAGTGGGTGTGTGCCGTGTGTTATGCATGGTGAGTGTATCAGTGGGTGAGGATGGCAGTGTGCATGAGTGTTGCTGCCGTGGTATGGTGTGTGAGTCGTGTGGTCTCTTCCCTCTCTCTACCCGTGTGTGTTCATTTTAGAGAGAGAGGGAGAGCGATGGCAGTGTGCGTCTCTTAGTTGTGTGTGTGTGTATCAGTGCATGTGTATGTTGTATATCAATGTCATGTGTGTGTTGCTGTGTGCCCGTGTGTATGGGTGCGTGTGTGAGCTGCTGTGTGTTGTATGTCAATGGTGTGTATGTGCTGCTGTGTGCCCGTGTGCATGGGTGCGTGTATGAGCTGCTGTGCTCCCTGTGTGTGTGGGTTCGCTGGGTGTGCATGGGAGGTGTATGGGTGTCGTGAGTGAGAGAGAGGTGTGTGTGTTAGCTGGGTGTGTTTGTTGCCGTGTGTCTGTGGTTGTGGAGAATGGAGCTGGGTATGTGTGTATCCGGTTGATGCCGAGAGTGAGAGGGAGAGAGATTGAGTGCTTATCTCCCTCCCGTTGCTGTGAGTGTATGTGTGGCCTTTTTATTCTTCAAACTTCAACCAAGAGAGACTGACTAGGTTGAGAGAGAGGGAGGTATCTGTGTATGGTGTCTATGTGTCTCAGTCTTCTCTTTTCTTTTTTTTCTTCATGGCTTTGTTCCTCCTCTCTTCCCAAAAAAAAAAAAAAAAAAAATATGTGGGTGTGCTCTGTATTGGTCTCTATATGAGTGTGTCCTCCACTTTCTAACTCTCTTCCAACTCTTATTATTTATTTATTTATTTTTATTCACTCATTCCTTCTCTCTAACCTTTTTCTCTCTAAAACAATGCTCTCAGCCAAGAAACCTCGCCATTACACAAAGCCCATTTTTTTTTTATTATCTCTCGCTAGCCTAGTCCCATGAAATCAACATCTTTTTTTCTTTTTTTGTCTACCCACCTCACATGCTAGCTGTTAGTACATTTCTTTTTTTATTTATTTATCATTCCCTCTATCCCTTCACCGAATTATGCTCTACCCACCCATCAAAACATAATCATGCTATCTGATCATTTTTTCTTTTATTTATTTATTTTTTTGTATTTATTATTATTATTTTTTATTTTATATTTATAAAATATCTAAAATATATTATTTCTACTAATTTATATAAAAACACTTAAAAATATGTACACACACATAAAATTATAAAATACTACAAATTAATAATTTGGCTAAAATGGGTGAGGTTTGGAATTAGAGATTCACTTCGATTTTTCTACTGAGAGTGGTCAAAATAAAGTGCCCAAATCTTAGGGCCGGTCAAAATGGGGTGTCTACAACCAAGTATTTGGTCTTGGATAAATAATCATATGTCGAGTTGACTCGTTTATGCAATTTGATAAATTGCTTGGTATCTCAAATTGAATCGTTTGTGTAATTATTGGATCCATGTAAAATTATTCATTCTCCGAGCTCTGTTACTCCTATTGTATTGTATACTTCCTGAATTAAATTATTTTTCAGACGTGGAGCAAATTTAGTGGCGGTTGAAGTTGAAGAATTTAAAGAATTATTGAGTTAGAGACTTTTGGACTCACCACTATATATTGTTTTTAGAGATTTGTATAAGTCATATTTTGGAGACTTTGTGTAATTATTTTGGAGAAAATTTTATATTTTTAAGGTTATTAATTAGTTAGAATTTTAAATTTGAAGTTGAATTGATTTATTAACGGCTCGGAAGTTAGGGCATTACAGACCGTGCAGCTCGATCCCCAACATAGTCAGCGAAGCGACAAACATGAAAGAATTAACTTCTGAAATATCTCTGCAAGGCACAATCGGGTTGGATTCGCATCTAAAACTCATAGCCTCATTGAAATAAAAGATCGAATAAAATTACAACTGAACGGAGTTTTGTCAAACGGGATTGCCAAGAATAAAAACCTAACAATTATGTTAAGGGATCAACCAAAATGGGTGGTAGAGTCTGAGAAGAAAAAGCAACCAAAAAGACCAAGAACAGGGACAACCTCTTCTCCTTGTACTCCGGATTCGATAAATCTAGGGGAAGACAATGTCTCACCTAATGCTTTTGTAGACTTGGAGAGACCAACCGGTAGGAAGGCTGAAAAGGAGCAATTGAATAAATAAAAGAACAAAGACAGCGTACATTCAAGTATTACAAAGCTTTGGAGGACATCAAAGAAGACAAAAAGAAAATGATTGACAAAGTATACGTTCAAGAACAAGTGAAACTTCGTATCATGCAAGAAAAACATGAGGTGGAACTTGAAAAGCATGAAATGACACTTTTCAAAGAGGATGAAAGAGTTATTTTGATAGATCTCAGTGGCTTGCCGAAAATCTAACAAGAATTTTATCATACTCAACAGATGGAAATTGTTAAAAAAAGAAGAATGAATTAGTATTCATTCTCTATTTGCTCCTTATGATATTTTGGCTTTTGTTTAGTAGGTTAGAAACTTGATATATGGTATTTTGGTTCTACTAGTATTTTCGTTCTGCTTTTGTCTAGTATTGCTTTTGGCTCTGTTTTTGTCTAGTATTGCTTTTGGTTCTGTTTTTGTTTAGGATAGATGTTGAACTCAGCAATGTTTTGGTACACAATGTAGAAACAGGGTATAATGGGGTATCTGGCATGAATGATGGCAGTGTTAGTTGTCTAATCTGATGTTGTTTGTATTGTGTTGCTATCATTGTTTGGCTATTTTTTAATCTATTTTTGTTGCTATTTTGCTGGTGTTCTTGGGCAATTTTGCTGGTGTTTTTTGGCTGTTTTTGCTGCTGTTTTTGTGTTGTTTTTACTACTATTTTGTTGGTGTGTTTTGCTGTTATTTTGTGCTATTTTTGCTGCTATTTTACTAGTTGTGTAACCATTTTTTCCCCTTTCTTTAATCTCCTTTGAAGAGTTTGACTGAAGTTCTTCTACTTATTTTTTTATCACTTGCCAAGGTTGAAACATTAACACCACATTTCCAAACATCATATGTGTTGTATAGATTATCCAAACATCATATGTGCTGTATTTTCTCTATATAAAGGCATATAATTAAAATGAAAACCATATAATTACAAGGCATACAGAATTATAAAATTACACATAAATCAAAAACATATACCGATTACACTTAAAACTAATAATATACCACATAAAATGAAACTTCAAATTCAAAGCTTTTACGACTCACTATGTAATTGCCACAAGTGTTCGACAAGGTCCGATTGGAGATGAGAATATGTTTGTCTGTCTCTAATGTTATGATGACATTGAATGAATTCCATAAGTTCAGTAGTTCTCTCTTGTATCACTGTTACATGGGGATTGTCATCGATTTGATCATAATTGAAGTCTTTTACTCCATTGTCATCCTACTCATCTTTAATGATCATATTATGTAGAATTATGTATGCCTTCATACTATATTTATGCGTTTTAGTATTCCAAAAACGTGCCAGTCGACGCACAATTGCAAATTGTGCTTAAAGCACTCCAAATGCACACTCTACATCCTTTCTTGTCGCCTCTTGAGCTGTAGCAAAAAAAAATTTCTTATTTCCTTAAGAAGAATGAATTGTTTTCACAAATGTTGACCATTGTAGATATATACCATCAGCGAGATAGTATCCCATTATATATTCATTACCATTGATTGTGTAATTGACTGCAAGAGCACACCCTTGAGCAAGTTTGGTAAATACAAAAGACCTTTCTAACACGTTGATATCATTATGAGACCTAGGTAATCCAAAAAATGCATGCCAAATCCAAAGATCATATGATGCAACAGCTTCCAAAATAATTGTTGGTTCATGAATGTGACCAGCATACATACCTTTCAACCTAGTCGGACAATTTTTTCATTTCCAATGCATACAATCAATGCTCTCTAGCATCCCAAAAAATCCTCGACTTTCACCAACCCCTAGCAGTTTAGCGATGTCATTGCTGTTTAGTGACCTCAAATACTCATTAGAAAAAATATCAACTACTGCTTTAACAAAATATTTTAAGCTTTCTATTGCAGTGCTTTCTCCAATTCTCACATATTTGTCTATAAAATCAACGGCTACTCCATAAGCAAGCATCCTAAGTGCAATAGTTATCTTCTGAAGAGAAGACAAACCAAGCTTTTCAGCACAATTTCTTTTTTGGAGAAAGTATGGATCGTGCACTTCAATTGCAGCTTAAATTCGAAGAAAAAGTGAACACTTCATCTGAAACCTCCTTCGAAATAGCTCAAGAGGATATACAAGCGATTCAACAAAATAGTCGAGAAAAAGCCTTTCATGACCTTGAATATGGTCACAATGAATGACTTTACGACCTCGAATAGAACCACGATGTGAGCTTGATCCTATCTCACTATCTAGTAGTTCTTCATCCATTGTAACAGTTTTGAGCATCTCCAAATCATTATCATATTCAAAGAAGTCAGAGTTATTTACAAGCATATCATAAAGAGAATTGGAAATCATAAAGAGAATTGGAAGCCATAGAGAGAGATATGAAAGTTTGGATTAAGTAGAAAATTGAGTTGAGGATAAGATCAAATGAGAGGGAATGTCTTATTTATAATTGAAAAGTAAAAAAATATGACTGTTGTAAAAATATGACCGTTGGAAAAATATGACCGATCCAAAAATATGATCGTTGAAAAAATATGACCGTTGAAAAAATATGGCCGTTAGAAAAATATGACCGTTTGAAAAATACGATAGTAGAAAAATGTAAGTTTCACCAAAATATAATTATATTTAAAAGAATGAAAAAAATAATAATTTGAAAGAAATTAGTTTTTTTTTTTAAGATGGGAAAGAAAGTAGTTAAAGTAGTCTCACAAGCCATACAATAGAAATTGACCCATCTTGTTCTCAATTGCCAGGAAGACAATTGACAAGTTTGGTAACATACAAAAATAATTAAAAGGTTAAAAAATTATTATCAAAAATTCAATTATTTTTTTATTTTTTATATTTTTTTTTTATTAAAATAATTAAAAAATTAAGTGAAATAGCTAATTTTCATAACAACTTAGATGTTTTGATCTACTCTCCGAAACCATAGCTGGAATGGAAGATGTCGTCTTGTACTTTAAGATCTAACTTAATCTTATCATTTTTTTTATAATCATCTTCTTATAATTTAAGTCAAATTTCAGTATTACCTTGTTTTAATTTAAGTAACTTTTTTGTGATGAAAATGTAAAAGACCAAATTGAATTTAGCAAAAATATAGTGCTATTGAGGCGAGAATAATATTATGTATGCCACGTGGTAATTTTCATCAATTTTATTAACACTAGATCAATAGAAAAGTAATATCGCAACTTAATTTTTAAAATATAAAAAGTTAAATACAGTACATATGATGAAATCAATAAATCAAATAAATGATGAACCAATTATCTACCAACAAAGTTCCCAGTTGTAACAACAAAGTAAAATTGACCAATTAGCAAGATATTTTTTTACGAATACCTCATATAAAGCCTGTACCACTTGGTATTTTGGTAAATAATTCCAAACCCACTTACTTTGCAAGTGTTTTATCTCAAATTGCCGATGCCTTGAACCTATCAATTTAGAACAAATAGACCATTGAAGATGCATTTAATAACACAAATGACATTAACGCATTATTCTTATGCAAAAATTCTATATACTACCAACGAATTATGTAGTACACTACTCCAATAAAAAAAACTAAACCGAAACAATTATTGAACAATTGGTAAGCAAACAAGAGATAGTTTGGGTCCATATAATAATTTATGCTTGAACAACCGACCCCTATGCTTAAATATAGATCTCACTTAAAAAAATTACAAATCCAAATCAATCTCAAAATTTTACTTAGCATCAACAACAAAATATCCAACAAATTACACCATGAACAGATTGTTTTTTCAAAACAAATAAAAATACAAGGAACAAAGATGTTTCCTTTACATGAACTTTGAAATCTTGTCAAGTGTCGTTGCATTGAAGAAGAAAAATCTGTGTTTTTTAGCGAGCAAGTGTGCTATACAGTTTCTAATTTGGCCAACAAATACCTTTGGCGATTCTAATGGAGATGCACCAAGAGCATCCACAAGAAGGCAAGCTAAACATTTAATTTAGCTAAAAGAGCTCACTAAATTCAAGAAAAATCCCTCTAGAAGACTAAGTCAAAAAAACTAACTCAAATAATTTTGTGTACAATAGCTACCTACTTAATGTAATGGTATTTTTTACTTAGATATTTTGATTGAGATTGCTAGAAATGCTCCAAGTCTGTTGAGTGCCAAATCCCAAAAAGTCAAAAATCGATGAATGTGTAAAAGCAGAAACATTGGCCAAAGACTATTGCAAAGTTTTTTGTTTTATGCACAAAAGTTTCTCTGCACAGAACCCTCACAATTTCTAGTACTGACTTTCAGCTGAAAGAAGCTTCCTTGGTTGATTTTAGAGATTTTTGATGAAAAGTCTCAATCTATGGTTTTTTTTTTTTTTTTTCTGTGAAACCCCACCAAATAAAATAATAGTTTCAAAAGTCCCTTAAATAAAAAAATATGATAAAAAGGCTTGAAATATCCTTCCATATAATTCAAAACCCTCGCTAAACCTTTTTTTTTTTTTTAATCTCTACATTACTGATAGTCCTCTCTCTTCCTTTATTTTCTCTCTTTCTAAGCCCTAAATCCCTTTTGATCTCCATTTTCGATCCATCTCGCGAAATCGAAATCTTGAAATCGTCCATTGAAATCCATCACCATCTCAGATTTGATGCCTGTGAACTCATGTTTGAGATCAATAATTTTCATATTTGAAATAAAATGACCTCATATATATCAAAAAAATGATAAATTGATATATTACAATAAAAAATCGAGAGTTTTTTGTTTGTTTGTTCATAGATCTAAAGTAAAATTTGACTATAATTCATTTATCTAGTATGTACTCTGTTTTCGCAACAGTAAAATTTTATTCTAGTTAATGAAAAATAAAGTTTATTCTCTTATGCATAGACACAACATTCAACAACACAATAAAATTTTACTTTAAGATTCAGAGTAGATTTTACTCTGAAATACAGTAAAATTTACTTAGAAAACAAATCAGAAATTGCATAGACAAACATTCAACAACACAGTAAAATGTTACTTTCAATTCAGAGTAAATTTTATTCTGAAATACAGTAAAATTTTATTCTGAAATAAAGTAAAATTTTACTTGAAGATTCAGAAGTAAATTTTACCAGAAAATAAATCAAAACTGCATAGACAAACATTCAACAACACAGTAAAATTTTACTTTCAATTCAGAGTAAATTTTACTCTGAAATAAAGTAAAATTTTCTTGCATGTTAAGAAAACATAACAGATAACACCAGAGTAAAATTTTACTTTCATTTTATCAAATAAAAACAGAGCACATACCTAGAGTAAAATTTTACTCTCATTCTGTCAAACAAAAACAGAGGCACAAACCAGAGTAAAATTTTACTCTCATCATGTCAAACAAAAATAGAGCACACACCTGATTGAACTCCGCAAATCAACAAAAACAAATAAAAAATAACAACAGATTTATACAGCTTTGCAATGTAATCTCTCATTTAATTAAGAGTGTTGATCTTGGATGGCGAGATCGTGTATTGTTGACCAAGGGTGAGATCATCGGCGGTGAGATCTTCAGACTTTGAGATCGTCTTCATAGGATTTCGCAGATCATCTTCACTTTGCAGATCGTCTTCAAAATCGATATATGCATGAGCTAAGATTGTTTAAATATATGATATATATATATATATATGAGGGCAATATGGTCACACAAAAAAAAAAACCAAATTATAAAATATCCTTATTAAACTGGGCTTCTCTTACACAGATATTTTTTGAAGGAGAATTCATTGAGTTAAAAGGCTCAAAAAATGAAGTTTCACCACAAACCCCTTGATTTTATTAATGGGTTGTAGTCCCTTTCTACCCAAATTACATATTAGTTGATTTCATGACTCGAAATATTATTAAATCCAAGTCTTTTCCATATCCTGTACATGGTAGAAAACTTTCAAGAATGTTTAGAAAACAAGTGAGATCAATTAGACTCATGTTATAAAACATATCATTTTGTTTTCTTTCTTTCAGGCAGTAGGAGAGAAGCAACAGTCGCCGCGTCATCGCTGGTTTTGATGATCCAATCTAATCATTTCGTAGTTTTGTGCATAGATCATCCATAAAATATATATATATATATATATATCCAGTAATCATAGCCACATGATTTCATTATATTTATTTTCAAAAAGATTAACAGTACTATCAAAATCATACTTCCATCTATCTTTTTGGTTTAAAACAAATATAATGAAATATATGACTAGGATTATCATATTGACTTTTTTTCATGGATAATCTATACACGTGACTAAAAAAGGATCCGGTTCAGATCATCAAAACCAACACGACGGTTCTTGACAAAATGACGGACTGGACTGTCCAATCAACCTCCATGACTCGAGAAAAGTCTACTCTTTTAGAAAATAAAATTTAAAAATTTCCCAGCAACGTCCAAAGACTTTGGTGCTTATGATTATGACCAATTCCATACTCCTTATAGACAATTTCCATGAAGTTACAAAGATGAAGATTAGCAATTTCCCTGGTAGAATGATAGCACCAACCCTGTCAATCACAGAGCTTCATCACTTGCTTTTGTTTTCACAGCAACCAAACAGAACACCCTAAAATTTGCAAAAGCTGTGTCATGGCTCAAATAGTAATATCACCCCTTCTACAGGTGATCTTCGAAAAACTTGCTTCACAGGTTCTGATGAAGCTTCAGTTCAGCAGCCACTACCGGAAAAAGCTCGAGAAGCTGAAAGCTACCCTGCCTGTGATTCGAGCAGTCATTGAAGATGCAGAAGAACAACAGCTCAAGGATAAGAAGGTGAAGGTCTGGCTGAGAAAGCTCCAAGATGTGGTTTATGACATTGATGACCTTCTGGACGAGGTCACCACCCAGTTTCTCCAAAGAAAGACAAAGAAAAAGAAGGTACCTATGGTTTGCTTAGCTCTTGAACCTGTTTCAAACTACTATGTTATGCCTCGTAAGCTGACAACCATTCAAGAGAGGTTGGATGATATAGCCAGAGAGATGTCTAACTTCCAGTTCAGGGAGAGAATGGTGTATGAGTGGTCTGATATGTTAGAACGACGACAAACAGGACCTCATATAGATGAATCAGAGGTTTGTGGTCGAAGAAAGGACGCAGATGTGATAGTAAATATTTTACTGTCAGGCCACCATGAATGCTGACACGGTCAGTGTTTCGGTAATTCCAATTGTTGGAATTGGGGGAATTGGAAAAACAACTCTTGCTCAATTGGCATATAATGATCCGAGGGTGGAAAGTCATTTTGATCTAAGAATATGGGTTTCAGTGTATGATAATTTTAATCCGAGAAAGATCATAAATGAAATTCTGGAGTACACAACTAAACAAAACCATGAGTCCTCACAAATAGGTGTACTACAGTCTCAACTGTTTGAATCCTTGTGTGGGAAGCGATACCTTCTCGTGTTGGATGATGTATGGACCGATGATCAAGACGAATGGGAGAAACTGAGATATCCATTGAGAAATGGTGCAGATGGAAGTAAAATTATAATCACCACCCGCAGCAAAAGAGTTTCATCAATAATGAAAACAATGCACCCTTACATGTTGGAAGCTCTAAGCGAAGATGAATGCTGGACTTTGTTCAAGCAACGAGCTTTTGAGTTGGGAGAGGAGCGAGGCTATCCAAACTTGCTGCCAATAGGGAAACAGATTGTCAAGAAATGTGGAGGGGTGCCCTTAGCCGCCAAGATTCTTGGAAGTTTGATGCGCTTCAAAAGAGAGGAAAGTGAGTGGCTACATGTGCAGAAGAGCGAACTATGGAATCTGGATGAAGGCAAGAACAAAATTTTTTCAGCTTTGAGGTTGAGTTACAACCATTTGCCATCACATCTGAAACGATGCTTTGCATACTGCTCAACTTTACCCAAGAATTTTGACATCAGCAAGGAAAAGTTGATACGCCTATGGATTGCAGAAGGCTTGATTCAATCGTCTGACGATACTTTCTCTACTAAGAAGATGGAGGACACATGGCAACGAATATTTCAACGATTTGCTGTTGATGTCTTTCTTTGAAGCAGTAAATAAATATGGTGACAGCAATCAGACACAGTTTACAATGCATAACCTCATTCATGACCTCGCAAAATTTGTCACTGGTAACGAGTTCCTGATGCTAGATCACGATGATACTTCTGTCAAGCCGGCACAAGTCCATCACTCATCAGACCTAAGTAGTAATATTGAGCAAACTCGCCATGCAACAATATTCTGCAATTTTTGGTCTTTTAGGGTTCCTGAAGCTTTGCTTGCTGCAAAGAAATTAAGAACTCTCAGATTTTTCTCTCCGACAAATGACTCTGGCAAAGCCCTACCTACCATAGCTGCAGTCTTTAAACACCTCAGAATGCTAGATTTAAGTGGGTGTGGGATCAGAAGTCTGCACAAATCAATTGGTGTCTTGATATATTTGAGGTATGTCGATCTCTCTAACACCCCTTTGGAAACTTTACCTAATACAATCCAGAACCTCTGCAATTTGCAGACGCTGGATCTCTCAGGCTGTCACAGTTTGATGAATTTACCAAATGGGATAACACGACTGACAAACCTGAGACATCTGATTATAAAGGACTGCACAAGACTCACCCGTACTCCAGCATCTATAAGAAGTTTACTGAATCTTCAGACCTTGCCGGTTTTTATTGTTGGCCCTGCATTTGATGAGAGCCTTTTCCAACTTGTGCATCTAGATCTTCGTGGTGAGTTGAAAATCAAGCATTTGGAGAATGTTGGTAGTATAGTACCAATTCTTTGTTTGGAGAAAAAGCAGCTTCACTCGCTGGTATTATCATGGGGGGATGATGAGGCAAAGTCAGATCATTATCCATCGAGGCAACCTGTAGAAGGGCATCATACCAATCATATTCACGCAGAGACTGTGCTTAACTGCTTGAAACCCAACAACACTTTAAGAAAGTTGATTCTAAATGGCTACTTGGGAGTCCTATTTCCACAATGGATGAATGACATCATGCTTCCAAATCTTACAGAGCTGGTTTTGAACAACTGCAGAAGATGTGAAAAGCTTCCTACACTCGGGCAACTTCCTTTCCTCAAGGTTCTAAACATGCAAGGACTAGATGAGGTGGTGACCATTGGTAGTGAGTTCTACGGTGTAGAAGGCAAAGGGACTGCATTTCCTTCATTGGAGCAACTAACCCTCAAAGATTTTCCCAGTTTACAAGCATGGGAGAGCGAGAATTCGCAAGATGCCTTAACTTGCCTGCAGAGACTTACCATCATTGCATGTCCTAGACTTGAAACCATGCCACAGTTTCCATCTCTCCAACATTTGGAGCTGCGAAACTGCAATGCTAGGATACTCAAGTCAGCAGCAGAGGTAAATTCACTCTCCACTCTTATTATTGACTCCTTTCCAGAGCTATTGCACCTCCCACAAGGATTGTTGCAGAACAGTCCTCTTACATCTTTAACAATCAGCTCTTGCCAACAACTTAGTTCACTGCCATGGGATTTGAAAAGCCTTGGAGCTCTAAAATCATTGACTTTACGCTGGTGTGAAGAACTATGTGCTCTGCCACAGCAAATTAGAAACCTTACCTCTTTGGAGTCTTTGGAAATCACAGAGTGTCCTCATTTAGTCTCTTTGCCAGAGGAAGGCATTCGGGGCTTGCATTCCCTTCGATCACTTTCTATAGAGAACTGCAATAACCTGGCTTCTCTGCCAAAGGAAATAAAGCACCTCACAGCCCTTGAGCGCCTGACAATCATGTATTGTCCAAATCTGCCCTATTTACCAGATGAACTGCAGCATCTCTCAGCACTCCGAAGTCTTAGTATATTAAGCTGTCAAGTACTGGCATCTCTACCAGAAGGACTACAATATGTCAAGACTTTGCAGAACCTGGAAATTTGCAGCTGTCCAAACCTCATGGATTTGCCAGATTGGGTGGAGAACCTCATTTCTCTTCGATCATTGGCAATCACCTGATTGTCAGAATATGAAGTGTTTGCCAAAAGGTCTAGAACGTCTCAATGCACTCCAGCATTTGTCCATTAGAGATTGTCCTGACCTCGAGGAAAGATGCAAGGACAGGAGGAGCAGACTGGAAAAAGATATCCCATGTCCCATACATCTACATCGGATCATCAGCATCACAGAAGGCAACACAATGTTGCTGCAAGCACTTCAAGTAGCAACAGTCATAAACTGTTCTTTTTTCTAACTGGTAAAGTACTTGTATCCCCTGCTATAAAATTGTAGCAATTGATATATAATAGCAATTTGCATGCAATTGATCATTTCAATTCAATAGCTAGAACAAAGTGAAGTGAGTCAAGACTCAAAAGCATACTACCCCCCAGAGTGCATGGCATGCTTACAAAAGAAGAAAGTGGTATGTCTAAAATGTTGGAACGTGCTTTGGCAGTGCTTGCTGACACCAGCTGCTCAGGTTAATATTAGAATTCAGAACATCTATCAAAATGGCACATTTGATTTAAATTCAACTTTTTTTTTTTTTTGGACGTGTATACATATATGTACAATTGTGTTTTTCAGTTCGATGAAATGTGTTTAGGAAAAGGAGATGAAGAAGAAATTGGAAAGAGAAAAAATAGAGAATGGCATGATGATTTGAAAAGATGATCTGAGAAAATAATACTATGAAAACAAAGAGAGAGGAAAATGAAAAATAATACAGCCACATATACATTCATGCATCTTATATTTTTATGCCCTAAATTTATACTCATATACATAGCAAATAAAAATATACAAAAATAAATAAATTTTTATCGTATCCCCACCATGTCCGTATCCTAATTTTTTTCAAAATTCCCATGTTCTGTATCCGTGCCCATGTTTTTTACCTCAAACGTAATCACAATGTCTTTGACTCAATAAGAACCTTTTAAACCATTGATCCTTTTTTTTTTATCTAATCCATATTCCAATAAAAAAAAATGTTGAAGTTCAATTTTTACACCTAATACAGTTAAGTTATTCGAAGATGATTATGCACCTAAAATAGTTCACAAAAATGAAAGAAGACAAAAAGAAAATGTCATAGTTGGTCAAGCCTACTACAACAATTTGATCAAGTTGAAGTGACTTCTCTCATGAATTGAAACCCAAACAACATAGAACATATAATTTAAATCTTTTTTTTTTTTTTTCCACTCATTTTCTAACCAACTAAACCAACAGTATTATAGAATTGCAAACCAATGGCAACCAAAATTCAGTGAAGAACACATAGGACTTTGTTAATAATTCATAATGTAGTGCATAATTCCAATTAAACTTTAACCTCGAAGAATTAAATTGGAATTCAATTAACAACAAATAAGAAGGAAACAAATCAGAAAGCATACCAGTAATTTGCCCCAAAGAGGCTTGAAAAGCAGGGTGTGAAAAAAAACCCAAAACCACCACAAATTCCCATCAGAATATACCATAAAATATAGAACCACCATTGATCATAGAAATTGAGGAGAACAGGGTGTCACCGAATACCTAGTGGACATCGAATGTAACGCCTTGTACTCCTCCTTCAGCCTCTGCATCAACCCCGCTCCGTCGCGGGTCGCTCCGGCTTCGGGTTCGGATCCCTAAAGTGATGACACAGTGTCCACTTAATTTTTTATTGGGTAAAAAATGTCTACCCTAAACCCTAACACAACTCTTGAAAATTTGGAGAAAATATACAAAGTGGTACAATTTTGATATAACATAAAATTATATTAAATTTTTTGTGATTTTAATTTATGATTTTTTTTAAGGTCTTGATATTAAGATTTTATAAAATAAAGAATATACAATATTTTCGTAGTAGTTAAGGTCTCTCAATATTTTCATAGAGAAAATTTGACTCAAAGAAATTTTGTCTGACTTTAAGAAATTTTAGTCCCAACACAAAAAAATTTCAATTTTTACAGAAAAAGTTCAAAATTTCTCTGATATGATTGCGAAGAAATTTTAAAATTTTTCTAGTATGATCATCAAAAAATTTCATCAAGAGACCTTCGCTAATAAAAAAAAGAGCAATGCTACGCTTCAGGAAAAAAAAACTAGGAAAACTTTCAGGAAAATGGTGGAGGAGGAGGAGGAGGGGAGGAGGGAGAGGAGGAGGAACTGGAGGGGGCATCAAAATGGGCAGAGGCAGAGAAGGATGTGGGTAGAGGCGGAGGCGTGCGATGGCGGGGCTGGGCAGACGATCGGCTTCCTCCTCCTCCTCCTCCCCCTCTTTCTCTCCTCCTCCTCCTCCATTTTCCTGAAGGTTTTCCTTTTTTTTTTTTCTTGAAGCGTAGCATTTTTGTAAAAAAAATATCTTAAACCTTTTCTATGTACAAAGTTTGAGAGGAATATTTTACTGATTTTTCCTTTAATTTATATAACACTTATATTTTATTTTCATTAATAATTTGATAGTTATACGAATAAAAAAATAATATTATCATATTTTTTATACAAAAATATACATTTTACATTGTTTATTTATATATTTTCACAAAACTGCACTATTTTCGGTTCATTTACTCAAATTATAAAAAAAAAAAATTGTATGATTATATTAAAATTGTGAATTATTATATATTTTAAAAACTTCAAAACAATTTCGTTTAATTTACTCTTTTTATTTTTTATTTTAATGAGGGCAACGCGTGTTTTAGGGTTTTTATTTATTTATTTGTTTATTTATTTTTATGACTCGTGGTGTTTTAAATCAATATCTTTTTAACCATTTTTATATAACATTCATGTGATCATAATTCACAAGGTCATCCCTAACGTTTAACTAAATTTATTATCAAATTTAAATTTGATAAAAAAATATATTTTTTTGATTTTCATTAGTTTCATCAAATATGTATCAAATTGAGAACATTTCAAATCTTTTATCAAACTGAAGATGTCTTGCATCTTTCAGTAATTTAGACTTGGTTTGGGAACATGCTATTTTAGTAACTTTTTAACTTTTTAACTTTTTACGAAAAGGTATGCAGAAAAGTAGAGAGGTGATGTGATGTGTTTTAGTTGGCTTTTTGGCTTTTTGACTATTTTAGCCACTTCCCAAACATAGATTTATTATACATAGTCGTTGAGTGG
The DNA here is from genome assembly GCA_022316695.1 of Camellia oleifera. Taxonomy (NCBI): domain Eukaryota; kingdom Viridiplantae; phylum Streptophyta; class Magnoliopsida; order Ericales; family Theaceae; genus Camellia; species Camellia oleifera. Next base: position 27,391,427 of record CM039307.1, on the reverse strand, counting down.
TGACTCACAGGACTGACCGGCCAGACATCCAGCCAGATGTCCCTCCAGATGATTACCTCAAGGCAATAATTTGTAAAAATTTACATTAACCAATCGACTGCCCGATTGACCTCCCGGATGACCACCTCTGTATTTTTTTTTTTTTGACCTGTACACCATTAGCAGTGCTGGCCCTGGGCATGGGCCAACAAGGCCATGGCCTAGGGCCCCTCAAAATAGACCCAAAAAAGGGACCCCCATCTATTATAGTTTAGTGTAATATATTAAGTATGTTTTAAGTTTAAAAAAAAAATTTAAAGAAGGCCCAAACTAACTTAAAATAAATTGACCCATTAAAAAATTGGAAGGCCCATTTAAAAAAATTAACATTGTTATTAGGGGTAGGCGCGGGTCGGTTACGACCACAGAATCTCTAATTCGCCATCTGTTCGCCAGATTGGCGGATTGGAGAAAATCAATCTGTATCCGTCCGCCAATCCGGCGAATGTGGATTAAGTGGATTAGCAGTTTGGCGGATGGATACGAATCGGTTTGACAGTTTAAAATTTTATAAATTTTCAACATAATTCAACTTGTGCACTTCCTCAAAAAAAAAAAAAAAAACAGAGTATTACAATCAATGACTTAAAAAAATATTAAAATCACTGTATGCCTCATCCAAAGTAAGAAAGTTTGAAACTTTATAATATCACAATCACAGCATGCCTCATTCACATAAAGTATTACAATCTATGGTTTTTAAAATATAAAAACAATTCAAACCACCAAAATCATAAACATAGTAGTAGTAGAGATTATATGTCTCTGTATTGTTACATCTATATCTGTTTTTGAAAACAAAAACCAACCAGCATATATCATATTTTCTATTTATTATTTTTAGAGATAGAAAAAACTAAAAAATATAGATAAATAATACATTTATTTTTTTCAATTCAAAAAAGATATTCAAGTTGAAAACTTTTTTTCAACAGAATATTTAAACTCTTTTTTAATTGAAAACACAAACAGAATATTTAAACAAACTAAAAACACATAGTTTTATAAATTACTAGGGGTACTCGCGGTTTGGCGGTTCGGTTGCGGCCAAAGGAATCTCAAATCCGCCATCCGTCCACCAGATTGGCGGTTTGGGAAAAATTAATCTGTAACCGTCCGCTCGTCATCACGCATCCGTCCAAAATGCGGCGGATCGGTTCGATTCGATCGATTTTGGCAGATCGGTATATTCGCTGCTCACCCCTTATCCATTGAAAATAGACCCAAAAAATGATCCTCCTATTATAGTTTATTGTAATATATTAGGTATATTTTAAATCTAAAAAAAAAATTAAGGAAGACCCAAATTAACTTAAAATAAATTGACCCATTAAAAAATTGAAAGGCCCATTTAAAATAATTAACATTGTTATCCATTGAAAATGATTTTGCAAAAAAACTATATTATGCAATTATGATTGATTTATTTGTTTCTAAAAATATAAGAAGATCGAGGATTAAGTGACACTTATTAATTGTTGTAATGCAATACTAAATATTTTTTGTGATTTTGACATAAATTTTGTCTTTTGTCTTTTGTCTTTTATCTTTATTTTTTTTTCATTTAATAAAAAAAAATATGAATGATTTCAAAAATTTATTAATTGATTATTTACTTTAAATTTCAGAAATCTCAGGACCGGTCCTGACCATTAGTGCTACTGTTATCACGTTCAAGTGTCACCATTAGTGCTACCCACTCTCTCTCATTGATACCACTCACAAATCCTCCTATCATTGGCTTTCCTTGTCTTCTGGGTTTGGTGAAAAAGTTCCAAAACAACACAGTTTTCAATGCATTACTCAAATCTCAAACTTTTGTTTTGTGATCTCTTTCTTTGAGCTCTGTTCTTATCTAGGTTTTGAAAATTATTTCTTCAAAATGACTGTAGAGGAAATTAGAGGGCATTTAAGGGATGAGAGTGATAAATTTCCTATGGGTATGTGTGTTCTTGCTGTTGAGGATGACCAAACTTGTTTGAGGGTATTGGATGGTCTGCTTCGAAAATGTCAATATCATGGTTTGATTCTCATCTTTTATATGTATTTTTTTGTTTTCTTGTGAGATTCTGTTCCATTGATCAAAATTGATTCTTCAAATTTTGGCCCAATTTCTTTTTGTTTTTGTTTTTGGTTTTGGGGTTGAAGTTTGATGGAAGTTCTGTTGATTCATTTTGCTCTTTCTTGTCAACCGGCCGATTATCCCCTAAACGTCCAGTACATTTTGATGAAAGTTACAGTACTCACAGTTGAAATGACTAATATTAGATTGAGAAATTCACCTTTTTTTTTACTTAAATTTTATAAGCTGTTGAAGATAGCCTAATAGAATTAAGATATATATACCTAATCAATATAGATGGTGATATATTATTGAGTTACTTGCATCGTATTATTAAAAATATGATGATATATTATTGAATTACTTGTGTCGTGTTATTGAGAAATCTAAAGAGCAATGCTTTTACTCGGCAGTATTTTATTCTCTCGACCAATATACGTATGACAATGCCATTGAATGGTTCTCGTCTTGACACTTGAGCCATACAAAAGAAATGGACTTGTCTTTCTCAAATTGCCTACCATGAACACAATTGACTTAAGTATACTCTCCGAAACCAAAGCTGGAAGAACATGATATCATTTTGTACTCTAAGATCTAATTTTAATCTTATAATTTTTTACAATCACCTTTATGTTCATCTGATGATAATGAAGTTACAAAAATTGGCATTCGTACTAAATGTGATATTTTTTAATTTAAGTAACATTTTCATAAAAATGTAAAAGACCAAATCGAATTTAATAAAAATGTAGTGCCTATTGAGGCAAGAAATATATTATGCAACACACATGTCAATTTTCATTAACTTCATTAATGTCAGATAAATAGAACTTGATTTAAAATATAAAAAATCAAATGCAGTACATATGATAAAATCAATAAATCAAATAAATGATGAACCAATTATCCTACTGACAAGTTCCCAGTTGCAACAACAAAGTAAAATTGACCAATTAACAAGATATTTTTTACGAATACCTCACCATAAAAAAAAAAAAAAAAAAAAAAAAAATGAAAGAAAGAAAAAATTTCGAGCTACTTTGTGCGTTTCCTCAATCTCATACAAAGCCTGTATCACTTGGTATTTGGTAAATAATTCAAAACCCAAACCAACTAGAAAAGGTGGAGCAAATTCTATTCAAGAAAATTTGAAGGCAATTACATCCCTTACCGTGGACAAACACCAAAACTTTGCGACGATAACTTTTGTTTCTGCAAAGAATTTAATGGAGGAAGAAAAGAAATCTACAATAAAAATCATGATCTTCTCTCTAGAAGTATTGCCAGCATAAAATCTGGCATTGCTGATTCTGGGTATGCAACAACTAGTCATGACGATTCGCTCAGTGTTGTCGGTATGGTCAGAGACGTGGGACCCACCAGCTTAAAATGACACCACATACTGCCCAGAACAACCAAAAAACAAATCACAAATTCATATCTGCAGCTACCCAGTTCCCCTAACCAACAAGGTCATGAATTGTATATATTCAAAAGGTGAAAAATGCACAAGCGAAACTCATGAATCAAACCTCTCCCTGGCTCTTCAGCATTGAGGTCAAAGGGTTGAAGTTTGATCATTTGATCGGTAATATGATGTCAAGGTTCTTCTGAAGCAGCCAGCCTTTGGGATAAACAAGGTCACGAGCTTCCAAATGAAGATGCCAGTTCATTATCCTTGAACAACCAAAGGGTGTACCTTTCATTTGACTTTCATCTTCCACCACTTGTTCTATAAATGTGGTTTCCTGTGGAAAGCCAAAGTCAACAGTCGTAAATATTAATTGCACATTTCAAGTTCCAGAAGATGAGAATTTTAAGAAAATTTTAAAATGGAAGTGTAACATAATATCTGAAAATGCAATGATGTGATGTATACTTGGAAACCCTCCTTTGCAGCGTCTAGCTGCCGAATAGGATTTGAAGTGGGGCGATGCCATCTCTTCGGGTCCCATAATATGGTGCTGTTGAATGCAAACCCTGACATGTCAACATGAAATCTTCGGAGTCTTTTACTCTTCTCATTTGTGTGCCATCCAATTAAGTTACTGCCGTTGCATACTGGACCTTCCAATATTGCTTTGTTTTTGCTTGATTCAAGCATGGCAACAGGCCATGTGCCAAAACGGCTATAAATCAAGAGTAAATAAAATAAATTTGCAGAAGGATAAAACACGAATAAAATAAAATAAAGAAATAAGTTGATCAGTTGTTCAATTCCATTAAATAAAAAAATTGGTGTTTTGATTTTAATTCTTACATTTCTTCTGTGACCTTAAATTGTTCACTAGTGATTTGACTAGTCTCTAGCACTTATAATAATTTTTTAGACTGCTTTTCCTTACAATCTTCGTGCCATTTCCTATTAAATGTTCCTCAAACTGGCAACTTATGTCTGAAACCTCAAATTACACTCGCATGCTATTTGTGAACACACAGACAAGTGTGTGTGTGTGTGTGTGTGTGTGTGTGTGTGAGAGAGAGAGAGAGAGAGAGAGATAAAAAACCAATTCATATTTGAAAAGGTTTCTTGAAGGTCATCTATTTATTTAATTTTTTATCATAAGAAATATCTAAATAGCGCTATCGAATAAATGGTTGAAGTAAGAGTGAGTACCAGATAAAAAATCAATTGCCAACTTGATTTTATGCTTTTATACTAGCTCATTATTCAAGAGTACACACATTGGAAAAACCAATTACATACATGGTTGTTAAGATCTTGCAGTTCACTATTCAATTCACACGATTCGATACTAGGTTCAACCAACTGACTATTATCAAACATTACATGTGTGTTTTTATATGTATATATAAAAAATGTTATTATATTAAATAAATTTACAATTCACTATATTAACAAAACGATTCACGATTTAACCACAACGGTTATATGAGTGAAACTTGTCAATTAAGTAGTTCAAAGAACGGAAATTGCTATACTACAAGTTAAGAAACAAATGGCAGATAAATACAACGAATCAAGTAAACAGAATGATTTCAGGCTATAGGTGGCAGGCATCAATAATCCACAAGCTACAGGGAACATGCAATCTCACTATTCCTCAATTCTTTCATTCAACTACAACATTTTCATGAAATATTTTCAGCATTCTCAAGCAGTTTAAAATTTTTTATAAAAAATCTTAGAACCTAAAGTTGACTTAAAATATGTCTCCATTATTTTCGTAAAAGGCATTCAGGGCATATATGCAACACAATCCATGTGTATGTACAACAACAATGCGCTAGGATATATTACGTGCTCTTACATGCACATATCTGTACAAACGTATATGCGTGCATTTTTAGAGTGATAATACTATTGGTATAAGTTTTTCATATCTACAGTAGTTAGCAACTAGTTAATAACATATAAAGAGGAGCGGCCCCTTCTGGGGTAGAAGTTCACGTTCGTGGCTCCTAAAAAGTGACGTTACTTGCTAAAACATGGCATGCTTTAGGCCCTCACTGTAAATGTGGTCATTAGTTACCACCCAAAATTTTCTGTAATCCCCGAGTTTTTCAAAAGCCCACAATATGCACTCAACCACATAAAAAGGTTACTTAGCCCTGTCACTCTATAATATTTCCAAAACACCCTTCTCTCTCTCTCTTTCTCTCACATACACTCACACCCACACATGGACACCCCTAGTGGTCGTGTATCTGAATTTCGTATTGCAAATACAAAGAAAGGAAGACATACAATAAAAGTAAAGCAAACGGTTTCTATGAACAGAAGGGATGCAAAAAAAGATTATCAATGAAGGGCACAAAACATGTCTTAGTAAATCCTATGAAATCAAGCTCTAATATCTATTATCTCTCATCTAATAGCTATTGCCCTCACACTTATTCTTCACTCAAATTAGATGCACATATCCCAAATGCAAGCATACTTCCAGATTATTATAAAATCAGATCACAAACAACAGAAATTATTACAGAAATCAAAATCAAATGAAATACCTGATTTCCCTGAGAGACTCAAACAACTCAAGCGAGTAGATATTATCATCATCTGCAAAGTAAACAATCCCATCAAGTTTGTGATGCTCAATATGCTCAAGCGCCGTATTCCGTTGATGAACACCTCTATCCTTCAAATCAGTGGAATTATTGGTGCACACTAGATGCCTATACATAACACCACTGTTCCTCAATATCTCCGCTGTCTCCATCGACTCCACATTCATCTCCACCACAATCCACAACAGCGGCGGAGGAACAAGTCTCAGCACTTGCCCCAATCTATTCAAGAAATAAGCCTGAAGCGCCCTATTATAAGTCGGAGTCACCACAATCAACTCTTTCCTAGGCACAAAATCGAACCTCTCCTTCATCTTCAACCTCCTCTCAACACCTAATTCAACCTTATCCACGAAATTCGCCGGCCTCGCCACAATCACGCTATCAACATCCTCCTGAACATTCGCCGGAGGAGGCTTGATCTCGAACGAGAAATCATGACTCCGCACATCATCAAAGCTCCCCAAACGGAGTCATACCTAACAAAAACCCTAGCAAGAAGAAGAACAAACACCTATAGAACAATTTCTTTAACAACTGACCTTTACGGGAGTAGCGTGGGAGGAAAACGCCGCCGAGGAATCGCCGGAACCCGGCGGCGAATGTGGATGATTTTCCGGTGGAGAGAGGTTTGTGCTGCGGCGGCGATGGAGCTGAAAACGGAGTCCCTCCGTTCTGGTAAGGCCGATCATGGTAGGGAGAGAGAGTTCTGCGGATCGAAGCCATGAATCAGATTGCAGAGCATAGAGAATAGAGTCTATTACATGATTTCAGCAAAAGTTGAAGACCTAGAGGGACAAATCGAGAAGGGAAGAGATTTGAATTGAGCTAATAATTGACGTGATCGAGCTGGGAAAAGAAGAACCAATGCGAGATTCAGAGATTTTTGGCAGTGTCGAGTGAGATTTGAATTTGTGCTGTTTGTTTGGTTGTTCAGGTTCGAGAGATCGATTGTTCTAATGGAATGGAAATGGAAAGGCGGCTAGCGATTTTTTTTTTTTTTTTTTTTTTTTAACCGCGCTATACGCTCTCTCTCTCTCTCTCTTTACTAGCTAGGCAGCTGGAATTGGGTGTGACTAAAGTGCGCGGTGTAGTAGTCCATAGTCCAGGTGTCACCTGCTGTTTATCGGCGGAGGACCTAGGCGTCTCGAGATTATTATTATTATTATTTTTTTAATTTTATATATAAAGTAATAAATTTTATAATTTTTTTTTAAAAAAAAATCAGATACTAACAATTATCATATTTTTAATTGATTTTTGTTTTAAATTTTAAATTTTACTTTTGTTTAATGATATATCATTTAATAAATTTAAAATATATATTATTACATATTTATAATGGAAATGTTTGATTACATTATCCAACTATAAATGTTATGACTTTTTTAATTTAAAATAATTATAAATTTTTATTCTCATCATATCTATTTATTCTCATCATATCTATTAAATATGTAATGAAAATTACAAATATAAAATAGAGAGAATCAAAGTTTATTAATTTATATAACATTTTCTTTTCTAATTTGAGGAACATTCACTCTGTTTTTTCTCTAATTTTAATTTGCCTTTTTAGTAATATTTTAAAATATTATAATCATTTTTTTTTACTTTTTAAATCTATTTAATCTAGATATATTTAATTTAAAAAGTATAAAATTTGTACAAAAAATTTAAAAATTCATTGAATACAACAAAATATGAAAATGTACTAAATTTTCATATTTTTTTGTATTTTTTTATATTTGGTAAAATTTTTAAATTTTTTTCACAAATATTATATTTTTTAAGTAAACATAGATTAGGTGCATTTAAAAAATAAAAAAAATTTACATCAAATATTTAAAAAATTAATAAAAATAAAAAACTCAATTTTATAAGAGTGAGTTAAACATTAGTCCTCCTATGATGACACATATAGTTTTATTATATTATATGCATTGTATTTTAAGAAATATTTTTAAAAATGGAGATTGACTAATAAGTCCCATATTTTGAATTTGTAATTCATATAGCCCCATATTTTTTCTTGTGATCCATTTAATCCTTTTGAATGTATAATGACTTATTTGCCCGCTACATTAGAATATTACATTTGAAAAAAAAATACATTAAAGAGTTTTTTTAGTGTCACATCATACACGTCATGATGCCATGCTAGAGTATCACATTTGAAAAAGTACATTAAGAATTTTTAATTTTATAAGAGTGTCATATCACACCCGCCTACGTTGGAGTATTACATGTCACGTTTGGAAAAAGTACACTAAGGAATTTTTAATTTTTTTAGAGTGTCATATCATACCCGCTACGTTGTCACGTTTGAGAAAAGTAAACTAAAGAGTTTTTATTTTTTTGAAGTGTCATATCATACCCGCCATGTTGTCACATTTGAAAAAAGTACACTAAGGAGTTTTTATTTTTTTTGGAGTAAAAGTTTTTGAACGTCACATCATACTCAGTACGTTGTCATATTTAGGAAAAGTACACTAAGTAGTTTTATCATACTCGCTACGTTAGAGTGTCATATATCACGTTTGAGAAAAGTACACTAAAAAGTTTTTAATTTTTTTTAGAGTGTCACTCATATCCGCCACATTGTTACATTTGAGAAAAGTATACTAAGAATTTTTTATTTATTTTTGAAGTGTCACATTATACTCGCCAAGTTGTCATATTTGAGAAAAGTACACTAATGAGTTTTTATTTTTTTGGAGTAAAAGTTTTAGAATGTCACATCATACCCGCCACGTTGTCACATTTAGAAAAAGTATACTAAGAAGTCTTTAAATTTTTTTGGAGTGTCACATTAATACCTGCTATATTGGAGTATCACATCATACCTGTTACATTAATAAAAGAGTATAGTTGTCTACCAAAACACTACCAAAATAAAAAATAGGACCACACAGAAAGAAACTCGCCACTAATAGGACTCAATAGATCAATAGAACAAACTTAAGACTAATTAGAGTACTTGTTTGTGATATGTAATTTATTGATAAATATTCCTTTAAAAAATATATAAAGATTATAAAACAATTATAAAAAAAAAAAAAAAGGCAAGCAAATTTTATAAAATTATTAGAATACCATTTCCTTTCCCTCATTTCTTCTTTCTTCTATAAATCCTAGCTCACCGACTAGGGATGGTAACGGGGGGCAATGGGGCTAATATTAATTCTTCATGTTCATTTTCTTATAATATTTTTTCTCCATCCCCTATGGGTATTACCTCCCCATTCCCTAATGGGTTTGGATTTTTCCTAACCCAACTTGACATTTTTTATTTTTTAAAAAAAATTTTAAGGTTTAAAACCAAATAAACGTTCAATAATAAAATCAAATACACATTAATTAATTAATTAAAAAAAACCCCAAAATTTACACGACACAGCATTGAATTGTCTGATTCAAACACGAACTAGTTGTTTCAAACTTGTAACAACCTATTTTGAGCGGTCAATAGGTCTCTCGAGTGGATAAGCAGAGCTCCCAGTATCTTACTCGTTGGCAGGCGAGACTACTTGAGCGGGGAAGTGGCCGCTCAAGCGAAGATATCAAGCTTCTAGTAGTTTCAGTGTAACTCTGCAAAACTTCTGAGACCTTTCGTTTACCAGTTTAAGCGGTGGATAGTTCACTCAAGCGGTCTGCTTCTATTGTGTGAATCGTTCAAGTGGTTTGTTCATGACAGTAGTGTTAAATTTCAATTCAAACACTCTTTTCACACTCCTCTCTCTAAACTCTTCTTCTTTTTTTTCCCCCGAAAACCTAGCATCTAAACACTAGATTTCATCTGTTTTGAGTTAGAATCCATCCTTGCTCCTTCATCAAAGTTGTTCATCTCATTAAGGGCTACATTTTGAACTGATTGGATCTTGCTATTGTGGAAGTTCATTTTTTGGGTCTTCATCTCTCTCTCACAACTCTTGAGATAGGAATATCTTTATCCTTATATATCTATAATTTGGTTTAAATATGTGTAAATCTTATGGTATGGGCATATGATTAGGAATGGGTATATATTATATATATGTGGATATTTGTGATGATAGTGAGTTTTGCTCAAAATATTGGTGAAAGATTGAGTATCTACAAATGAAAGATAGTGTAAAAAACATAAATAAAGGAATATAAAGACATGAAAGGAAAAGCTCTAAAATTATTGTGAAACCCTGAATGCTGTTCATGGATCATGATTAACAAAGAAAGAGAAATAGATGAGTAAATTGGAAGAGTATTGAGATTCTTGTATTATGATAAGCAATTAGTTTTGGAATGTGCTTGTTATGTGCTATGGCCTTACCCGTATGGGGAAATTGAGGTGTTTAATTGCCCAGTTATGTGAGGATGACAAATGTGGGGATGTTTTAAGGTATCCATTTGCCTGGTCGTGTGAGGACGACAAATGTAGAATGGTTGAAATGCCCACTTACCATCTGTGTGAGAATGGAGAAATGTGAAAATGAAGATAAAGTTATATTTGTTTTAGAAAATTGGAAACATAGTACTCATGGGCATTGGTAGTGATCATACATATTTTAATCAAATATTTATATATTCAGTTAAATATATTCTCAACTGGGCAATTACTCATTTCTATCTAACAATATTTCAAGAGTCGGCGAACCGCAATTATGCCAATAAAGGAGAAGACGACCACTCTTTTTATTTATTTATTTTTAAATTTGTCATCTTTTGAAATTGAATTGTTAAACTTTTGGTATTATTCTCTTTTGTCATACATGCCCTTTTTGTTTTAATGGTCACATTTGAAATGTGTAAACCTAAGGGATAATGGTTTAGTTTTCTCTAACTTATTGAACTGTGACCGGTTAATATGCAATTTTGTAAGTTGAAATCTATAGTTTAATGAGAAAGATAATTATTGGAATTGATCTTTGATTTATTTGGGAATATGGAGCATGTATGTAATCGATGTACAATTGGAATTATTAAGGGGTGTTACAAAACTTGAGCACCAAGAAATAACAAATACAATAATGTTTTAGAAAATCAAAATGCACTTTTAAGTATATCTCAGAACCCTAGCCTTGACTCGTGTCGTTCAATTCAACAAGAACCCAAAATCAACATATATCATCCAAAATTAAGCATAGAAGTTTACTGTCATTAACTTGATTAAATGCTTAGATGTACATATGTGAATATATATATATATATGTAAATATCGATCTTTATGTTGTACTCTAGTTGATCAAAGTTGGAATACAAACCTTCACAAAGTTGAAGAACAAATGAGTTGGAACCTGATAATGGTATTGAAAAAGAGAAGTTGCTTAATAAACACGAACAAGAAGCACGCTAGGTAAAGGTCGAGCAAATTTTGATTGGAAGCCTTTGATTTTAGAGGCTCGAGAGTGAAGAAACTACTTTATATTTAAGCATGCTTTTCTGAGAATCTGTTGGTTGAAAACATATGAAGAAATGAACGGGTACCCATCCTTGACCCATTCCTGATGGATATTTAAAAAACACTACTTACTTGACCCAACAGGTAAGAAAAAATGAAAAAATTCATATATTTGGATAGGGTCTCCATGGCTACCCATAGGGTAGGTTCCCAATTGCCATCCCTATCCCCGACCAACCTCTCCCTCATTCCTCTATCCTCACCCCTCCCCACCACTAATATCATATTGAGTGTTAAGAATAAAATAATTTTTTTTAAAAAAATATGAATAAAATAATATTTTTCATTATATGATCATATATTTTAATCAACTGTGAAAAACAATGTTTAACTAAATAATATTATTCACTTTTTCTATTATTTATAACTGATATTACTCCTATATTTTATCAGCAAATATCTTGTGTTAGAAATTATAAATTTTTGAACACCTCAAAAAAGCTATTTTTGAAAATTCAAAATCAAATAAAATGATTTTTGTTTTTGGATAGTTAATTTTTAAAGATAAAAAAAAATAAAAAAATAAAAAAAGTTGATAAGGAACAGCTCTGAGAAATGAGGCTAGTCTAATTATCACCTCTAAAATATCTAATTTTTGAAAGGGTGCTAGCAACTTGTGTATTAAATTCTTAATCCCTGGTGTCTATTCTAGCTTTGTTTGGTGACATTCTCATTATTAAAGGGAGCAACAGAATGGATGTAGACAAAGTAAAGGGATTAACTTTCTCATAAACATCATTAACTGCAATAAAGACTTACAACTCATTTTATTTGGTGGATATGGTTAGGTTTGAGACAGTTGAAACCACTCATAAATACTTCTTTGATTACATTATCAAAGTTCTTATTAATGGTCTTGTTAACAAGTGTCATAGGGCATTAGTAAAAAATCAAAAAATTGAAAAACACGAGATTTTTTTTTCTTTCTAAATTCAATGTACTTTTATTTAAATTAATATATTTTTTAATATTTTTATAAATAATTTTGTTAAGAATATATTAAATGAGATGAACAACCTCCACTATATAGAAAGTGGAAAAAATAATAAATGTACTTGAATTGTTCTTTTCTGAGAAGACTAATGCCCTTCTTTATTTTTATTTTTTTTTTGATACAATTCCCTCAATCTTACTTTTTTTTTTAATCTAGTTTTTTAACTTTTTCTTCAGACACCATAAGTTCTTATTAACAACCATATACACTAGTTTAAAAAGGTCCCTGCACAGGTTATTAAGTTTTGTATTTTGATAATTTTTTAAAAATTAAAATATTATTTTATGAAATTAAATAGAATAAATCATTAAATATATAATAGAATTATGTGGTATGATATGTATTATTTTTTGATTTGTTATACGCCTAATGATATAGACTTGTTGGCTGTATAATTTGTAAAAGTCAATCACAATTTAACACGTGGTATAAAGAGGGCAATTTCGGGAGTTAATATAAGTTGCCAACCAAAGTCAAACACGTGTCAGCCCGTATTGATAATAATGGATTTGCGTAATACTAGAACAATCGAGGGATATAAGGTGATGTGACCTAACGGTTACTCACAAAGTTCAAATTCAAAATCAGGAAGAAAGCCTAACTGCAAAGATGGCGTAGTGGGACTGACTGTGAGAGAGCATGTTCAACAATCATGGGAGGACATTTCAATGGTTAGAAGCCCACTTTAACGGTTATCGTTGAGAAGTATAAATAGCAGAGAAGGCCCCCAGAATGAATCATTCAGACTCAGATTAAAAAATCAGTTTATTTACTTTGTTTTCCCTTCCAGTTTTTACAGTTCTTTACATTTTTGTACTTTAATTCCTGTACTGCACTTCATTCATAGGAGTAGTTTCAAATAGCTTGTTGCTATAAACTTCTACGAAGCTGGGTCAGATCATTGTAAGTTTTTCATTTTACTTAATGAAATTCTGAAATTATTCTTCACTTGTTATTTACCAAATTCTCCTAAACAAACTACCAGTAAAAGTCCTTTTTATTGAGGCTGAAAAAACTAAAACACAATCGTCTAATAATTGGTTAGCAATTAATCTTCTGTAAGGACTGATTGATCCTTGCTGGCACGCTTAAAATTACAATATTAACCTTCGAAAGCCAAAAAAGTCAACATATATTTTTGGCATGCCTAGTGGGACGAATTGAAATGGCTAGACGTAGGAGACAATGAGAAAATGAATGCTTGGAAAAAGGTATGGAAGGAGATGTAAAAGTACCTAACCTAGAGGATAATGTGATAACACATTCTATGAAAGCACCTATCTCCTATGGTCAAACAGACCAGTAATTTAGAACATGCACCACATGTTCAAAATATTGGATGAGACCATGGAATTGGATCATCCATTGTTCCATCTACTCAGCCAATGAATCTATGAGGAGGCCTAGTAGATGCCATAAGACAGTAGTTAATGAACACCATGGAAAGATGGGCAATATTCTTTATGAATCGAATGAATTCTCATCAACCAACTAACACAAAGCATATGGAGGAAAATTTAAATGTTCCTCAGCAAAGATTGGCTAGAAATAACAGCCTATGCAATGTAATGGACATATTAATGGTTAGACTAATAATCAAAATTATGAAAGGCCATCACCTATACCTTAGTCATGGTATGAGCCTCTTTTGAGGTCTATGGTAAATCAAAATGCCTCATTATCTAACAGCTGAAGCTATACAAATTGGTAAATCTAGGCTAACACAAGAAAATGGCATAAGAATGTTTCCAAATCCCATGTTCGAAGCCATAACTGGCACAAGGGGGTTTACTAATCCTCTGTTCGAATTCATACCCGGGGGGTTGGAAGGGTTTCCTACGACTGGGAGAGAAACAATACTATTTTTCTCCTATTATAGGCCCTTTCGTAGGTTCTTTCACAGGATAGGCTCAAAGAGGTCAACCATACCCTCAACAACAGCAAGTACCATAGGGACAGCCAGTCCCAAATATACCTCCCTATAGACTAAAAAGACCTCAAGCACAAGGGTTTCCACTAAATCTTATGTTTGTTCCTTCAGTGGTAGTCCAACAAGCACAAAATATGGTTCTTAGGGACCAAATCGTTGATATTGTCAGAGAAATGTGTAGACCTATGGCTCGGAGGATTCAAACTCCTGTTTATAGGAAGCCATATCCAGAATGGATGGATAAGGTGCATGAATACCCAAGGGGGTTTAGAATACCAGACTTTGCTCTTTTTTATGAGAATGGAAACCAGTCAACAGTAGAACACATTGCTAGGTTCGCAGCCCAATGTGGTGAATTTACCAATAATGATTACATGAAGTTAAGATTTTTTCCAAATTCTCTAACTGGGGCAGCTTTTGTATGGTATATTAACCTTACACCTGGCTCTATCCAAACTTGGCAGCAAATGGAGGAGGTATTTCATACCCAATTCTTCTAAACAAGCCAGAAGTTTCCATGGCAAACTTAGGAAGATTGAGTCAAAGGCCTGATGAGAAAGCGGTTCAATTTATTGCCAGATTCAAAAGAGCACGAAACAAGTGTAGTGGCATTCTACCAGAGCTTGAATTTGTGAGATTGGCTCAAAATGGTTTAGAGTTTAGCCTTCGAAAGAAGTTCGACTCAACTGAGTTTCGAGACTTAGTGGAATTAACCTATAAGGTGTCTAGATATGAATCATTACTTGAGGAAGAACAAGATCGAAGTAAGGCATCATACAAGACTTATTATCGATACCCTAATTACGAGATTGATACAGCAGAGATCGTAGGGAAAAAGCTTGTGATCTGTGAGGCATTAATTTATAAGGACACTACAATAGACCAGTAGTTTAAAAGAAAGACATTCATAGGAAATACTCTTTGATTTAACAAAGGCAGATGACATTTTTGATCATTTGCTTGTAACAAATTTCCTAAAGTTACCAAAGGGAGTTAAAATTCCTTCCCCAGAAGAACTTAAAGGGAAAATATATTGTAAATGGCACAATTCTTGGTGTCATTCAATTAAAAACTGTATTATTTTTTGAGACAGGATCCAAGGACAGATTCGAAAGGGGAGTTTAAAATTCCCAACCAAAGCAGAGAAAGTCATGGGGATTAACACTAATCCATTCCCAGAGATTGGGGAAGTTACAGCTAATGTTGTTGTGCTAGACTTCCAAAACCTATCCTTGAAGAAATTGGAGGAGGTTAATATGCAGATGCATGATCCCAGCTAGACTAATGTCAAGAAAGATACTAGAAGTTCACCAGCGAATGGGCAGAGCTTTGCAGACCAAAGGAATAACTCTAGTGAGGAGACACTGGATGATGATTCTCTAGAGGAAGCTGTCATGCAAAGGATGTGTCTCAGATGTAGGTTAAGTTACAAATGGTTGAAAGCGCTCCCAATTGATGGAAAACAGTATTACAAGGATGTGCAGAGACGTCCTAAACCAACCAATACCTACAAGAGGCCATACCCAATTGGTCATAGACAGAAGCCATTCTTGGTTGGACCATCAGCCACTACAGTGCATTCCAAGGGCAAAAGACCTCTACATGAGTTCAGACCACCCAACTATTACAGGATGGAAGGCAATTATCCTGAGAGGAGGCCTCAAGTGGGCTCAAGTTATGGAATCAGAGCCAAGGTTTGGCCTTCAAGATCAGCCTCAAACAAGATGGAAGGTAACCACTCTAACAAAAGGCTTGAATTAGTCTCAAGACAGAGGATTAGGGCCAAGAAGTGGCCTCCACAGGCAGCTTTGAAGCTGGCTTCGAAGGCAGAAAGAGCTAGTTCAGCAACTGAACTAGTGAGTTCATGGGTACCTAGGGTTCTAGATTGGTTTGTCATGTAGAACAAGCCTAAGGAAATGCCTACCCAGAGAAGTGTTTTTGGAGACCAGGGTAGAATGGTTAAACCTCCCTTGATAGCTCCAAATAATTGGATGTTACTAAAGCATCCAAAAACAAAGGAACCAAATATGGTTCTAATAATTTCTAGGTCTCAAAGGTGGAAGAACCAACGAATGTACACTCAATACCAAAAGGATCTAAAGGAAAGTGGATAGAGTTCTTCATTGACCCAGCCAAAAAGCCAGACAGAGGAAAGAGAAAGTCCAAAATTGGATCATAGTCCAAAATTGGCTCCTCAGAACAAAAAAAGTTTCAGTAAAAAGCAGTTGGCTAAAGTTCACACTGAACTGAAAGCCAAAGAAAGGTCCAGCTTAGCAGGTCTTGAAAAGGCCTTAATGGAAAGCGACAGTGAGACAGAAGGAGAAATGGAACTAGGCCAAAGGAAAGAAATGGTTGAAGATAAGATGTTTAAAGCCTTCATGGCTCAATAGATATTTTTGGTCGAAAAACCAGCAAGGGCAGACCATTCGAAGGAAGTCACTAGTACTGAAGTACCAGAGTGCAACATGGAAGATACTTTTGAAATAACTGGACAAGTTAGCTTGGAAAATAAACTAATGCAGCCAGCAATTCGGTTTGGCTCTTTTTCTCTAGTATTGGTAAATATGGTGCATATACTGCCACAGGAGTTCCAGGCTGAAGATAGAAACCAAAAAGGCCAAGAGATTGACCTTATTCTAGTTTCTAGTGAAGATTCACAGATTAGCATGGTTCATGATGAGTTTGAAGTAGCCACACTAATGGAAACAGAAGATGAGAGTAAGGAAGTGAATATTAATCTCTGATATCTTTTTGAGTATCCTATAACATCCATGACACAGCATGTCAGGCCCTTGTATATCAAGGCTTTTTTTGATAGGATACAAATAAACAGGGTATTGGTAGATAATGGGGTAGTAGTGAACCTATTTCCGAAATCCTCTTTAAAGAAACTGGGAAAAAAGAACCCCAGATTAATCCTAGCCAGCAAAACCATTGCTGGTTTCGCTGGGGGTAAGCAGATGGCTTAGGGTATTTTGCTCATCAAGGAACCAGAGATTACATAACGGCATTCTTTATTATTGATAGTAATGTCAAATATAATGCTTTACTTGGCAGGGATTGGATTCACACCAACAAATGTGTGCCTTCCTCTCTACATCAGAAGATAATGATGGCCTTATGAAATGGAGAGACAGAGGAGATCAATGCAAATCCTCAACCCTTTATTGCTTATGCTGACTTTGCAGAGGCCAAATTGTATACTGAATGAGTGACACAACTTAGTATATTGAGAAAAGCTGATGGTTTAACCGAAGTGACGGTTGATGAGGAAGTAACACACCTGAAGCACTTAGTGTAGGAGAGTGCTGATGAAGAATTTTTCATCAAGGATGATAATGATACCTGGTTATAGGCAATAATATGAAACCTAAGAAGCCAGACCCTTGGCTTTAGTTAAGTTTTCAATGTTGGACATAAAATTAATAGTCCAGAAGGTTCAAGAATAAGAGTGATTAAGGCCGAAATGTACATCATTGAGGTCGTTAATTAGAATCTCTTAACTTCACTTGTTGGTCAAAACTGAATACTTTATGTGTGTTGAATGTCAATCAAGTTGTACATTGTTGGAGCATAAAATTGGCAAAAAGACAAAATTTGGACAAAGTTGACTTTTTCTGGAAAAGTCAAACCGATGTTTTAAACCTGTTTGGAAGTGAGTAGAAGTATAAAAGGAAAAAGAAAAGGATTTTCTAGGGGTCTGAAATTGTTTTGACCTAAAGAAAAAGGCTAGGGTTTGGAAGAGAAGAGAAACAAAAGCTTCAAGGATGTCTCCAATGGTAATTCCTTCTCCATCTACTTCCTTCCACTCCTCCATGAGTGGCTAGTCGTCTTTTCTAGGGTTTTGATGAAGCCCTAGACATGTAATTAGTTTGTTTTCTTTTTGATTTTTAATTATGTAAAGGTTTGAACATTTGTATGGTGATTTAGAAGTTTCTTTTATATATTTTTCATTATTTCTTTGAATATTTGACTTTTTTGTGATTGTTGAATGTTATCCATACATGTGTTTTCTATTCCTTACATTCAAGGTATGGGACGAACCATACTACGAGGAACGAGTCATATCACTACCTTAGTTTAGAGTGAATGATTCGTATTACTTGAGATGGTTCGTGCTCGTACATTGAATGTGATGATCTTCTTGTCAAATGCTTTGAACTTGTAGTTGAGAAACATTAATCCATTCAAACCATAGCATAATTGATTTTAATTGGAAACCCTAATTATGTGGTTAGTGGTGAATTCTCTACCTTAGGATTTTTTCCCAATTCAGTAAACCCAATTTCATTTATTATTGATAATTTAATTCCTTACTTTAATTTATTCGTTATTAAATTAGGTTATAAACAACCAATCTTTTTAATCAAAATTAATTTAGGAATTTGACAATTAAATTAGTTTAATTTCACAATAGTCCCTGTGGATCGATACTTGAACTTGCCATTATTCTAATTGAATTTGGTATAGTTTAGTGATTATATTTGGTGTGTTCAACGACCCATCAAAGAGAAAGAAGCCATGGTAGTTGGCTGTAAGCAGGGGCAACAACAGGTCAGGTCTTTGACCTTTGATAAATATTGTGCATTGGACATCGAAACAAAGGTCCAGGAGATACATGAGGAAGAAGCTTTATGGACATACTTTGTCTATGAGGAAGAAGGCAAAGATGTTGAACCAGAGAAAGTGGGAGTAGAACAAAGTAAAGAAATTGTTTCGAGGGTAGAAGAAATCAAAATAAAAGCATTAGTGAGTGCTCAAGTACAAGACCCCTTGGAAAAAGTTAATTTAGGGAAAGGTTCTGCACAGCAACCTATTTATATCAGTGCTTGGTTAAGTCTTTGTGATAAAAGCCAGTTATTGGTTGTCTTAAAACAATATAAGGATTGCTTCACTTGGTCTTATAATGAGTTGCCTGGATTGGAAAAATCATTAGTAGAACATAGGCTCCTTATGAAGCCTAATTTCAAGCCATACAAGCAAAAACCAAGAAGAATGAGTCTTGAGGTGGTTTAGAAGGTTAATGAGGAAATTTTTAGGCTCCTTAAGGCAGGCTTTATTAGAACAGCCAGATATGTTGAATGGCTGTCCAATATTATGCCTGTAGTTAAAAAGAATGGTAAAATGAGAGTATGCATCGATTTTAGAAACTTAAACTTAGCAACTCCAAATTATGAGTACCCCATGCCTATAGTAGACTTATTGGTGGACAGTTCAACAGGGCACAAGATTTTGTCTATGATGGATGAGCATTCTGGTTACAACCAAATTTGCATTGCAGAGAAAGATGTCCATAAGACAGCATTCTGATGTCCAGGGAACATTGGCACATTCG
This sequence comes from Camellia oleifera, assembly GCA_022316695.1. Classification (NCBI taxonomy): domain Eukaryota; kingdom Viridiplantae; phylum Streptophyta; class Magnoliopsida; order Ericales; family Theaceae; genus Camellia; species Camellia oleifera. The sequence goes on along the minus strand of CM039307.1, from coordinate 27,371,595 downwards.
AATGGCTCAAAATGCCATTTGGTCTGAAGAATACTAGGGCCACATATCAAAGGACAATGAACACTATCTTTCATTATCTCATTGGAGGATATTTAGAGTGTTACACTGATGACATTATAGTAAAATCCCAGTCCATGGAAGAACACTTGGTTCACTTGGAAACAACTTTCGAAAAAATAAAAAAGTTCAAGTTAAAGCTTAATCCTCTCAGATGTGCTTTTGGTGTATCAGCTGAAAACTTCCTGGGCTATGTAGTACACAAGAAGGGAATACAGATTGATCAGAACAAAACCAAAGCCATCATTGAGGCCAAGCCTCCATCAAGGAAGAAATAAGTACAAAAGTTCCTTGGTTAGGTTAATTTTCTTCGAATATTTATTTCTAATACTGCAGGGAAAACTAAAGTATTTTCTTCTTTATTAAAGCTGAAAGATGAAGAGGAGTTTGTGTGGACAATAGAGCATCAAACTGCTTTCAAAGGAATTAAAGCCTACTTGGCCAAGCCTCCAATGCTGATGCCACCAAAGAGTGACAAGCCCTTGAAGTTGTACATTGCTGCAACAAAAGATTTATTGGGAGTTTTCTTAGACCAGGACAATGAAGAGGGCAAGAAGCAAGCAATTTATTACCTTAGTTGGTTTTTAAATTCTTGTGAATGTAATATTTAACTGTAGAAAAGTTATGCCTTGCATTGTATTTTGCTGCAATGAAATTAAGCTACTATCTTTTGCCTACAGTTGTCTTGCTAATTGCAACCACAGATTTGGTTAAGTATATGTTATCTAAACCTATGTTGAGAGGAAGAATTGGCAAATGGATACTAGCCTTATCAGAATTTGATCTAGAATATGTCTCCCAAAAGGCAGTAAAAAGACAAGTTTCAGTTAATTTCTTGGCAGATCATCCATGTCAAACAGAAAGCCAAGAGATAATGGATCTTAGTATGGTTAATATTGAGCCATGGCAAATGTTGTTTGATGGATCAAAAGCCAATGGTCTGATTGGAATTGATGTGGTGATTAAGTTACCACAGGGGGTGGAAACTACACATAGTTTCAGAGTTGATGAAATTACTTGTTCTAATAATTAAGCTGAATATGAAACTTTAATAATGGGACTGGAAATGCTTATTGGATTACAAGCTTATGCAGTTGATATATTTGGAGATTCTCAATTGGTGGTTAATCAAGTGAAAAGAATTTTCAAATGTCAAAATGCAAGTATGTTGCCATACTATGTTGTTGCATTACATTTGCTTTCTCAGTTTCAGGTAACAAATGTGACTTATATCCCAAGGTTCATAAATAACAAAGCCAATGATGTAGCTCGGAAAGCTTCGAATTTCAGAAGAAGGGATGACACTCAAATGAACATAAATCAAGCAACATATCAAAAATTAATACCACCTTCAGCTAAAAGGAATGTGGTGTTAGAAGTCAATCATAATGACTTACATGATCAAGATTGGAAGCATCCAATAATGCAGTACCTAACTATCTTATTTTCGAAAGCCAGTAAAAAGATCAAATTACAATCTATGCAATACATAGTGTATGGTAATGCTCTTTACAAAAGGGAAGTAGATGGGTTATTATTGGAATTTCTCGGGCCAAAGAAGACATTGACAGCCATGGCTAAAGTTTATGAAGGCATCTGTGATGCTCATCAGCCTGGTGTGAAGATGAGATAGCTACTTCGAAGGCATTCCTACTATTGGCCCACAATCCTTAAAGATTGTATACAATATGCTAGAGGTTGCCAGACATGCCAAAAGCATGGCATGATAAAACATGTGCCAATAACTGATTTGCATGCAATTGTGAAACCTTAGCCATTTAGAGGTTGGGCTATGGATATGATAGGTAAAATACATCCACCATTTTCGAAGCACCATTGTTTTATCTTAGTGGCCACAGACTACTTCACTAAGTGGGTCGAACCTAAACTATATAAGGCTGTAGACCAAACTGAAGTTATTAGATTTATTAAAGATCTGATTCACAAGTTTGGCATCCCACATACCATAACTATGGATAATGGGACAGTATTTGATGAAAAGATGGTAAAGTCTTTCGTGGCAGAGTTTAGAATTAGCCTTGTTAATTCTATCCCTTATTATGCACAAACAAATGGTCAGGCAGAATCATCCAATAAGTCTTTGAAAAAAGGAGTACAGAGAGTTGTGGAAGACAAACCTAGGGATTGGCATAACTTGTTATTGGACGTATTGTGGGCTTATAAGACTTCTTCAAGGTCAAATACAGGAGTTACTCCTTATGCCTTAGTATATGGGCATGATGCAGTGTTACCTGGAGAGATTAACATTAAGTCCTTAAGGGTGAGATGCCAGGACCAGTTAGCTCCTATGACAATCCTATGTTCTTGGAATTAGAAAATGTGGATAAAGTTAGAATTTTGACATTAAATAGCATTCTCTTTCAAAAGAAGAAATTAGCCAAAAATTATAATAAGAAAGTCAAACGCATTAGCTTTGATGAAGGTGATTTGGTATGGAAGACAATACTCCCAATAGGAATTAAAAGCCATAAGTTTGGCAAATGGTCACCTAATTGGAAAGGACCGTATCAAGTTCATAGAGTCTTGCCTGAGGGAGCATACCATTTGAGAAATTTGAATGGGTATATACACCCTAAGAAAATTAATGGTAAGTACTTGAAACCTTATTATCCAACGGTATGGAAAACACAAGGAGTGTAGAAAATATTAAATTGAAAAGTATGAAAACACTCAAATAGTAAATAAATATTTCATTTCATAAGGAGTTAAGTACATATAGCCATAAATTGGTCCAAAAAATCAGTACAATGTTTCAATTGTTCCCTTACAATTGATTCTCTACTCTTATAGCGATCTCGGTCCTCTCTCCATTGGTTGTTGTACTCCAGACTCGGTTCCGTGGATGTCTGTTGTTGTATATGTTTCATTTCCGTCCTTTACCTCCTTGAATTTGAGTTTAGAAATGTCTTGGGCGTGTTTTGAGCAGGTTGGTTGAGCTTTAGTCTCCAATCTTGTTGCCCAGATTTTTGGTGATCCGTTAGAGCGAGTCCTTTTGCGCTCGAGCGGAGTTTGCATCATTTCAGCATTTTGTGCGACTGCAAAAGTACTGCAGAAGTGTTTTTCACGCTCGAGCGGAGTTCTTCACGCTCGAGCGAGTGTCTAAAGTCTGTAAAAGTACTAGAGAAGTGTATTCTACACTCGAGTGGGTATCTTTGCGCTTGAGCGGGTGGTGTTTTGTTACTGTGCTTTGGCGCTCAAGCGGGTATTTTTGCGCTCGAGCGGGTATTTTTGCGCTCGAGCGGGTCCATTTTTTGTGTCTTACGCTCGAGCGTATTACTCTCCTCTCGAGCAGACTATACGTATATCAGATCATGACTGTGTTATTTTAAATCACTTTTTCCACACTCTCTTTCCCTCTAATATTCCAAAACCCTATTTTGAGAGCTCCTCTCTCTAGAACACTCTCTCTCTAAGATTTCATCTATTTCTAGAGTGTTTCCACCAAAGTCTGTTTGTAAAAAAGGTAGATGGTGGCGTGGGCTTCACTTTAATCCAAAAATCTTTGGGTTTGGAGCACCTT